>CM046875.1:430383557-430823557 GCA_025667525.1 Glebionis coronaria
TGTATTGTCGATATCATTTCCGCACCGCTCACATGTACATCATTGACATGTTTGAAAACCATACAATGGTCTCCCACACCCTACGCAATAGACATACGAATCCATGAAAAATTAAAAATAAGAGGGGTTGAGAAAAAGAATTAAACACAATAGAGGATTAAGAGGAATATTTTTGGATGCAAAACTTTTGAAAAAGAAATGCTTTTTATGATTTTTTTAAATGTTTTTGGATTTTTGAAATTTTTTTTTTGGGGTTTTTTTTTGAAAATTTTGAAAAACGTGCAAGAAAAATAACGTTCACGAGTGAACGGATCCTAAAATCCAACGCGTCTCTCACAAAAAAATCGTTAATCTTCACGAAAAGAGCCGGCAGGGGCGCCATTTGATTTGTTGATTTTTGAGTGTGTGTTCGTACTCGATTCAATTCGAATTGATCACGGTTTAAGGTGGACTTATTGTTTTTGGTCAATAAAAGGGGGATCGTTTGATTATCTATTCCTACTAGTAAAATAAACGACAAAGTTATTAAACTAAAGAATAAGGCTTTTAAAATAATTGTCAAAAGATTAAAACGTAATAAAATGTAAACTTGAAAATAAGACACTTTTAAAAATAAACTAAGAAACGACAAGTTTAAAATAAAGCTTAAGGAAAATAAGACAAAATAACTAAAATTAAGACTTAAGAAATTGGCGGGAAAAATTAAATTTGAAAATAATTTGGAACAAAAATTATTCAAATCCGCAATACCAAACGTGGTATAATTCCGCAATGTATTCAAGTATAATTTCGCAAAGTACCAAATTGACAATGATTCCGCAATACCAAAAAGGTATTAATTCTGCAATGTTGAAAATGAGATAATTACGCAATAATGAACTCGAAACAATTCCGCAATGATGAAAACCAACAATTCCGCAATACAAGAAAACGATATGATTTCGCAATACTAAAAATCGATATGATTTCGCAATATCAAGGGAGATACAATTCCGCAATATTCAAAAACATTGCGGAATTATGGCAGCTTGTTTCGTTTCGCAATGTAACAAAGTTGAAGGATTCCGCAATGTGTGTTATGACTCGATTCCGCAATAAAGGACGAAGACACAATTCCGCAATATGCAAAATAATGCGAAATTGTTGCAGACTTTCCTAAAAAGTGGGATCTCGGGAAAGGGACAAATTTAAGCACTTTTATCGCAACTTTTTAAGGAGATTAAGCCAATAAAAACACCAAAAAACTAACCACAAATCCTAGGCGAGTGATAACACTTGTAAAACCTTAACTAACGAATCAAGAAACACGAAAAGTATAGATTTTTATGTGATGTAATGAAACAGATGAAATGGATAAAGAACTAGATTGATGATGAAGAAAATAAACAAAGATTATAAAAAAGATTAAGATCAAACAAAGATTAAACTAAAAGAAAGAAAGATTAGATTAAGATCAAATAAAGATGTTGTTTTTCTAGTGAGAGAAAACAAACACCCTTTCTCTCTCTAGAAAAATATGAACTACTAAAAAAAATAAAGACTAACTCTCTATAATGAAGTTGTAGGGGAGTATTTATAGGAGAGGAGAGGTGTGGTGTGTTGCTTGCTCTTTCTTCTTGTCTTCTCGTCTTTTAAGTAAGCCGTCTTTCTCGACTTTCTCTCGGGATTAGTCGAATGATAACATGAACTTGTCTTCTAATTTTCTTCTTTTAGTAGACTTGGTTCTTCGACTTCGTTAAACTTCCGTCTTTAGACTTTTTCTTCGATAAATCTTCAGAATAGACCTTTGACTTCCGTTCTTGCACTTTTAATCTTTTGATTTTATCTTTTGTCTTTTTCTTCGATAAAAGCCCGTGAAAGCCCGTGTTTTCTTCCTTTTTCATCTTTTGGTCCTAAAACACAATAAAAACACAAACCACGCATAATTCTGACTTTTACGACATAAAATACACGTTTTGGCTTGGTTTATCCTTGTTATAAGTGGTAAAAGGATAAGTGTTTTCACACTTACTAATACCAATCTGTGAGACCCCCAGAATCTGACATGGAACAACTAGGCAACGAGGGGGTAACACGTCATGGTACACGAAATAATGTATTACTGTTGACAAAAAGTTGACGTAAAAAAAACATGTATATTACATCATAAAATATTAGAGTTTTTATACAAAGGTCCCAGAGTTTTATATGCGGAAAGATTTATTATTTCATCATGATTTATAACACTTAGTTACCAAAAATACAGAAAAATCTTCTGACGATTTTTAGATAAACCAAGGTTGAAATATACACAGAAATCTCCAAGCTGCGATAATATCCCGCGGGCTCCCATCCAAGCAAAGCTAAGTAAATATACCTGAGATTAAATATGTAAAATTGTTAACATAAAGTTGAGTGATATTCATAGGTTTAGCAGTAAAGGTGTGGAACACAATAGAATTTGTAAAACAAGTATGGGGGGGTTAACTATGTACATTGTCCATAGTCACGATGTATATTATTGTTGTTTAGTATCATGAACCGAAGCTTAACTCAATGTAAGTTCCTCTAGGGAGTATTCAGCCTAAATACTCAAGTATAAACAAATGAAAGTGCGTCAAGGTAATCGGGACGGGGATTGTCAATCCCGATGGATCCACCTACAACATTCGCGCTTAGCGCAAAGCATACGGGACAATTAACGGTTCATGATGAGGAGAGGAAACTTAAGGCTAACGTCTAAAAGAAATAATATCATTGAATTCATCTGGAAAGCATACACGTTCTGGATAGCATACAAGTTCTGGATAGCATACAGTTTTTAAATGGTTGTGTTCCACCATGTAAAATCTCACCACGTGTTTAGAAACCATGTACAAGTAAAACGGGGCTATGAACTCACCTTAGCCACGAGGTAAGTGAATCACGGTACTCACAAGCTGAGTAGAAACAGTAGCAATAAGACGATCACCGACGATGTGGATGCCCGGGAAACACGAAAACCGCAACCTATCAAAATAAGGCGCGCGTTAAGACTCGAACTCAAATATCGATCTATACCAAGTATAATATGACTTAAGTATTTTCAAAGTATTCATATTTCATGACTAACGACATGAACCAAATGAATCCATATTAACCCATTTATCCAACACTGCCCGTTTAAACACTTGTGCACTTGAAATTGACACATCATACGACGCCAAGTCAACGCAAGTCAAACAATCTATTTACCTTACTCGGACCAGTAGCTAAGTCATTTATATAATGACTAAACACTTAAGTAAGTCACCATGTCCGATAGTGAATACTCAAACTCACGCCACACGAGCATTGAACTATGTGTCCAACATATAAATCAGCAAGTACACTCCGAATGTACACACCGATCTACCCTATCTAGACTTGTCCGATTTAGATGAAATATGGTGTCAAGGTCACTTATAACCTGTATAAGACCCTGCCAAAATTTGAGCCAAAGTTCATACTTTAAAACCCATCAGCTCGACACTTTACTCGACTCTAAGTTTGGGACAGAATTGTATACTTGTTTTATAAAACCATTTATACCACTTTAAAAGTATTATCTTGACAATCCGCCTTTTAAACTCACTACTAGACTCATCATATTAGGTTTATAAACTTTGAAAACCAGTAGTATTCATTATCTAACCATGCCTAAAGTCCCTGAGAGTCGACCAAAATCAGCCACAATTTTAGATTGTGCCGATTTGCGTCTCCCGGTACACGAATACTAAAACTAGCATAACTTTTGATTCGTAATAAGTTAGAAGCTCTATTTTATACCAAAACGAGCGTCTCGGAAAACTCTACAACAAAATTGAATAATCTCAGCCTATATCAAATCTTAAACCCACGAAAACAGCCTTTAACCCACTGATGTAATATACACTTTTAGAAATCATATCAAATCAATTTTTTAACCAAATCTAATCTTTCCCATACCTCTAAAATCACCCTACTATCATATCCATCAACCAAGCACTCCTAAAACACTTGCATGTCAAATTTTAAGAAAATTAAAGATCAAAATAAAATCTTTTTAACATGAAAACATGAAGATTTTACCAAAAACAATACATGCAAGATCATCAAAACATAAATCAACCATGGAATCATCAAATTCTTGAAAACTTGATGCATGTATATGATTTTGATATCATTAGAATCACAAGGACATTTTAGAGATGGGACTTGAATTAGTTTTAATGGATTCAAGTTAAAAATTGGTCATTAAGGGGTGTTTGTTGTGGTGATTGTGACGGAAAGAAAGAGGGGGGGGAGGAGAGTTGTGATGACTTTTATAAAAAATTTGTATGTGTGTGTTAAGTGAAAAAAAATGAGTATATATATGTGGTAGGTGTAGGGACCAATCTTGCCAATTTTGAAACTTTTGAACTTAAAAACAATTTACTAGTTTAAAGGGTAGAAAATGACTATTAGTAAATATTGAAAATATTTACGGGACTCGGGTTTCGTAAAAATACTTTTCAAAAATTACAATGCATCATAAATATGATTATATGGTTTCCCGACACGACTTAACACGTAATTAAAATGAAATCGCCGAAAATAATAATTATCGAAACAATCGATAATAAAATGTAAAATTTTGGGCATCCGTCGGTACCGCGATCACTAGGAATTCTCGTTGTTCATTGATTTTGAGTAAACTTGTTGCAAAACGCACGCGGGTGATTTTAAATCAAAAACTTTGATTCAAATAAATATGGAAAAATAAAATAAGAATTTTATAATTCTAGATAAAGTACTTATCAATGATCAGAAAATACTTGAAAAATATAATTTAATAAATTATCATGATCTCAGGATTTACATATAAGAATACAAGAAAACGTAATACGTTAGAAAATTCAAGAAGCACAAATAAAAGAATAAAATAATACTGGCAAAGTACGAGTTCTTACATAACAAACACTCACACACTTTCTGCAACATACACAATTCATCACACCACTTAATCAATCAATCAATCAACTTTACACTAATTATAACAAGATCACACTTTCTTCATAAACATAATAAACTAGTCTATCAATAATTAAATAAATTATATAAATAAGTTAATTATAATTAAAATAAAATTAGGTTTCTATAAAAGCTTACGGAGACGATGTCACCGAAGTAAGTGGTGATGAGATGAACGGCGAGTTCGATTCCGTGAGGTGACGTCATCGCCGCTGGAAGTGGTTACGGTGATGGTTTATGACGGAGAAGGAGCGGCGGGAAGATAATGAATGAAGGAATATGCATATACCTATGCTTCAAAAAAAAACTTTTATATATGATGCGTATATTCTCTTTTTATATATCAAGCCTACAACCGGTTAACTGTTTTTATATTCACTTTCGCATGAAATATTGAAACTCACGTATGTTGATTTAATGATAGTCGGAAATGAAGCAACACGATGATTTGTCTAAATCGGTAGTGATTGCTAAGTGTGGATATAACGAGAGTTGAAGATGAAGCAACACGATAATTTATTTAAATGAAGAGTGATTGGGGAGTAACAATTCAATATGATATTTGGGCATAAAATAGTGTTGCATAGATTTATATAACAGCTTAAGTTTGTTGAAAACCACATCTTTTTAGTTTTTGCATAGTTGAATTGTTATTCTATTACTTTGATGTTTGGCAAAACTAGCTGTAAGATGTTAACTGTAAGCTGTAAGATGTTAACTGTAAGTTCTAAGCTGTTTGATAAAACAATGTTAATTTTAATAAAAGTGTTTGGTATATTAGTTGTTAACTGTAAAGGTAAAATATAAAATGACTTAAAAGGACATCTTTTAATAAATTATAATATGGTTGGAGGTTATATCAGTAATTTTATTTATTAATATATTAATGGAGTTTCGATTGATGAATTCTTTTTTATAAAAAAAAGGCATGTGGGAAACCAGGCTGAACAAGCTTCTGGTGAGAACACGAGTTTAGGCTACTGTACTTCACTTGTTTAGTTGACTTTAAACTTTTATGTCTTTAACTTTGATATCCACTGTCATTTGTTCTTTTTGTCCCAGTTTGCCTATTTAAATTTTAAAAGAAGCAGTAATGTTTTATAACTCGTTCAATTCGATCGGTTCAATTCAATCGATTAAATTGGTTTCGGTAAAAAAATCACACTAAATTAAATTAGGTTTTATATTTTCGAAACTCAGTCAGACAGTCGAGTTTGGAGTAATTCAAATCAATTTGGTACTTTAGACCCGACCGTGTAGTAAGGGTGTCCTTCGGTTCGGTTCGGTTCGGTTCTCGGGTTGTTCGGTTTATTCAGTTATTTTTTTTCCTGCGTCAACTGAAAAACGGAACCGAATTAGATTTCAACCGAACGGAAGATTGACGTTGAATTCGGTTCGGTTTTCGAATTGACCCGAATAACCTAAACTTTTCAAAAAATATATATAATTATATGGGAAGAGATCCCTCACACCCTCATATTTAGCATAGTCTTGATGGATCAATCTACACCATCCATTTTACATTTATCCAAGGACTGTGATTAAACCAATCTCCCAACTAACCCCCTATTTTTCACTCGCACATACAAAAAAAAATATAGATCGGGATCCGCAATCCTCACCGACGATCACCACAACAAACCCATCTCCCACCTTTTTCCGACGACCACCACCACAAACCCACCTTCTTCCCGCAAACACCACAACAAACCCACCTTCTTCTCGCAACCTCCACACCAAACAACCCTTTCCTGTCGAGATGCACACCAAACCACCATTTTCCGGTGACTTCCACAACAAACCCACTTCTCTAGTGACTTTCACAACATATCCACCATTTCTAGGTAATAATATAGGTAAATCACATGTTATGATATTTGATTCACACCATGTGTTTGATGAAATGACACAATGAAAGTCAAATGTGATTTAGCAAGTTCTAATTTATGAATGAGCATTTTTATTGAAGTATGGTCGATTTTTGTAGATGATAAACTGATTACAGAAGTAAGACTTATAATTACTGAACTGGGATTATGACTCGTATATGAGTCAATGTGACTCATATATGAGTCGTTGTTACTCATATATGAGTCACGGTGACTAATATATGAGTCACGGTGACTAATATATGAAACTATACATATGTAAGTCTTTTTTGTAATGCGGGTAATAATATAGCTTCATTTGTAACAAAATCATGGTGACTCATATATGAGTCAAATTGATGGGGATGTTAATGAAGATGTAGTTGTCGATGCCGATATTTCTGAAAATGTAGTTGTCAATGCAAGTAATATCTTTGTAACTAAATCATAGTTTTCTGGTAGATTTTGTTGGTGACTCATGTATGAGTCACAGTGACTCATGTATGAATCACAATGACTCATGTATGAGTCACTGTGACTCATACATGAGCCATATATAAAATAATAATTCCTGAACTGTAGTTTTATCTGATTGTGTAACAGATGTTAATAGTATACCAAATCCTAGTTTGTACATTCTTTTTGAGTCACCAGAGGATCAACATATTGCAAAACTAGCGAAGATCGTTGCAGCTGCTGAAAAACAAGCACAAGAAGCACAAAAAGTAAAAAAAGCACAAGAAACAGGACAATCAAATACAACAACAACATGATTAATTTTGTGTTTTCTTTTTACTATGTTAAGATTTAATTTTCTTTTTTTCTTTTGTTGAAGTGTTGAAAACATGTCTGATTTGAATCATATATGAGTAGTGTTGAAAACATATCAGATTGGAATATTATGTACTAACTCGTATATGAGTCACATGACTCATGTATGAGTCATCATTACTCACAATATGTACAAGTGTTCAAAAACACTTATACATATCTATAAAACTATATAAGTGTAAAAATAAAAATTATTGAATGTATATCACGTGACTCATGTATGAGTCACCATGACTCATTTATGAGTCATCATGACTCATGTATGAGTCATCATGACTCACAAACACGTACAAGTATTAAAAAACACTTATACATATGAATAAAATTGTATGACTCATATATGAGTCATGATGAAAGATGTATGTTTCATATTGACTCAAGGATATATGTTTTCTAGATCAGATTTAACACACAACATAAGCAGTAAATACGTAAAACAAAATTGTAAATTGATTAAATAAAGAAGTCTAAAACCCCCAATTTACATTGCGCAGCGGAAATACACAATTGGGTGCTAGACACAAGCATCGTCACACAAGGTATATTGAACGACTCAAAATAGAGACGTTTACACATAAAACATAAACAAGATTTTCATAATAGGTCTAAAATATGATTTCATCCCATAATTGTACTAAAACGACACCAGAGTAAAGCGTTTAGTCCCCATGGATCTTTTTTTTGGTAATGGGTTTCCCCGGTAAATAGATTAACCAAAAAACAGTGAAGTACAAATGGAATGTGGCTAAAGTACCACATTAACCTCAAGCTAAAAAAAGCTTGATAAACACCTAAATATAGTGCTTATGACAGGCCATAAACACTTACAAAACACCTAGTACCCAACGAAACAAACCAAACTAGCTAACAGCTGTCGTGAAGGAGTTTCCACCTGCATTTGTCTTAGAGAATAAATTGGTTGTTTCATCATATACCATTTCAACCTCGTCATCTTCATCATCATGATCCATAACAGAGTAAGTATTTGATGTAGATAAACCAGCACCTGACGATGACGTAACAATAGACTTCAACTTGGACAAAGAACCAGTCTTCACACTAGTCATCCCCTTCTTCGGGTTACTAATTGTAGCTTTAGGCACAAATTTGACATTCGGTTGAACCGATGGACCAGTAAACTTACCACCCTTAATTGAATTCGGCATATTCGTCTTTTTCTTTCTTTTGGTCACCGTATGGAAACCATCATTATTCTCAACAACAGGAATAGAAACAGAAGTAGATGGACCAGTACTAGCAGTAGGAACTATAGGAGAAACAACCACCTTATTAGAGCATTTATCAAGAGAGTGACCAAAAGTCTTACACTCAGCACATCTAGGAGGTCTCCATTCATATTCAATACGGACAGTTTCCTTTGTAAAACCCTCCCCGAAAGAGAAGGGACACCAATTGTAACAACATCCACAAAATCAGCCTCAGCATTAACCTCAATTAAGCATCTGGCAAAACTACTTCGACCCCATGACTCCTTACACATAGAACTAGTATAGGAATCTAGCATTACAGGTTTACCAATGAAAGAAGCAATCAAACTAATTCCATCTTCTTCAAAAACTTGAATAGGCACATCATGTAATTTTACCCAAACAGGAATACGAGTCAATTCTTCTTTGATCAACCTAGTATCCATCGACCATTTTTTGATAATGATTGGAGATTTACGAATCAACCACCGGCCCTCTTCTAACACAGCTTCCAACCCAGCAAGTGACTTGAATTTGAAAAAGAAAAAACCCTTAGAATTCATCATGATCCGTGTCAACCCATGTTTCACCCAATTGTTTCTAACAAAATAATCCACCATCGGGAAAGCCATTCTCTTTCCAATAAAGTAACCATATAGAGTATGTTCAAGACGATTACTGGCCTTCTGAAGCACTTTACAAGGAATAGAGACATTTACACCTTCAAAAACATCTTCTGACACCAAGTGACAGAAACTACCAGTATCTGTGGACTGCTCCTTTTCTTTTGCACTAGTATCATGACTGCAAGTAGAAGCAAGCGTATCCATTTTATTAGAAAAATCAGTGGTAATATCCTCAATCGACTGTATACTTGCACCATCCAGAGTCAGACCAGTAGGCACATCATCAACCTTCGACAGGACATTCTTACTCACACTGACACCTTCTTCACTAGATATAGACACAGACATACTAACAAACTCATCTATTTGCTGCGAACATAGCCCATCATGCTCCTTTCGAACCACAAAGCCCTCACCAACAAACGATGGTCCCTCACGCTCATGCAAACCCATAATAGGTTTTCCATCCATCTACGACAAACCAGCATCCCCATCTAGGAATTGAGAAACCATAGGAGAAGACATAGTAACAAACTCATGTTGCTGCACATCAAATGACGGGTATGAAACCCTAACCGTTTGCGTGTTTGAGGAAACCCTAGTCTGATCAATCCCCTCCTTCGCAAACAAACCGAATTCATAAGAGCACAGCATATAAAATATTTCTTGGGATCGAGCACTAGACACCAAGGACCAAAAGTCATATTCATTCATCTTTAAGCTGCGCATAAAATTATGCACGTCGCTAGCAGTTGCCAGTTTCACCCCAAACACCTTCCTAATCACATCCATGTTACAGGACTGCATACTGTTGATAGCAGTAGCCTTGCCTCTTGAATCCAAACTCGCATAATCAATAGAGTCCATCCCGAAAAAAGAAACCCTAAGTCGAACAATAACCAAACCCTAACTAACGAAACACAATCACAATCGCACATGGAGACAAGACAACGAATCACAGAATAAGGAATTAAGACCTTTAATAGATGCGACAACCGACCTAAATAAAAACAAACAAAACGTTTTCACTATCGCAGCAAAAAAGAAAAAAAGAAACTGATTAAAAAACCCTAAGATCTATCAACCGAATAAAAAAGTCTGTTAACTCAAGAGAGATCGAGAAAACATCCTTGTTAGACGGTATTCAGATTAAAGAGTATAAGATAATCGATTTTATTGAGGGAGAGAAATTTTTGCCGCCATGGATGAAACTAGGGTTTTTTTACGTTTTATTAGTCCCCATGGATCTCGACTAACAACCAACAAGTTTAGTACAGTACACAAACTTAAAACAAATTGTTCAACAGTAAAAGGATAGAAATAGTTTTTAGACCAACATTCTTCCAAAAGCCAAACCACAACCTCCACAGCAAAGCTCCATCCTCCATCACTTCCTATTACCTGAAACACATGCTAAAACGAGACAAAAATAATGTTGAGCGAGTCTATAGGTTTATCAAATCACATTTGAACACAAGAAGAAAATCAATCATAATCATTTATAGAATTTTCGTACACACAATCTATATTCAAGGCAATAATAAACATTGTATTTAAGCTCATGACACCGACCCCTTAACCAAATAGTCACCCATGCCAAATGCCGGCATGACTAGAATAAAACCATTGCCCCTCTAGGGTATCAGTTGCTAGAATACCACATTCTTATTCCCGTAAATTATCCTTCCAGAGGTTACTCAACGTAATGCCCTGGTCTCAAATAGGGTGGTTAACCCAATAGTACTATCATTAGAATAAGCGGCTATTCCCGACTCACAACATCAAGTCAGAATAAAGTTAACGGCTTATGAATTTAGGGTCTTTAGCAACAAGGTACTCAATACAATGTAAACAACTTAGGCAACATTCGGGTCCAACAATTACTCATAACTTGTGTTCATTTATTTTCAAATAGCATGTATCCCCCTTTTGGGTAATAAAACATTTAGTAGCTAGCATAAAAAGCGAGGCTACAGACTCACCTTAGTATAAGAGATCTAGCAAGATGATCGTCGATGATAATGGATGCCTTTCAAACACGAGAACCGCTACCTATCAAATAAGGCGCGTCCATTAATAATGACTCGAGAAATAAATCATATATAACAACATCAAACTCAAACTCATGAAATCACGATAAACTAGAGAGAAAACAATACAAATAACTTTATTACACTCTTCTACATATTTACTTTACCATTTTACACTTTTAACAGAGTCCGCCGTCACATACTACATGTACTAGCTTATTTACCCCTTTTAAACTCGTCAAACGTTTATGAAACGGCTCGATAAACTAACTTACTATATATAGAAAGTCCTCCTACAAGTTTATCAAATGAAATTACTTTTAAAGTCCTTTACCCGACTCATCTTCAAACTACAAAATCCGGACAGATTTACGTTAATTTTTCATACAACCGCTTTAACTTCTTTAAACAACTCCATTTACAAAACTGACACTCGGGTTTTAAAATAAACTCACCCTCTAAGGATTACACTTCATTATCAGTAGGTGACTCATTTCAAAACTTCAATTTATAGTCCCCGAGATTCGATCCAAATATCAACAACAACTATATGTAGTGCCGATACTCGTCTCCCGGTACACGAATAATCAAAACATCATAAATTCGCGCTCGTTTGGAGCTAGAAGCTCTACTTTATATCAAATCGAAGCTAATCAAATTATATACAATCCTAGGCTATAAGTTAAGCCATTTTCAAAACATAAAAATCCCGAAATTACAGTTTACTTACTGTTATAAAATGACTATAAAAATCTTGTACAAAATCACATTTTTGACCAAAACCAACCATAGAAATATTCATCCTAATACCCTAACACTAACATATATCAATCATAACACTAGAATCATCATAAAAATCAAAACCTTCAAATCAAAATCAAGTTTTTAACAAAGTATTTAGCAAGAACACCATGGATCATGCCAAAAACAACATGCATGATCATGGCTTCCACCTACTAACTTGAAAAAAAATAAAAACCCTTGCATGTGTAAAATTCTTACACCAAAATGATCCTTGTGCAATTATAAGAGTGGGTCTTGTTTTAGTTTAGCTCAAATCATCCTCAAAATGGAGCAAAATTTAAAAGAAGTGGTGTTTTGGTGGGTTGGGGGGTCACGGCTAACAAAGAAAAGAGAGAGAGAGAGAATGAAAGATTTTTGGTTGGTGAAAAATGAAGTGGTGTGTGTGATTTTTGAGTTTATATATAGTGCTTGAGGGACCAATGTTGTAATTTTGCAATAGTTGTGGCTAAAAATGAAAATAGTTAGCTAAAAGCTGAAAATAACTATTAGTCAATTTTGAAAATATTTACGGGGCTCGGGTTTCATAAAGATACTTTTAAAAATTTAAAACGTACCTCAAATATAATAATATCGACTCCCGACTCGACATAACACGTCATTTAAAATAAAACATCAAAAATGAGAAAATCGAACAACCGACAATAAGACGTAATATATTTGGCATCCATCGACATCACGCTTGCTAATACTCCTTATACTTATTAAATATTAAAATATAAACCTTCCAACATCGGTTTAAACTTAAACCTCCAAAAATAAATATCATTCAAACTCATCCAAAAATTTCAAAAATAAGCGTAAAATAAGATTAAGCAATGACCTCGGTTTTGGGTTATTACATCCCCCCTTCTTAAAAGAAGCGACGTCCGTGGCGCCTAATCCTTCCTAAACAAATGAGGGCACTTGTCCTTAAAAAATCCTCACGTCCCCACGTAAACTCTGGCCCACGTCTAGAGTTCCATCTCACCTTCACAATCGGAATCCTACTATGCTTCAACTTCATAACTTCCCTATCCATAATCTCTACAAGTTCCTCTATAAAATGCAACTTATCATCAAGTTGAATTTCCTCCAATGGAATCACCACATCCCTTTCAGCTAAACACTTCTTCAAATTAGACACATGAAAAGTATTATGAATAGCCTTAAGCTCATCAGGCAACTCTAACTTATAAGCCACCAATCCAATCCTTCGGATAATCTTAAATGTCCCAATATATCTCGGGCTCAACTTTCCTCTCTTTCCAAAACGTAGCACTCCTTTCCATGGAGATACCTTCAACATAACCATGTCTCCTACTTCAAATTTCAACGGTTTCCTTCTGTTATCAGCATAACTCCTTTGTCTACTTCTGGCAGATAACAAACGCTTCTTAATTTGCACAATCTTTTCAGTCGTCTCAAATATCATTTCAGACCCAGTCAATTGAATTTCTCCTACTTCACTCCAACACACTGGAGATCTACACTTACGTCCATACAAAGCTTCAAATGGTACGGCTTTAATACTAGCATGATAACTGTTATTGCACGAAAATTCAACCAATGGAAAATGCTTATCCCAACCATTTCCAAAATCAATCACACATGCACGAAGCATATCCTCTAACGTTTGAATCGTTCTTTCACTTTGTCCATCAGTTTCCGGATGATATGCTGTACTTAAACATAACTCCGTTCCCATCGCTTTCTGCAAAGACTTCCAAAATTCTGAAGTAAACCTACTATCACGATCAGAAATTATCGACAAAGGCACACCATGTCGACAAACAATCTCCTTCACATACACTGTTGTTAACCTCTCCATACTATCCGTCTTCTTCATTGGCAAAAAAGTGAGCAGACTTAGTCAATCTATCTACAATCACCCATATCATATGACAACCATTTGCAGTCCTTGGCAAACCTGTCACAAAATCCATTGTAATATTCTCCCATTTCCACTCAAGAATCTCAGGTTGCACTAATAATCTAGACGGTTTTGTATGTTCAGCCTTTCGCATAAGTTAAACACTTATTAACATACTGAGCTATATCTGCCTTCATATTCGGCCACCAATAAACTTTCTTAAGATCTTGATACATCTTATCCGATCCAGGATGTATTGAATACTTCGACTTATTTCATTCATCACCAAATCTCGCACTCCTAATGAACCTTTCTCAAACGCACACAATGGTAACCAAATCCTATTCTCAAAATACCTCAATCTATTTGACCTTACTTCAAACAAAGGTTTCAACATTCTACCCAAATTTTCTGCCTCAACATTCTCTTCCTTCAAACCATTAGTTTGGGCTTTCAATATCGCTTCTGTCAAATCAACACTTTCCATCATTACCAAAGCTCTAACTCTTATAGACTTATCTCTTTCCTTTCTACTAAGTGCATCAGCTACCACATTCGCTTTACCAGGATGGTAACGAATCTCGCAGTCATAATCACTTAGCAACTCAACCAATCTCCTTTGCCTCATATTCAATTCCTTTTGATCCAAAATATTGCAAACTCTTATGATCAGTAAAAACCACACACTTGGTTCCATACAAGTAGTGTCTCCACAGCTTCAAGGCAAAAATCACAGCCCCAAGTTCTAAATCATGTGTAGTGTAATTCTCTTCATGCTTCCTTAATTGTCTCGATGCATATGCTATTACTTTATCCCTTTGCATCAACACAGGTCCATATCCTTTATGAGACGCGTCACAGTACACTACAATATCCTCAGATCCTTCTGGCAAAACAATATCGGCACAGAACACAACTTATCCTTCAACATACTAAATGCAGATTCCTCTTCTAATCCCCATTCAAACACTCGATTCTTTTCAATAAGCTTGGTCAACGGCTTAGCAATTAGTGGAAACTTCTCGATAAACCTTCTATAATACCCAGCTAAACCAAGAAATTGGCGAACTTCAGTCGGCGTCGTTGGCAGTGACCAATCCTTAATTGCCTCAATCTTAGCAGGATCCACACGAACACCTTCACTATCAATCACGTGCCCCAGAAATTGCACTGATTTCAACCAAAATTCACACTTAGAGAATTTCGCATACAGCTTCTCTTTCTTCAATAATTCCAAAATTATCCTCAAATGTTCCTCATGTTCTTCTACAATCTTGGAGTAAATGAGAATATCATCAATGAATACGATAACAAACTCATCCAAATACGGCTTGCATACACGATTCATCAGATCCATGAATACAACAGGCGCATTCGTTAACCCAAAAGGCATCACTTGAAATTCAAAATGTCCATATCGAGTACGGAAAGCTGTTATAGGAACCCTAACTCTCAGTTGATGATACCCAGACCTCAAATCGATCTTAGAGTATACACTAGACCCTTGGAACTGATCAAACAAATCATCAATCCTCGGCAATGGATACCGATTCTTGACAGTCAATTTGTTAAGCTCTCGATAATCAATACACATTCTAAAAGAACCATCTTTCTTCCTAACAAACAAAACAGTAGCACCCCACGGCGACGAACTTGGTCTAATAAATCCTTTATCCATCAATTCCTTCAATTGATCAGATAATTCTTTCATCTCAGATGGAGCTAAACGATATAGTGCACGAGCAACTGGCGCAACTCCCGACACTAAATCAATACGAAACTCCACTTCACGATGCGGCAGTAATCCTGGCAAATCTTCAGGGAAAACCTCAGGATACTCTTTAATCACAGGCACATCCTCCAATTTCCTTTCATTCACACCATCATTACTTATCTGTGCAAGAAACACATCACAACCTGCTTCTATATACCTCATCATCTTTAAACAAGAAACAACTCTCAAACGAGAGGTACATTCATCACCTTTCACAGTCAATACCCTATTCCTTAGTGGTATCTGAACTAATCTCTCTCCACAAACAATCACTGCACCATTACCAACTAACCAATCCATTCCAACAATCACGTCAAAAGATCCTAATTCTATAGGCATCAAATCAATACTAAACACATAATTACCTAACTTCAAGGAACAACCTTTCAGTATAGAACTAGTGCTTATAACCTTATCATCAGCTAACTCTACCTTATAACTAGTTGTCAGTCTCACTAGTTCTCTATCCAATAGCTGACTAAATCTAACATCTACGAAATTTCTATCGGATCCAGAATCAAATAACACACTAGCATAACAAGCATCAAGTAAGAACGTACCAGTCACCACGTTCGGCCCTTGAGGTTTCTCAGCATCTCCCACGACATAGGCTGGAGCAGCAATCCCAGCAGCAACATTGCCTCCCTGTCGTATGCCAACCCTCGGACAGTTCCCTTGCTTATGTCCACGGCCTCCACATCCAGAACAGTTAACTACCTTAACAGCATTGGCTCTAGTGGCCACACCCTTGTTTCTACAATCTGCCATCTTATGTCCGGCCTTCCCACACTTGTTACAAGAAGGTGGAAAATTTCCAACATGATACAGATTACATCGACCACACTTCGGATTCACCTTGTTACCTTGATTTCTAATGGCAGCACGAACACCATCATTCCTTCTCAAATTATATTTCCGATTCCTGTTCGGTCCTTGGTTATTGTTATTACGATAACCACCACGATTCTACCCTTGATTTGAGTGTGCAGCTTCCCACTTTCTCTTATTCCCTTCAGCAATACTATCCTTTCGATCATGCAGCTTTACATCCATTAAAGCATGAGCCATCTTAATAGCTTCATCAAATGACTTGGGTTTCGACGAAGTAGTCTCTCCCTTGATATTACTAGATAAACCTCTGATATACTGCTTCATCTTCTTACGGTCATCAGCAAAAGCATCAGGACACAACAAACATAAATCAGAGAATCTCCTTGTATAAGCCACAATATCATTGTTTCTCAGCACCAAATGCCTCAACTCATCCTCCAACTACCTAACTCTTCCTCAGGACAAAACTTAGCAGTTAACAGTCCCTTGTTCACAGTCCATGTTCTAGCATTCGCTTCAACCAATCCCACAGTAGCTACCTGACTATTCCACCAACTTAATGCATCATCCTGAAAAGTAGCTGCAGCAAATTTCACCTTACTAGCTTCTGAACATCCATTGATTTCAAAAGTACTTTCAATCTTCTCAACCCACCTCCTTAATTCCAAAGCACCACCAGTACCACGAAATTGGGTAGGTCCACATTTCATGAAACTAGCATAAGAACATTCCTTCTAAATCTGTTGAACAATAGCATTACCTCCAACTTGTCCCGCAGCATTTCCTCCCTCTTGTTCATCAGCATTACCTCCAACTGGATTTTCAACATTCCCTCCAACCTGACCAGCAACATCCCTATTCTCAGTCTCTTGGTTCTTCGCAGCACGTTCAGCTTCCAGTGCTCTAGCGATAGCTTGCTCAATCATGGTATTAACAGTAGCAGTCGTCAACTTAGGCGGCATGTTTTAGGAAACTAACCAAACAACAATTAAGTAAAGTCAGAAAAATGCCTCCCAACTCCTTCCTTCCTTCCTGTAATGACACAGAAGAAAAAGAACAAGTAAGTATTCATATCTAGATAAGAAGAAGGATTTCTCTATCAAGATGTAACATGGATACTACATGCACCAACAACACAGTTCACAATGAATCATTAACCAATTCACAAAAGAACTAATAAGACAAATCATAAGTCATGAAGGTAATTTGGATTGCGTTGGAAAATTTCCACAAAATGGCGACAAGTAATGTCACTACAACCCTTCATCACGGCAAACTTAAAAGTCATTAAGTTTCATCATAAACTACAGTACTAGTCTAAATAAGTTCTATTACAACAAGGCTAATAAAAACAACATAAAGAACTAAATATCAGATCCCCACAGCTTCTTGTACATCGGTTCATCATCACTGCTGCTATCATCTTCCTCATAATCTTCCTCCACTTTTTCCTTCCCCTTTCGACTTCCTCCTTCACTTGGCTTCACCAACACCTGAGCTTCAACCTGACTCGGCACGTCACGAATCACCACACCTCGACTAGGAAAAGATCTCATAGGCAAACCCCACGCATTCAACCTTGCATTCCTTGCTTGCTCCTCACGTAACCTTTCAACTTGCCCACTCAAATTCAACACCATAGATCTTAACCTAACGACTTCATCCATTTCCCTTGCTCTAACAAACTCTTATCTCTTCACACTACTAACAAACCTGTCAAACCTCTTCTCATTCTGCTCAAACCTGCTAATCACACGGGTTTCAACCAAATACCTTTCAAACAAAGACCTATCAAACTTCTTAAGAAGCCAAAAAATATCATCATAAGACCTAGGACCTGTACAATAAACCTTAGACAAACTGCTAATATAAGCATCACAAGTAGACGTCGAAGAACGAACAACAGGTCGTTGACAGTCCGGAACAGTCTGTGGCACAACATCAACCCTTGAAACATAACTACCTTGAATCAATTCAGGCTCGGTCTGACCAACTGCGGTAGGTGGAATCCCATCATCTAAATACTCATAAGGCTCCTCATCGTCACTAGCACCAAAGTTATCTACTTCCTCACCGTCCAATACATTAGTCATATCAATCCATTCATCCTCACGAGGTAAACCATCCATTTTCTACAATTATAAGGGTTCAAGGATACTTAAGGTCATTGTTAAAAATAAAAATTAGTATGCAATGCTTAAATGTTATACGTAATCCATGCTATGCAACACAATGCAAATGAAGTTTATGTAATGTTCGCAAAAAAAAAATATGATACTGACAAGCACTCAGCGTACTTTCAATAATTCCAATACAATATCCTAGTATTTACTTAATAAATACTCGGGAAATCATTTCAGTTATGAGGGATACATCTATAATGCAAAACAAAACTAAAAGTGATCTTACCGGAGCGTTGCAGGGGAGTTGTGTGCTTTCGAAGAATAAATACTTTCGACACCAAAGTTATAGTTTAGGAAAATTTTCAAAATCGACCCAGTTCTCTATAACTTGTAGCTCTGATTACCAATCTCTAACACCCCCAATTTACATTGCGCGGTGGAAATACACGATTGGGTGCTAGACACAAGCATCGTCACAGAAGGTATATTGAACGACTCAAAATAGAGACGTTTACACATAAAACATAAACAAGATTTTCATAATAGGTCTAAAACATGATTTCATCCCATAATTGTACTAAAACGACACCAGAGTAAAGCGTTTAGTCCCATGGATCTCGACCAACAACCAACAAGTTTAGTACAGTACACAAACTTAAAACAAATTGTTCAACAGTAAAAGGATAGAGATAGTTTTTAGACCAACATTCTTCCAAAAGCCAAACAACAACCTCCATGGAAAAGCTCCATCCTCCATCACTTCCTATTACCTTAAACACATGCTAAAACGAGTCAACAATAGTGTTGAGCGAGTCTATAAGTTTATCACATCACATTTGAACACAAGAAGAAAATCAATCTTAATTATTTATAGAATTGTCGTATACATAATTTATATTCAAGGCAATAATAAACATTGTATTTAAGCTCATGACACCGACCCCTTAACCAAATAGTCACCCATGCCAAATGCCGGCATGACTGGAATAAAACCATTGCCCCTCTAGGGTATCAGTTGCTAGAATACCACATTCTTATTCCCGTAAATTATCCTTCCCAGAGGTTATTCAGCGTAATGCCCTGGTCTCAGATAGGGTGGTCAACCCAATAGTACTATCATTAGAATAAGCGGCTATTCCCGACTCACAACATCAAGTCAGAAGATAGTTAACGACTCATGAATTTATGGTCTTTAGCAACAAGGTACTCAATACAATGTAAACAACTTAGGCAACATTCGGGTCCAACAATTACTCATGACTTGTGTTCATTTATTTTCAAATAGCATGTATCCCCCTCGCGGGTAATAAAACATTTAGTAGCTAGCATAAAAAGCGAGGCTACAGACTCACCTTAGTATAAGAGATCTAGCGAGATGATCGTCGATGATAATGGATGCCTTTCAAACACGAGAACCGCTACCTATCAAATAAGGCGCGTTCATTAATAATGACTCGAGAAATATATCATATATAACAAAATCAAACTCAAACTCATGAAATCACGATAAACTCGAGAGAAAACAATACAAATAACTTTATTACACTCTTCTACATATTTACTTTACCATTTTACACTTTTAACAGAGTCCGCCGGCACATACTACATGTACTAGCTTATTTACCCCTTTTAAACTCGTCAAACGTTTATGAAACGACTCGATAAACTAACTTACTATAGATAAAAGTCCTCCTACAAGTTTATCAAATGAAATTACTTTTAAAGTCCTTTACCCGACTTATCTTCAAACTACAAAATCCGGACAGATTTACGTTAATTTTTCATACAACCCTTTTAACTTCTTTAAACGACTCCGTTTACAAAACCGACACTCGGGTTTTAAAATACACTCACCCTATATGGTTTACACTTAATTATCAGTAGGTGACTCATTTCAAAACTTCAATTTATAGTCCCCGAGATTCGATCCAAATATCGACAACAACTATGTGTAGTGCCGATACTCGTCTCCCGGTACACGAATAATTAAAACATCATAACTTCGCGCTCGTTTGGAGCTAGAAGCTCTACTTTATATCAAATCGAAGCTAATAAAATTGTATACAATCCTAGGCTATAAGTTAAGCCATTTTCAAAACATAAAAATCCCGAAATTACAGTTTACTTACTGTTATAAAATGACTATAAAAATCTTGTACAAAATCACATTTTTGACCAAAACCAACCATGGAAATGTTCATCCCAATACCCTAACACTAACATATATCAATCATAACACTAGAATCATCATAAAAATCAAAACCTTCAAATCAAAATCAAGTTTTTAACAAAGTTTGTAGCAAGAACACCATGGATCATGCAAAAAACAACATGCATGATCATGGCTTCCACCTACTAACTTGAAAAAAAATAAAAACCCTTGCATGTGTAAAATTCTTACACCAAAATGATCCTTGTGCAATTATAAGAGTGGGTCTTGTTTTAGTTTAGCTCAAATTATCCTCAAAATGGAGCAAAATTTAAAAGAAGTGGTGTTTTGGTGGGTTGGGGGGTCACGGCTAACAAAGAAAAGAGAGAGAGAGAATGAAAGATTTTTGGTTGGTGAAAAATGAAGTGGTGTGTGTGATTTTTGAGTTTATATATAGTGCTTGAGGGACCAATGTTGTAATTTTGCAATAGTTATGGCTAAAAATGAAAATAGTTAGCTAAAAGCGGAAAATAACTATTAGTCAATTTTGAAAATATTTACGGGGCTCGGGTTTCATAAAGATACTTTTAAAAATTTAAAACGTACCTCAAATATAATAATATCGACTCCCGACTCGACTTAACACGTCATTTAAAATAAAACATCCAAAATGAGAAAAATCGAACAACCGACAATAAGACGTAAAATATTTGGCATCCATCGACATCACGCTTGCTAATACTCCTTATACTTATTAAATATTAAAATATAAATCTTCCAACATCGGTTTAAACTTAAACCTCCAAAAATAAATATCATTCAAACTCATCCAAAAATTTCAAAAATAAGCGTAAAATAAGATTAAGCAATGACCTCGGTTTTGGGTTATTACATCCCCCCTTCTTAAAAGAAGCGACGTCCGCGGCGCCTAATCCTTCCTAAACAAATGAGGGTACTTGTCCTTAAAGAAATACTCACGTCCCCACGTAAACTCTGGCCCACGTCTAGAGTTCCATCTCACCTTCACAATCGGAATCCTACTATGCTTCAACTTCTTAACTTCCATATCCATAATCTCTACAGGTTCCTCTATAAAATGCAACTTATCATCAAGTTGAATTTCCTCCAATGGAATAACCACATCCCTTTCATCTAAACACTTCTTCAAATTAGACACATGAAAAGTATTATGAATAGCCTTAAGCTCATCAGGCAACTCTAACTTATAAGCCACCAATCCAATCCTTTGGATAATCTTAAATGGCCCAATATATCTCAGGCTCAACTTTCCTCTCTTTCCAAAACGTAGCACTCCTTTCCATGGAGATACCTTCAACATAACCATTAATACGTGGCTTTTTACACCAAGTATAAAAATTAAATGTTCTTTGTCGTAGTCTATTCGAATTGATTGCTGGTTTAAGTGTGACTCAATTGTTTTTGGTTAAGAAAAATATTTGTCGTTGTTAAAAAATAAAAGTGTGAGACTTTAAAGTAAATCTAAACCTAATTGAAAATAAATGACGGGAAATTAAAGCATGACGAAAAGTTAAAGGCACTAAAAGTAAATAACGCAACTAAAACTTAAACTAAGGCAAGGCTTAAAATAAATCTAAGGCGAGTAAACTTAAAGTGCGACTAATTAAAAAGGCGAGAAAAGTAAAGCTTAAAAATTAAAAATTTAAACTTAAAAGAAACTAAAAATACCTCACTTGGAATAATTACTCGTTCGGAATGTCACCTTCACCCGGAATAATTCTTCTTCGTTCGGAATAATCAAAATAAAACACTCATTCGGAACAATTGGCTCATCCGGAATAATCACTCCTTCATCCGGAATATAAGCTCATCCGAAATATTGATTCATCCGGAATATGTCACTTATCCAGAATAAATCCTTCACTCGGAATAATGCTTCACCCGGAATAAAAGCTTGATGCGGAATAAATCCTTCACTCGGAATGTGTCACTGATCCGGAATAATTGATTATTCCGAATAAACACCTTGATCCGGAATATTCACTATTTCGAATGAACAACTTTGATTCGGAATATAAGATATTCCGAATGAACACCTTGATTCGGAATGTGAGGTTGATCCGGAATATTCAGTTGATTCGGAATATGTTGCTGATCTGGAATATTGTAGACTAAAGCCTTTATTCGGAATATTTGCTTCACTCGGAATAATGGTTCATCCGAAATATGTCACTTATCCGGAATAAATCCTTCACTCGGAATATAAGCCTGATCCGGAATATTCCACTGGTTCGGAATATTCTCAACAAAACCTTGATCCGGAATAAATGGGACAGAATGCTGATCCGGAATAACCTAAACTAAGCCTTCATCTGGAATAACCTGGAAATAAACAGTATCGAAGAACACGGGACAAAAGAGAAACGAATCTAGACAATAACTAATCAAAATCAACCAAAAGATTAAACAAGAATAATCACAAATGATCTAATAACAATAACCTATCAATCCAAATCAACAAAACTAACAAATATAACCAAATCAATCAAAACCCACTTAATCAGTTTAATAAAAACTCAAGAACATGAGCATAAACAATAAAGCATAAAGATTAAAGATCAAACAAGAAAGGTAGATAGGAGATGAACAATAAAAGTAAAGATTAACAACAATTAAAAGGAAACTTACTTGAAATTAAATGAATTGAAGGTGCAAGACAAGTAAATAAATGACATGTATTTAAATGTGCAAGTAATTAAAATGGAAGAGCTAATTGTCACACTTAGCCAACAAAAACAAATGAAAGGAAATGACATCTATTTATAGGAGATTAGGGAGGTGCTTAGTGGAAGCTTCCTCCCCTCTTTCTTATTTCTTTAATTTCTTGATTAGTCCTTAATCTTCCAAATTCTTCGACTTTTGTCTCGGGATTAATAAACTCGTCTTATAATTTCTTCAATAAATTAGACTTGAGTTCTTCGGCTTTTAGTAAACTTCCGTCTTTTGACTTTTTCTTCGATAAATCTTCAGAATTGGTCTTGGACTTCCGTTCTTTTTGCACTCTTGATTTCTTGACTTCGTCTTTTATATTTTTCTTCGATAAAAGCACGTGAATGCCCGTGTTTTCTCCCCTTTTCACATTTCGTCCTAAATCACAACAAAAACACAAACCACGCATAATTCCGACATTTACGACATAAAATACACGTTTTAGCTTGGTTATTATTGTAGTTAAGTGGTAAAAAGGATGCGTGTTTACACACCTATCAAATCCCCTACACTTGACCATTGCAATGTCCTCATGCAAAGAATTAGTTACAAAGCACGATTTACATTTTCCATCATAATCAATCCATATTGGCCTTTACTAAAGAGATAGGAAATTATAAACCATTAAAGGAAGAAAGTAAGTAAAGAAATCAAAGACATACCTTAGGGTTTTTGAAATGTCATGAATGATCATCATCCTCAAGTTTTCACATTCTCCAAACCAAGCTTAAAAACGAGATCATTGTTATTATAAGTTAGCAAACTAACACGAACTCATGTGGGCCAATTATTTACTTAGACTCCCTTATTCCTAGGTGTATCTCTTATATTTTATTGTTGTCTTGAATGATCACGAGGATGCATTGTTGACTTATTTCGATAGTTATTTAGGCTGAAAATAAAGTAGGACGATTTAATCAATAGTTAGCTAAAGGACAAAATCTTTTAAAACTGCTTCTCGGGACCTCATAAAGTTCATATCTTGGCATAACTCGCTTCACGATTTGAGACCTTTCTCGGACCGATATTTGGCAGCGACTTCATACTTAAAATCTTGAGAGACGTTCATGAAATAATGGTCTTCTCTTCATTATAGGAATTTCTTCACTTGAAGTTTTGAGAGATTCTTCATACTTGGACCACGACTTCTTCATTTTTCTCTAATCTTTATTTGGGATTTTGATATACAACGATCCGCCTCCTTTTTGGACTTGGATCTATTTATCCTCATACCTTGTTTGGGCCTTTTTGGATAGACTTCTCGATGATCTTTTGGGGAGTTTTTGCTTTTCGTCGTGTGTCTCGATCCTTCATATTGATCTTTGATAAATGATTCTTCACATCACTTTTGGATCTTTAGCAACAAAATGTGGCCCTCATGTCTTGTTAGGACCTTTTCGGACTCGCCAATCTTCGCATCCCGCTTCAATAAGTTATGCCTTGGCTATGAACTCTAATTCATACCGAGCAACGTTTAAACGATCTTGGGCTAGAAGCTAAGTAACTTTTCAAATCGTACAACCTTATTTATTGCAGATAAATTTATTAGCAAGCGATGGGAGAATAGGCTTATAATTAACTCACATAAATTCACGAAAGAATACCAAACTTATAATTGACTCTATCATCTCTCGTTCTCCACAATTTAAAATCTCAGGGAATGAGACTCGTGGATGCTTAGCCTATTAAATCAAAGTTTTGGGTTTTCGAGTCATCTATAGGATCTTGCAAACTCTTAGACTTTTTCAAGTTTAGAAATCGCATTTTAAAGTTCCCTTGATAAACGACTCTCTAGGATCAATTATAGGAACTTGCGAAAAGTTCTTGTTCTTAACCCGTGAGAGTTAAGACTTTCGCGTTTTAAAGCTCCCTATATAAAAGCCTAGCAAAACTTGAATTAAACACGTTAAGGATACTAGCTAGAGTAAACTCGGGTTGAGTCAAAAGATCACAACGTTTGAAAATTAAAACCACTTTATTAAAATTTATTCTAATAAAGAAAGAAAATAACTATACAAAGGTAAAAACTAATAGGCCAAAATAGATCAAAATTTTTGAAAATGTTGAAAAATTGATTTTCTTGTTAAAATGAGGACAAATACAAGGAAAAGGCCACTTAACTTCGATAGAAGTCCCCCCTACACTTGATATAAACATTGTCCCCAATGTTTAAGCATGTGGGAGTAAACTCCCCTACACTTAGGACATTGTGCACGTTATTTAAATCTTGCTAAGGAAGAGACAACTAAAGAGATTCCTATGTTAATATTGAAAAATATAAAATAGAGAATCAAAAGAGTTTAGGATAGAACCGGGAAGACGGAAAACAGAATCACGGGTCGTCAAAAAGCATCAAGAGTGGATCATTGAGCGCTCGAATCCCTGAATATCAGAAAAGAGGAAATAGCAAACACCAACGGGTCTCCCCTACACTTAGGATAAATATAGCTAAAAGATAGATACATGGGTTGCCTCCCAAGAAGCGCTTGATTTTTGTTCACCGAGTCGTGAGCCTGACTCGACCTTGATTATCATAGGAAGAAGCATGAAAAACATCCACCGGGATCAAATACATAGTTTTCGTCCATCAAATAGCACAAGCTTAAGGCGAACAAGGCAAGCCAAAGAAGAGTAGGCAAGGTTCCCTTAAGCAAAGATGGAGCACGGTGGTAGCAAGGGTGAAGAGGTGCAAGCATATCTTCATACGTTCCAAAGATTTTTCCTTTTATTTCATCAGACGGATACTGAGATGGCTTAAAAAGTGCAATACCGGGGTCGAACACCTTTTCCTTTAGGGGAAAATAGCACTCAAGCTCAGCAGAATTTGAAGAAGATCCGCTAAGAAAATGCACAACCTCGTCCTCAGAAGGTGGACAAAGAGGTGTCAAAACATACGTGATGCGGATGTTGGTGTCGTCCGGTTGCTTCTCCTTTGATAGAATTTTCTTCAAATCCGAAGTAGGATCAAGACCATAATCATCAAAGTCTAAAGGAGGAGCATCACTCTCACGAGGGAAGTATGTATTGAGAAAAGTAGAGAAGTCTTCCTCAAATGAGTAGTCATCCAAAGTAGGATTAAGCATGGATGGTGGAGGATCTTCATCATGAGAAGAATCACTCAAAAGAGTATCGGCCTCATCAAAATCATCATAAGTGGGCATGTCGGGATACTCGGAAGTAAAATCATCATAATCATCCCCATCGGAGCTAGAATCATCATCATAAGCATCATAGATCAGTGGAGAATCATATATGGGTGAAGGTTCCAAATTGGATAGACAATCATCCACATCATCTTGAAACAATGGATTATCATTGCAAGAATCGAATAGAGGATTGTTGTAGACGACAAAATCATCAAGCACATTAATCATATTCGCCGATTCTCTTCCATAGGATTTGCTTGTAAGCTTCCCCATTTCAAAAACTTGTGCATCATCCCCGACTCTTAAGATGAGTTCACACTTATCCATATCTATTAAAGCTCTACCGGTTCTCAAAAATGGGCGTCCAAGTATTAACAGAATACGAGGGTCCATTTCATAATCAACAACGACGAAGTCGACCGGAAAAATGAATGTGCCAACTTTAATGAACACATCTTCGGCGATACCAAGAGGGTACGCGAGAGTGCGATTGGCTAGCTCAAGAGTCATCTTCGTGGGTGTAAGGTCGGGCAATGATAACTTTTTCCAAACACTTAAAGGCATCAAATTTATACTTGCCCCGAGATCGGCTAAGGCAGTAAATTTGTCGGTTTGGTTAAAAGCACAAGGTAGCACAAAACGACCGGGATCTCCAAGTTTTTCCGGAAGTTCTTTAAGAAGGATTGCAGAGCAATTTTCATTCAAGCGAGTATTAACAAACTCGACCATCTTCTCCTTCTTACTAATCAATTCCTTAAACATCTTGACAAATTGTGGCATTTGAGCAAGAGCTTCAACAAGGGTTAAGGTGACTTTCATTCCCGAAAGCTTCTTCAAAAAGTTGAAGATGTGAATGTCATTCTTCGTCAAAATTCTAGCCTTGTTGAGTTGAGAAGGGTAAGGAATGCTGGGGTTGGGTGATGGAGGTGTAGAAGGTGAAGGTTGAGATGTTGAAGGGTTAAAGGTGGAAGGTGGGGTTGGTGGAGGATTCTTGGTGGGTACTTCGTCGTGACGAGGCGGAGACGGTAATGGTGTACTAATACTAGGTGTGGGAGGAGTAGGGATAAATAGTGGTGGAGGAGGTGTAGATGATGGGGGCGGGATAGGTGGTCCTACTAAAGTAACTCCACTACGGGTAGTAATAGCACTCACATTCGCTCGCGGGTTGGTGACGGTGTTTGAAGGTAGAGAGCCCGAAGTAGAGGGTTGAGTGGTGGGTAAGAAACTAGCCAGCATATTCTTCAAATCATTCGTTTGATTGCTGAAGGAGGATTGTATATCATTTCGAAGCTCGGATCTAATGTCATTACCTTGCTTAGTGATATCCCCTTTCAAATTGATAATTTGGCTTTGCAAATTCTTAATTTGCTCTCCTTGGGTTCTCATTAAAGCTTCATCATATTGATTAATGGGTGGGTTTTGTTGAGCGGGTGGGTGATAAGGATTAGAAGCTCGAGGTGGGATTTGGTTGCTTCTATTGTAATTATTGTTGGGGTTGTGGTTTTGAGGAGAAAAACCGGGTGAAAGATAGTTGTTGGACCGGTAGCTTAGCAAATTTTGATCCCCTTGAGGTCGGGCTTAGTAATTTTCCTGTGAATAATTACCATAAGCCGCATACACATTTTCTGGATTGCCTTGAGTAGAAGGACAATCAGTGTATGAGTGAGGACCGCCGCATGTCTCACAAGGATTTTCTACCGCTTTAGCTTGTTGTTGTTGGTTGGAAGCGATGAGCAAGATATTTTTGTTCATTTCGGCCATCATGCGGGTGAATTCGGTCATGTCGGGGTTTGCTGAAGTAGAAGAAACATTGACTCTCGGGTTGTTCCTTGAAGAAGTGGAGGAATCCCAGTTTTTTTGATGAGTAGTCATGTTCTCAATAAGCTCTCTACACTCCTCGGGTCTTCTTTTCATAAATGTGCCACCGGCGGCTGCATTAATCGTATCACGATCACGAAAAGTCAAACCGTTGTAGAAAGTATCAATTAAGGTCACAGGGAGCATGTTGTGGTTTGGACAACGATCGATCAAAACATTATATCTTTCCCAAGCATCAAAGAGAGATTCATCGGGTTCTTGCATGAAACCGCTGATTTGATTTCGAAGGCTCGTGACCATGGATGGTGGAAAGTAGCGCGACAAAAAGCGTTGAGTCATGTCCTCCCAAGTATGAATGGAATTCTTCGGGAGACGATCAAACCATTTCTCGGCGTGGTGTGATAAAGTATGTGGGAAGAGTTGAAGGCGAAGGACATCCATTGTGGCACCGGGCAACTTCATGCTTTGAGTGATAGTAATGAATTTGTCGAGGTGTTTGTTGGCATCATCATCAGGCATTCCGCGGAATGGATTAGTTTGCACTTGTTGAATCATGTGATGCTTCAACGAAAACTCCGGAGCTGTGATTTGCATCGGCGCAATCGGTCCTCCTCGTACAAACATGGTGGGTTGACAAAGCTCCTCCATTGTCCGAAGATCGGGCTGTGGAAGAACATTGTTGTTGTTATTGTTGAGGTGCGGTGGATTATTGTTGTTGTTTACACCTGCCATAGCTAAATCTTCACGAGTCTTGGGCTCTGGATAAGTAGAAGATCTAGTACGCATACACCTGCAAAGGCAAAAGAAAAGATACCAAAAACAAAGAGAATATATATACACTATTAAGAAAATAAAATCTTTTTGGGTTTTTGAAAATTTTTAATTTTTATGGATTTTTAATAATTTTTAATTTTTATGGGTTTTTTGAAAATTTTTAAGCAAGAAAAATAACGCTCACGAATGAGCGGATCCCAAAAAACAACGCGTCTCTCACAGAAAACCGTTAATCTTTACGAAAAGAGCCGGCAGCGGCGCCATTTAATACGTGGCTTTTTACACCAAGTATAAAAATTAAATGTTCTTTGTCGTAGTCTATTCGAATTGATTACTAGTTTAAGTGTGACTCAATTATTTTTGGTTAAGAAAAATATTTGTCGTTGTTGAAAAATAAAAGTGCGAGACTTTAAAATAAATCTAAACCTAATTGAAAATAAATGACGGGAAATTAAAGCGTGACGAAAAGTTAAAGGCACTAAAAGTAAATAACGCAACTAAAACTTAAACTAAGACAAGGCTTAAAACAAATCTAAGGCAAGTAAACTTAAAGTGCGACTAATTAAAAAGGTGGGAAAAGTAAAGCTTAAAAATTAAAAATTTAAACTTAAAAGAAACTAAAAATACCTCACTTGGAATAATTACTCGTTCGGAATGTCACCTTCACCCGGAATAATTCTTCTGCGTTCGGAATAATCAAAATAAAACACTCATTCGGAACAATTGGCTCATCCGGAATAATCACTCCTTCATCCGGAATATAAGCTCATTCGGAATATTGATTCATCCGGAATATGTCACTTATCTGGAATAAATCCTTCACTCGGAATAATGCTTCACCCGGAATAAAAGCTTGATGCGGAATAAATCCTTCACTCGGAATGTGTCACTGATCCGGAATAATTGATTATTCTGAATAAACACCTTGATCCGGAATATTCACTATTCCGAATAAACAACTTTGATTCGGAATATAAGATATTCCGAATGAACACCTTGATTCGGAATGTGAGGTTGATCCGGAATATTCAGTTGATTCGGAATATGTTGCTGATCCGGAATATTGTAGACTAAAGCCTTTATTCGGAATATTTGCTTCACTCGGAATAATGGTTCATCCGGAATATGTCACTTATCCGGAATAAATCCTTCACTCGGAATATAAGCCTGATCCGGAATATTCCACTGGTTCGAAATATTCTCAACAAAACCTTGATCCGGAACAAATGGGACAGAATGTTGATCCGGAATAACCTAAACTAAGCCTTCATCCGGAATAACCTGGAAATAAACAGTAACGAAGAGCACGGGACAAAAAAGAAACCAATCTAGACAATAACTAATCAAAATCAACCAAAAGATTAAACAAGACTAATCACAAATGATCTAATAACAATAACCTATCAATCCAAATCAACAAAACTAACAAATATAACCAAATCAATCAAACCCACTTAATCAATTTAATAAAAACTCAAGAACATGAGCATAAACAATAAAGCATAAAGATTAAATATCAAACAAGAAAGGTAGATAGGAGATGAACAATAAAAGTAAAGATTAACAACAATTAAAAGGAAACTTACTTGAAATTAAATGAATTTAAGGTGCAAGACAATTAAATAAATGACATGTATTTAAATGTGCATGTAATTAAAATGGAAGAGCTAATTGTCACACTTAGCCAACAAAAACAAATGAAAGGAAATGACATCTATTTATAGGAGATTAGGGAGGTGCTTAGTGGAAGCTTCCTCCCCTCTTTCTTCTTTCTTTAATTGCTTGATTAGTCCTTAATCTTCCAAATTCTTCGACTTTTGTCTCGGGATTAATAAACTCGTCTTATAATTTCTTCAATAAATTCGACTTGAGTTCTTCGGCTTTTAGTAAACTTCCGTCTTTTGACTTTTTCTTCGATAAATCTTCAGAATTGGTCTTGGACTTCCGTTCGTTTTGCACTCTTGATTTCTTGACTTCGTCTTTTGTCTTTTTCTTCGATAAAAGCCCGTGAATGCCCGTGTTTTCTCCCCTTTTCACATTTTCGTCCTAAATCACAACAAAAACACAAACCACGCATAATTCCGACATTTACGACATAAAATACACGTTTTAGCTTGGTTATTATTGTATTTAAGTGGTAAAAAGGATGGGTGTTTACACACCTATCAACCATGTCTCCTACTTCAAATTCCAACGGTTTCCTTGTGTTATCAGCATAACTCTTTTGTCTACTTCTGGCAGATAACAAACGCTTCTTAATTTGCACAATATTTTCAGTCGTCTCAAATATCATTTCAGGCCCAGTCAATTGACTTTCTCCTACTTCACTCCAACACACTGGAGATCTACACTTACGTCCATACAAAGCTTCAAATGGTGCGGCTTTAATACTAGCATGATAACTGTTATTGTACGAAAATTCAACCAATGGAAAATGCTTATCCCAACCATTTCCAAAATCAATCACACATGCACGAAGCATATCCTCTAACGTTTGAATCGTTCTTTCACTTTGTCCATCAGTTTCCGGATGATATGTTGTACTTAAACATAACTCCGTTCCCATCGCTTTCTGCAAAGACTTCCAAAATTCTGAAGTAAACCTACTATCACGATCAGAAATTATCGACAAAGGCACACCATGTCGACAAACAATCTCCTTCACATACACTGTTGTTAACCTCTCCATACTATCCGTCTTCTTCATTGGCAAAAAGTGAGCAGACTTAGTCAATCTATCTACAATCACCTATATCATATCACAACCATTTGCAGTCCTTGGCAAACCTGTCACAAAATCCATTGTAATCTTCTCCCATTTCCACTCAAGAATCTCAGGTTGCAGTTATAATCCAGACGGTTTCATATGTTCAGCCTTTCGCACAAGTTAAACACTTATTAACATACTGAGCTATATCTGCCTTCATATTCGGCCACCAATAAACTTTCTTAAGATCTTGATACATCTTATCTGATCCAGGATGTATTGAATACTTCGACTTATTATATTCATTCATCACCAAATCTCGCACTCATAATGAACCTTTCTCAAACGCACACAATGGTAACCAAATCCTATTCTCAAAATACCTCAATCCATTTGACCTTACTTCAAACAAAGGTTTCAACATTCTACCCAAATTTTCTGCCTCAACATTCTCTTCCTTCAAACCATTAGTTTGGGCTTTCAATATCGCTTCTGTCAAATCAACACTTTCCATCATTACCAAAGCTCTAACTCTTATAGACTTATCTCTTTCCTTTCTACTAGGTGCATCAGCTACCACATTCGCTTTACCAGGATGGTAACGAATCTCGCAGTCATAATCACTTAGCAACTCAACCCATCTCCTTTGCCTCATATTCAATTCCTTTTGATCCAAAATATATTGCAAACTCTTATGATCAGTGAAAACCACACACTTGGTTCCATACAAGTACTGTCTCCACAGCTTCAAGGCAAAAATCACAGCCCCAAGTTCTAAATCATGTGTAGTGTAATTCTCTTCATGCTTCCTTAATTGTCTCGATGCATATGCTATTACTTTATCCCTTTGCATCAACACAGGTCCATATCCTTTATGAGACGCGTCACAGTACACTACAAAATCCTCAGATCCTTCTGGCAAAACAATATCGGCACAGAACACAACTTATCCTTCAACATACTAAATGCAGATTCCTCTTCCAATCCCCATTCAAACACTCGATTCTTTTCAGTAAGCTTGGTCAACGGCTTAGCAATTAGTGGAAACTTCTCGATAAACCTTCTATAATACCCAGCTAAACCAAGAAATTGGCGAACTTCAGTCGGCTTCGTTGGCACTGACCAATCCTTAATTGCCTCAATCTTAGCAAGATCCACACGAACACCTTCACTATCAATCACGTGCCCCTGAAATTGCACTGATTTCAACCAAAATTCACACTTAGAGAATTTCGCATACAGCTTCTCTTTCTTCAATAATTCCAAAATTATCCTTAAATGTTCCTCATGTTCTTCTACACTCTTGGATTAAATGAGAATATCATCAATGAATATGATAACAAACTCATCCAAATACGGCTTGCATACACGATTCATCAGATCCATGAATACATCAGGCGCATTCGTTAACCCAAAAGGCATCACTTGAAATTCAAAATGTCCATATCGAGTACGGAAAGCTGTTATAGGAATATCTTCTTCCCTAACTCTCAGTTGATGATACCCAAACCTCAAATCGATCTTTGAGTATACACTAGACCCTTGCAACTGATCAAATAAATCATCAATCCTCGGTAATGGATACCGATTCTTGACAGTCAATTTGTCAAGCTCTCGATAATCAATACACATTCTAAAAGAACCATCTTTCTTCCTAACAAACAAAACAGGAGCACCCCACGGCGACGAACTCGGTCTAATAAATCCCTTATCCATCAATTCCTTCAATTGATCAGATAATTCTTTCATCTCAGACGGAGCTAAACGATATGGTGCACGAGCAACTGGCGCAACTCCCGACACTAAATCAATACGAAACTCCACTTCATGATGTGGCAGTAATCCTGGCAAATCTTCAGGGAAAACCTCAGGATACTCTTTAATCACAGGCACATCCTCCAATTTCCTTTCATTCACACCATCATTACTTATCTGTGCAAGAAACACATCACAACCTGCTTCTATATACCTCATCATCTTCAAACAAGAAACAACTCTCAAACGAGAACAATACCTTATTCCTTAGTGGTATCTGAACTAATCTCTCTCCACAAACAATCACTGCACCATTACCAACTAACCAATCCATTCCAACAATCACGTCAAAAGATCCTAATTCTATAGGCATCAAATCAATACTAAACACATAATTACCTAACTTCAAGGAACAACCTTTCAGTATAGAACTAGTGCTTATAACCTTATCATCAGCTAACTCTACCTTATAACTAGTTGTGAATCTCACTGGTTCTCTATCCAATAGCTGACTAAATCTAACATCTACGAAATTTCTATCGGATCCAGAATCAAATAACACACTAGCATAACAATCATCAAGTAAGAACGTACCAGTCACCACGTTCGGCCCTTGAGGTTTCTCAGCATCTCCCACGACATAGGCTGGAGCAGCAATCCCAGCAGCAACATTGCCTCCATGTCGTATGCCAACCCTCGGACAGTTCCCTTGCTTATGTCCACGGCCTCCACATCCAGAACAGTTAACTACCTTAACAGCATTGGCTCTAGTGGCCACACCCTTGTTTCTACAATCGGCCATCTTATGTCCGGCCTTCCCACATTTGTTGCAAGAAGGTGGAAAATTTCCAACATGATACAGATTACATCGACCACACTTCGGATTCACCTTGTTACCTTGATTTCTAATGGCAGCACGAACACCATCATTCCTTCTCAAATTATATTGCCGATTCCTGTTCGGTCCTTGGTTATTGTTATTACGATAACCACCATGATTCTACCCTTGATTTGAGTGTGCAGCTTCCCACTTTCTCTTATTCCCTTCAGCAATACTATCCTTTCGATCCTGCAGCTTTACATCCATTAAAGCATGAGCCATCTGAACAGCTTCATCAAATGACTTGGGTTTCGACGAAGTAGTCTCTCCCTTGATATTACTAGATAAACCTCTGATATACTGCTTCATCTTCTTACGGTCATCAGCAAAAGCATCAGGACACAACAAACATAAATCAGAGAATCTCCTTGTATAAGCCACAATATCATTGTTTCTCAGCACCAAATGCCTCAACTCATCCTCCAACTGACCTAACTCTTCCTCAATCCTACAGTAGCTACCTGACTATTCCACTAACTTAATGCATCATCCTGAAAAGTAGCTGCATCAAATTTTACCTTACTAGCTTCTGAACATCCCATGATTTCAAAAGTACTTTCAATCTTCTCAATCCACCTCCTTAATTCCAAAGCACCGCCAATACCACGAAATTGGGTAGGTCCACATTTCATGAAACTAGCATAAGAACATTCCTTCTGAATCTGCTGAACAACAGCATTACCTCCAACTTGTCCTGAAGCATTTCCTCCCGCTTGTTCATCAGCATTACCTCCAACTGGATTTTCAACATTCCCTCCAACCTGACCAGCAGCATCCCTATTCTCAGTCTCTTGGTTCCTCGCAGCACGTTCAGCTTCCAGTGCTCTAGCGATAGCTTGCTCAATCATGGTATTAACAGTAGCAGTCGTCAACTTAGGCGGCATGTTTTAGGAAACTAACCAAACAACAATTTAGTCGTCAACTTAGTCCTCATGGATCTCGACCAACAACCAACAAGTTTAGTACAGTACACAAACTTAAAACAAATTGTTCAATAGTAAAAGGATAGAAATAGTTTTTAGACTAACATTCTTCCAAAAGCCAAACCACAACCTCCACAGCAAAGCTCCATCCTCCATCACTTCCTATTACCTGAAACACATGCTAAAACGAGTCAACAATAATGTTGAGCGAGTCCATAGGTTTATCACATCACATTTGAACCCAAGAAGAAAATCAATCTTAATTATTTATAGAAGTGTCGTATACACAATCTATATTCAAGGCAATAATAAACATTGTATTTAAGCTCATTACACCGACCCCTTAACCAAATAGTCACCCATGCCAAATGCCGGCATGACTAGAACAAAACAATTGCCCCTCTAGGGTATCAGTTTCTAGAATACCACATTCTTATTCTTGTAAATTATCCTTCCCAGAGATTACTCAGCGTAATGCCCTGGTCTCAGATAGGGTGGTCAACCCAATAGTACTATCATTAGAATAAGCGGCTATTCTCGACTCACAACATCAAGTCAGAAGATAGTTAACGGCTCATGAATTTAGGGTCTTTAGCAACAAGGTACTCAATACAATGTAAACAACTTAGGCAACATTCGGGTCCAGCAATTACTCATGACTTGTGTTTATTTATTTTTAAATAGCATGTATCCCCCTCGCGGGTAATAAAACATTTAGTAGCTAGTATAAAAAGTGAGGCTACAGACTCAACTTAGTATAAGAGATCTAGCGAGATGATCGTCGATGATAATGGATGCCTTTCAAACACGAGAACCGCTACCTATCAAATAAGGCGCGTTCATTAATAATGACTCGAGAAATAAATCATATATAACAAAATCAAACTCAAACTCATGAAATCATGATAAACTCGAGAGAAAACAATACAAGTAACTTTATTACACTCTTCTACATATTTACTTTACCATTTTACACTTTTAACAGAGTCCGCCGGCACATACTACATGTACTAGCTTATTTACCCCTTTTAAACTCGTCAAACGTTTATGAAACGACTCGATAAACTAACTTACTATATATAGAAAGTCCTCCTATAAGTTTATCAAATTAAATTACTTTTAAAGTCATTTACCCAACTCATCTTCAAACTACAAAATCCGGACAGATTTACGTTAATTTTTCATACAACCGTTTTAACTTCTTTAAACGACTCCGTTTATAAAACCGACACTCGGGTTTTAAAATAAACTCACCCTCTAAGGTTTACACTTCATTATCAGTAGATGACTCATTTCAAAACTTCAATTTATAGTCCCCGAGATTCGATCCAAATATCGACAACAAGTATATGTAGTGCCGATACTCGTCTCCCGGTACACGAATAATCAAAACATCATAACTTCGCGCTCGTTTGGAGCTAGAAGCTCTACTTTATATCAAATCGAAGCTAATCAATTTATCTACAATCCTAGGCTATAAGTTAAGCCATTTTCAAAACATAAAAATCTCGAAATTACAGTTTACTTACTGTTATAAAATGACTATCAAAATCTTGTACAAAATCACATTTTTGACCAAAACCAACCATGGAAATGTTCATCCCAATACCCTAACACTAACATATACCAATCATAACACTATAATCATCATAAAAATCAAAACCTTCAAATCAAAATCAAGTTTTTAACAAAGTTTTTAGCAAGAACACCATGGATCATGCCAAAAACAACATGCATGATCATGGCTTCCACCTACCAACTTGAAAAAAATAAAAACCCTTGCATGTGTAAAATTCTTACACCAAAATGATCCTTGTGCAATTATAAGAGTGGGTCTTATTTTAGTTTAGCTCAAATCATCCTCAAAATGGAGCAAAATTTGAAAGAAGTGGTGTTTTGGTGGGTTGGGGGGTCACGGCTAACAAAGAAAAGAGAGAGAGAGAATGAAAGATTTTTGGTTGGTGAAAAATGAAGTGGTGTGTGTGATTTTTGAGTTTATATATAGTGGTTGAGGGACCAATGTTGTAATTTTGCAATAGTTATGGCTAAAAATGAAAATAGTTAGCTAAAAGCGGAAAATAACTATTAGTCAATTTTGAAAATATTTACGGGGCTCGGGTTTCATAAAGATACTTTTAAAAATTTAAAACGTACCTCAAATATAATAATATCGACTCCCGACTCGACTTAACACGTCATTTAAAATAAAACATCAAAAATGACAAAAATCGAACAACCGACAATGAGACGTAAAATATTTGGCATCCATCGACATCACGCTTGCTAATACTCCTTATACTTATTAAAAATTAAAATATAAACCTTCCAACATCGGTTTAAACTTAAACCTCCAAAAATAAATATCATTCAAACTCATCCAAAGATTTCAAAAATAAGCGTAAAATAAGATTAAGCAATGACCTCGGTTTTGGGTTATTACTAGAAGCATCTAAAAACAGATTTCATACAATGAAAAGAAACCATCAAATAAATATGTTCCGACTACAATAAATTTAAAATAACTTAGCATTCACAAAAGACTACATAATTACAACTATCATCAGTTTTACTATCCAACTAAAATTCACGAGACTCCTCATCATCAGAATTACTAGACCCCTTCTACTTCTCATCATCATCAGACCCCTCCTCCTCATTATCACCTTCATTAGACTCATCCACCTCACAATATGAGGCACATAAGGGTCCAAGAGTTGGTGGACCTTTAAGAACTGCAAACAAAAAACATTTAGTAAAGTACCACAAGTTTCAATACAAAATCTATATATTAGTTTCATATATGAGTCATCATAGTGACTCCTATATGAGTCACCATGATTTTGTTACAAAAGAAGTTATATTATTACCCGTGTTAAAAAAAAGACTTACATATTTACATTTCATATATGAGTCATCATGACTCATATATGAGTCATGGATATTGTGGTTTGTGGATACTGACACATATATAAGTCATAGATATTGTGGGTTTGTTGATATTGTGAAGTGAAGACACATATATGAGTCATGATGACTCATATATGTAATCCCACACAAGTCAATGTTCATATGAGTCATAATGACTCATACATGAGTCATAGTGACTCATACATGAGTCATAGTGACTCATACATGAATCATAGTTAATAATTGAGCATGAATCATATTTTTATCATACTGACTCATATATGAGTCACAGTGACTCATATATGAGTCAAAGCCCTAGTTTTGTAATCATAACTCCAAGTTCTATAATCAGCTTGTCAACCACAAAAATCGATAAGACTTTAATAAAAATATTCATACATAAATTAACACTTGCTAAATCACATGTTATTATCATCGAGTCATTTCATCAAACATGTGGTGTGCATCAATAATCATAACACTTACCTACTGCTATTTGAGCATAATCAACAAAAAAATAATAAAAGCAAAAGAAATTACCTTCACCCAGATCGTTTAGATGATGAATCGACCTTCGATCTTTGTTTGTTGCTAATTTATATCATATATCCATTAATCATGAAATTTGAAGCTAAAATTAGAGTTTGAATGGTTAAATAAGATTAAATGATTGAGGGAGATTCAGAGAAATCATGTGGGTTTGTAATTGACGAGCTGAAAAAGTTATGTTGGGAGTAAAAAGATCGCGTATACCATTTAAGTCAGAATATACGGTTCTTTTTTTTAACTAAATATTATGCTATTATATTAGTCGTAGGATGAGAAGTAAATCAAAGGTGGGGATGGGTTCAGGCAGCCTTTGTTTAAATCAAGGACTGGATTGAACTTTTGGCATAATTATATAGATATTTACGCTCATTGTCCAAGGCCCAACACCTGTTAATCTCACAATGCAACTAGGGTTAGGGTTTGTGTGGCCTATAAAAGACCCTTTACAACACATACCAGCCGACACTTCCTCATTTCTTAGGGTACGTTTGGTATACAGTTTGGAATCACTAACGGTATAACTTTGATTAGAGGGTGGAATGACAATGAGTATATATCTCGGTATCGTTGTGAATGATGTTGTTTGGTTTAATTATTGTGGGAATCGTGTTTTAATTTCTAAAATAAAAATGCAACTTTATAATTTATTTATGTTTTTTTTCTTAAAATCTGAAGAAAAAAAAATTGAAAAAATAATAAAAGTACCGAGTGTGTTTATAATTATTGTGGGAATCAGTTGCTAAAACGTGTCAAAATCTGAGGAAAAATAAGAAAAAAAAATAGTAAATCTTATTTAAGTGATGATTTGGTTATGCTTATATGATGGGCTTATAAGCTTATTAGCTTATGTGTTAAATAAGCCGAAAAAAGTGTTTAGTTAAGCTTATATGACTTGGCTTATAAGCTTATATAAGGAGGTTTTGGTAAGCCAAAACTTTGTGGCTTTTATAAGGAGGTGTAGTCTTATATATGAATACTAGGTTATTGACCCGTGAAATCGCGGGGCCTTAAGAAACCGTTGATAGTATTTTTATAAGAGACCGATTTGTGGTATTACATAAATAAATGACATGTTAGCTCCATGAATACAAAATATTATTGTAACAACAAAACACACGTAACATTTTATGGAATTTAATAAAAGTTTTTTGTACCTCAATATATCTACATTATCGATCGATTTGTTTTGTTAGGTTATTTTATGATATGTTAAATATATGAATATAGACATCTAATATTTTTTTTGTATACACTTTTGTCAACTTCTTCGGTAAAAGAAAGAGTAACACTTCTCTCAAATTCTTTATGATAAGAGACTTTAACATGAACTTGTATTCTTCTTTACGCAGGTTCTTGTTACATAATACAATCTTTTCACATTCATCGATCCCCAACTTCATCTCAACATTTTTTTTGAGAAATCGCCAGCTTTCTCAATGAGTTTATCAGTTGGTAGAGTTGCAAATCTCGAATTCTTTGGACTTGACCATCCGAATAAGCAGAATGATTTTCAGAGCTTTAGTGAGGAACCGATCTCTCTCCATCTGCATTAATAATCCAGATCTTCTAAGAATGAAACAACATGTGAAATATAGCTTGCTTATGTTTATATACCTACCTGCACCACCCATTTTTCATCCTCAAGTTCCATTATTTTCTTTGTAAAATGCTTGCTCCAGTCATAACATCGTATTCTTCAGAGTGTCCCATCTCCGACTACATAATTTTGTGCATATTTGTTATCACAATGGTTTTCGCTTTATGTCTAGCATAAAACTTACTGTTCACCAATTAAAACATATGTAAACTCATCGTCATCAGCTTCTTCATTCATGTCTTGCATCATCCTTGTAGTAATCAATAAATAATAAATTTCAGAAATCTAAGCCATAATTGTTTTCTACACCTGCTAGGATCTCTTAATCTTTATCCTTTTTTACTTGCTTGTTTGCTGCAAGTAGCTAAACATATAAGATTTTTACATCTTGGAATTGCTTATTTCCTTTGTTTGTCTGCACTTTCAAAACTACATGAAAAACAAAGTTTTGTTTCAGAAAAAATCACACAACCCACTTTAGAAATAAGTCGACTTTATTATGTAACCAAAAGGAAGCTATACTAATTATACATCAGATTTTCTAATAACTCTTCAAGTTGCTATAGAGTCTAACTGACTTTGTATGAAAATATAGCATACTATACTATTCAAACCAAATGCGTTAGAGAAGCACATCAGTCAAAATCTCAACAACAAAAGTATTGATAAGGTCTAAGCAAAATGAATTCCTATGGACATCTACTCCAAGCTTCTAATGTATGTTATTAATGTTGATATCAACAAAAATTCACACCCTCGATGGTTTAGGAAATCAGGTGTTTTCTTAGTTGCTTCTCCTTTGTAATTCTATTAGCTTTGTCACATGTAAGTGTGCTTATGCTTTGAAATTATATGTTGAACTATTAGACTATTTTCTAATATTTAAAAGCATAAACCCTATCAACTACAAAACAAAGACTTTTTTTTATTCTCATGCCCCCTCCATTATGAGACATAATTCCACAACTTCATCATATCTTTGGAAAAACAAAGAAGCATGTTGTAAGAAATACAACATCCAATCTCTTTGCTTTCTCTATGCACATGTGATTCCGGATAACACATAGGTTTGATTTTTTCACTAATATATGTAAAATATCTTGCTATTCTAACGATCAATATAAGGATTGTTTGGACAGATGAAATAAAAACAGGGTAGTCCAACATAATGGCGCGCTTTCAACCTAGCAAGTGGCGTTTACTTATCAAGCCTTAAAAGTAACATAATAGCTGATAGGTGTGAAAACACCCATCCTGTCACCACTTAATTATAATAATAACCAAGCTAAAACGTGTATTTTATGTCGTAAATGTCAGAATTATGCGTGGTTTGTGTTTTTATTGTGTTTTAGGAACAAAAGATGAAAAAGGAAGAAAACACGGGCTTTCACGGGCTTTTATCGACGAAAACGAGAAAAGACGAAGTCAAAAGATCAAGAGTGCAAAAAGAACGGAAGTCCAAGGCCAATTCTGAAGATTTATCAAAGAAAAAGTCTAAAGACGGAAGTTTAATGAAGTCGAAGAACTCAAGTCTAATTATTGAAGGAATTATAAGACAAGTTCAATTTATATCGACAAATCTCGAGACGACGTCGAGAAAGACAAAGAATTTAAATCAAGTCGAGACGAGAAAGTGAAAGAAAGAAGGAAGCAACACATGCACTCCCCACTTACTATATATACCCTCCTAATGACACATTAGGAGGGTGTTAGTTGTTAGTTAATTTAGCTAGTTTACTTTTCTTTCTTTAGGTTTCATTATAGAGAGAGAAAGTGTTCAACTTTCTCTCACTAGAACTTCATCTTTTCTTTCTTTTCATGTTTAAGCTTTGATTTGATCTTGTATTTTGGAATCTTTAATCTATAAGTTCAAGTTAAGTTTTTCATTTTCAATCTCTTTCTACCTTTCTTGATCTTTACTTATATTTGATCCGAAATCATCTTTGATTTTGTTTAATCTTAAAGTTTATGAGATCAAAAAGTTCATCTTTTGGTTTCTATCTAAGTCTTATATGAATTAAGCTTTGAGCTTATTATGCTTATTGGCTTATTTTATATCTAGCTTATTTACTTTTAAGTTTTCTTAAAAGTTTAGTGTTTTTTAAAGTTTGTTTTATAAAGTTTGCATATTTCATGTCTCAAAAGTTTTTAAATTTTATGCTTGTTTTTCTTTGGTTAAGTGCTTATTCGTCTTGCTTATTTTGGCTTATTCATTTTCGGCTTATTTGCTCTTTGATTTCCATCGTATCATGCTTAAGGGTTTTACCAGTTATGATCCAGTAAGTGTGATCGCATAAACCCCTAGAGTTTCTACTTGCGATCCATTGCTGCGATCAAAGCTAAGATCACCAAGTACGATCACTTGGGTGCGATCACTCATTGCGATCCTTGGTCACGATCACTCATTGCGATCGCTGACCACGATCACTTGAGTGCGATCACTCGCTGCGATCACTTGGTTGCGATCGGGGCCACATTTCTAATTTCCATCGCATTGAGTGCGATCGCTTGACCACGATCTAGGCTACGATCGACTGTTACGATCGTATGCTACGATACTTGGTGCGATCACCAAGTACGATCCAATAGTGCGATCCCTCATTCTTGAGTGCGATCCACCACTGCGATCTGAGTTACGATCGTGTTACGATCTAACTTTTGTTTTTGTTTTTATCTTAGTTTTCGAATTTAACTTTTCCCGCATTTTTACTTAGTATTATTTTTAAACGAGTTTTGTCTTAGTTTATTTTTACAAAGTTTTAAGTTTACAAAGTTTTCAAGTTTTAAATTCATTACGTTTTAATTTCCAAAAATTGCACGCTTCCCGAAATCTCTGTTTTTACCAAGTGTTTTTCTAGTAATTTTTAGTTTAATTTTTAAAGCTTTTATTTTTACTCAACGGCATTTTTATATTTGCTTATATTTTAAAATAAATAATCAACCAATTTTATTTGTCCACCAAGAACGACTGAGTCGCACTAATTACTTGTAATCAATGCGAAAAGACTGGAACAACGAACTTTCATTACTAAGTAAAATCTAGTTATTAATAGCCATATAAAATGCAACCAAAATAAACCTAAAAATACAACTTTATAAAAAATTCTTCTGTTACACTGTGTATTGAGATCACATTACATGTAGCAAACGGGTATTTTTTGTTCAATGTCGGGTTAAATGAATGGATTTATAAAACATGTTAATGCAAGTGATGCCTAAAAACATTATTCGTGTTAACTAATCTTTCTTAGTTTTGATCACAACAAACTATACAACACATTTAGTGTAAAACACAAAACGAATTATTTAACTAACACTATCATCAAGGTAATAATCATATCACTAACCTTTCTTAATCATACTTAGTGATCATCAAAATGATTATCCTTAAAACTCACTTTTGTTAATATGACAAAAGACTTTTTAATAAACTTTCTTTTTTAGAAAATGTTTTATTAAAATGGAAAATGAAAATTTGAAAATAGCATATTCCATATGCTATTAGAATATCCTTTGAAGGCTTCAAATACCTCAGATATTCCTACCCCACTAAAAGACAAAAAACGGAGCGTACTCTAGGGACGGAACCTTAAGTAGCTAGGTGGTTCCCTAGCGATAAGGAACCGCTGGGCTAGATAAGGTACCGCGCCCAGATAGCCGTTATATATCCGTTATACTTTGTCTCCTTTAAATAGTGGGTCAAATCTCATTTTCCAATAAGCCTTTTGGACGTTTTTCTCAGCCCTCTTTCTCTTTTCTATAACATAATCATTAGTAAATGATCACTTAAAGTGTTAAGGATGTTTACATATGATTATCCTCTTGATCCCCTCCTTTACCTTGTCCAATGAGAAGATCACTCACTCACTAGTGTTGTGATAAAGATGAATCTATGAGCTAGTCATATTCATCATGATACCCTTTTTGTTTTATGTCAATCCATTGTATTTATGAATACTTGGATTAGTTGTGTTCATCCAAGTTATTTGTGAATACTTGGATTTGTTGTGTACATCCATTGCATATGTGTTTGCTTGGATTTGTGTTGTGTAGATCCAAGCTACATGTGTGTACTTGGATATGTCTAGTTGAGTTGTAATAGATTTGATTAGTAGTTCTCACTAAACTATAAAGTGATGTGGTTGTGTCTTGTGAGTTCTCACTAACTTGAAAGTGATTAGTAGTTGTGTTGTGTGAAGTTCTCACTTAGCTTCAAAGTGAAGAGTCGTGAAGATTAGTTCTAGCTTTGGAATAGAACTCGACATCTAGCCTTGTGTCGTAAAATGGTGAAGTAGGCAACGTCGTGAAGATTGGTTCTACCTTAAGATTAGAACTCGACATCTAGCCTTGTGTCGTTAAATTGTGAAGTAGGCAACGTTGTGTAGATTGGTCCTAGCTAAAGATTAGGTCTCGACATTTAGCTTAGTGTCGGAAAATAATGTAAGCGACGATGTAAGGTTTTCTCCGCCAAGAAGGGAGCTTGTGGATGTAGTGGAAATCTCGAGTAGGTTTACTCGAGGAGTGGAGTAGAAACGAGGATAGAGCCTCGTTGTCGAACCACTATAAATCTTGGTGTCTTCCCACTAGGTTGTCTCCTTCCTTACTCTTTACTTACCATTACACTTACCTATTATCTTTGCTAGTGCATTTGAATTGAACCTAATCATTATGCAACTTAGCTTCAAGCAAAAGATAGTTTTGATATAAACCAAATTGAAAGTAATTTTAATTTGGTTGCCAATCGAAGAGAAACTATTCAACCCCCCCTTCTAGTTTCTACAATTGGTATCAGAGCGATGGTCACTCAAGATCTTCGAAGTATATTGTACTTTGAAACTTGGATCGATCCATTGTCTCCTCAAATTAGAAGGTCAAGTTGTACTAAAGTTTCTCTTTGGTCAAAACTATTTTGTTTTTTGAAAAATAGGTCTTTTAATTGATAATATTGCATCCCTCTTAAGATTAGTAGTCTTTATGCATTTTAGATCTACTCTTGAAATGTATCTACTAGTTTGCATCTTGCTTTGTGTAGGTACTCATGAAGATCAATCACTTAGTTGTTTATGGATTGAGTTACTTGCACTTGTAGAAGACTCATCTTCATTGATCTTTAACATCTTTGAATGATGATACCAAGATGATTGGGAATGATACTAGTCCTTGAAGACTTAGTACTCATCATAGTCATTGTTGGGCATAGCATTGATTCCTTGATGGATTGCTCTTTGTGGCCAAGGTACGCTTTCGTTCTTCCACACGCCCTTTGATCATTCTTTTGATCATTACTTGACTATGTGCTTGTTCTTGGCATCCTTGCCTTGACATTTGTTTGTGGTTTGTGATTCTTTTCTTTTATCCTCTCAAACCTTCATTGCTTGGATACTTGACTCACTATGGTGATGTAGAGTGAGTTAGTAGTAGCTTAAAGTATCAATCATGATTTCCATGGTTTGCACCCATACGGTTAGTAGGCCCTTTGTGGGAGAGAGAGTGAATTAATACCTTGCTCATATTTTGGTTTAGACTAAGACTATTATTGAAAGTGATCTTAGTCTATACATGAATAATTGCTTTGTATTTATTCATTACCAAAGCCGTTTAACGTTTCGCCGGAAAGGCACGTCTTAAACCACTATATATGACACAAGCTCTTCGTTACCACTATTTGAAGATTGTCATTAATCCCTTGAGCATTGATCCTAGTCTTGATTCACTTCCCTTGACTTCTCTCCACTTTGCTGTTTTGCTACGAGTAGTCGTTTGTCCGTTTCGGTTCTTTTCGATCTTGATTCAACTCGTAATCCTTCATTAAAACATATTGCCTAGTGTTTTGATGATCCAATGTTATTCTAAAAGGTTCATGATATATTTTTAAGTATCTTAGAAAAACTTGGTTTTTAAAATTTGGCGTTTATTCATTGATAAAAACCTGCCTCTGTAGGTGGTTCTTTATCTTGGCGGCTCAAACCCGCGGTTCCTTATCGATAAGGTACCGCGGGCAGTAAAGTTTGTTAGAGCGCCAGTTTTAATAAAATATTTTTTTTCAAACCAAACCCTCTCTCTCCCAAAAACACACAGCCGACGGTTTACCCTTTTTCCACCATTGTTAAAGCTTCCAAAACCTTCAATCACTCAAATTAATTGATTCCAAGTTGTGGGTTTCACTCATCCTTCATCTAACATCAATTAATTGTAAGTATTTTCTTTCAATTTCATCTATTTTGCTCTAGGGTTCATCCTTTCATAATTGGGGATTTTTAAAATTGAAATTGAATTAAAACCTTAATAGGAATGTGGGTTGACATGGTTATTTTACTATGATTCCTTAGGTTCATATTCATTAAGATTTCACTAAAACCCACTTGTAGAACAAATCCGAATTTTGGCTAAATGATTTTGGTTAAAAGATGGATTTGAGATGAACCCATCAACAAATAGGTAATGACATTGTTAATGCTTACCTAAAAACCTTGTTTTGAAATACCAATGTTCTAAGTCCATTGTTGATCCAACATAGTTCATATGTTCTTGGTAAATAATGGAATAGCTACATTGTGAACATGAGAATGATATGGATTCAATCCTTTGTTTGTCAAGAAATTGATATAACACATTCTCATATTTTTTATTTTTTATTTTACTTTTCATATGAGTGATTGGAAAAATATTGTCTTATGTTTATTTAGGTTCTAATCATGCCTTCACAATACCAAAAGGATCATCAACTCACCAAACAGTATATGCCAAACCTATCCGACTTTTGTCACTCAACTCACCTTGCCCATACTTTTTCCTCCCTTCAATCTCGTTGCTTTCATGAGGGTAGAGTTGTCCAAAAGGATATCAAGGATTATGTCTACATCAAGTCCATGTTTGAAAACATTGGATTTGATTGTTTGTTGAACATTAAGGAAGACATCTATCCTCGATTTCTATTAGAGTTCTTTAGCACATACTCCGTCATTGAAAACAACGATGGAATATTTGTTAGGTTCATCTTGAAAGATCAACTCATTCAATACCCTCTCGAAGTTTTTGGTCAAATTCTTGATGTCCCATTTGTAGGCACTTGTCGCTTCACGGATAAATGGAAGCTTAGTGCTCTCCTTGAATCCTACAATTGTCCTCCAAATGATCATGAGGAAATTGATCTTGACTTCATTGTCTACATTGTCTCCAAAATGCGTAATCGACCCGTTAAGAGAAGCCTTCATACTAAGGTACGTTCGGTGAAACGTGATGAGGTTTTCTTAAGCGACCTTAATGATAATATGGTCCAATGGACCAATATCCTTAGGGAAAATGTGTTTTGTCTTGGTGGAAACCGGGATCATGTTCCGGCGTGTTTAGTGCATATGTTATATTACATCTTTACCAACACCAATTACAATTTGGCATATTTTATCGCTCAACGGATCAATTATGCTATTCACAAGCCTAAAACAAACCTCCCTTACGCAATGCTTCTCACTCGCCTTTTAAAAAGGGTTGGCCGTGATTTTCCAAATCTTGATCTTTCTCAGTTTCAACCGGTCAAACGGGTCATGCTACCTATTCAAGAGGTATATAAGAGAAAGACAAGATGTGATCGTAAATCCGACCAACAAGAGTAATGATGAGGACATGGACATGCCAACAAGTTATGGTGATGGCATTTGCACAAGTGCTCCCATTGATTCTTCGAGTTCTTCTCACCACTCCACAAACTCATTCGTGGATGGTTTAGATGACATTGCTTCCCCTCCTCACCATTCCTCTAGTGAAGTTCCTAATAATCTCAATTTAGAGGAACTTTACCGTCAAAATCTTCGAACCCAAGGTGATTTGCATAAACACCGGATTGAGTCAAGAAAGGGAATCAAGTACTTGGGAAAAATGATCAAGGGATTAGGCAAGAAAAGGAGGTGAAGACTTTGAATTATGTCAAAGTTTACTTGTCTTGTGATGTTTAAAACATTTGCTTATTATTACTTTGGTTTGATTGTGTATCAACTTTTGCTACTTGTTTGGATTGTTATTTATTTTAATCCTAAATGTTGCTTATGCCATCATGTTTGTGATTTACATAGCTTTGTGCATGCCTTATGATAGTTAGCTTCTTAGATTTTGGTCAGTAGTTAACTTTGGCTTGTGAATCCTTTGGTAAAAATCTGGGTTAACCAAAATTTGGGATGTGAAACTTTTGAAAGACCTCTAGTCGCGGTTCCATATCAACCTGCGGCTCCTTATCGATAAGGAACCGTCAGTCCTAGATAAGGAACCGTCGGTCCTAGATAAGGAACCACCGCCACTGTGTCCGACAGAATCTTTTGCTTTACACTATTTTCTTCAATCTGTGTAAATTTTGCATGATTCTTTGCAAAAACCTGCATATTTCCTAAACTAGGTTACCTAAATTCATAATTCACCTAAAATGATTTTAACCCATTACTAGTTTGGATCATCCCCTCACCCATTTAAACCCACCTTGTTAGTCATGTTCTTCACACATCAAAACATCCTTCCCTAACCCTTAAACCACCCTTGTCAACCATGGTTTCTACAAAAACCTCAAACACCCCAAGGAAAACACTTAAGATTAGGATTAAGGTACCCTAGCCTAACTCCTCACCCTTTCACACACCCAAAAATGAGATGGTTCCAATCCTCATTTCCTCATCACCTTCACCACCCCTTGCACCATGCAAGACAACATCCACCCATGGTACTAACCACTCCATTGGTTCTACCTCCTCTTCATTCAACTCAAGAATGAATGAGCTCTCTTCACCCTTCACTCCAAGTGCACCCTTGGATGTGACCACTCAACCCCAACCAATCCAAAGCATTCCTTTTGTGAATGACTTTGATGACACCTTGGTGACTTCACTATTTACCCCTCCTAACTCACCCATTTCACCAGTTGGAGAACATACCTCCACACTCACCCATTTCTCCTTTGGGGAACATGCCTCCACTCTCACCCACATCACCCTTGGAGAACATACCTCCTCCACCTCCACCACACTCAAACACTCCAATTTTGGGTGTCCCACTTTCCCTCCTCTTGGGTGATCCTTACTATGGGTTTCAAGAGACTCATGGTCCTAATTGTCCATGTTGCCTCTACAACCACTACATCATCCATAACCTTAGGATGGAGATGTTTGGACTACATAGGAGGTTGCAAGAGTTCTTGCTTACCTTGTTCTCCATGCCTCCTTCTAGGAGATGAATGATGAGTTTTCTTAATGAGTTTTTTTTAAAAAAAAACCAAGCCAAAGAAGACTACTCATCTAGATCTAGTATTAAGCTAACTTTGTATTAGTTAGTTGCTTTGTTTTTTTATTTCTTTTTTCATTGTACTTTCTCCTTCATGAGTTTTTCATGAAGTTAGTTAATGAATTTAGCTTTATGTGTTTCTACTCTTATGCGCACATTAATCAACTTTAATTTGAAATTAAAATTGAACCTAAATCTATCACAACCTCTAAAAACTTGACTAAAATTGGTTCAAAATGATATCTAAATATTTTGTCACCCTTTGTCAAGACATTCTTTGTGAATGTGTTGCTTTTATGCAACCCTAGCATAATTTAGTGCTAATAGAGGTAAAATTCCAAGATTTGCAATTTTTTGAAAAAGTCTTAGTTTTTCTCAAAACCCTGGAAAAACTTGGTTTCAAGTCCACTGCACGCGGATCCTTAAAGTCCCGCGGTTCCTTAAGTGGTAAGGAACCGCCGGTTCCTATAAGGTACCGCGGACAGAAACTGACTTTTGACTCGTTTTTGGTCAAAATTCTTTAAACCCTATACCCTGTCAAGATTCCTTGTTTGCTCAATTTGGCTAAACATTCCTTGACACTTCACATTTTGTATTCAAATTCTTACCTTGATTACATTTTACTTATACCCCAACCTTGAGATTTCATTCTCACACCTTCCCAACCTTGAGAATTCATTCTCACACATCTCCAACCTTGAGATTTTATTCTCACACCTTCCCAACCTTGAGATTTCATTCTCACACCTTCACAATGCCTAACTCCTCCATTCCTAACCTTGACATTTCTTTGTCACAACCCCACTCACCCAAAGCTTCCTCATCCAAGCTTTCAAAGAAACCGAAAATCTCGGTTCCACCTATTTGGGTTAAGAAGAATGAACCATATTCTTCCAAACCACCCAAAAACCCTACCTTCTCTCCAATCAAGTATTGGAATGAGACTTATACCATTAACCCCATCACCGGAGCAAAAACAAAATGTTCCCCCACCACCTCAATCCTTCAACACCCCTCAACTCAATGACCCTTCAACCTTACCAAACCTCACAAGGCATAGTGAAAACATTTCCTACCCTATTACCCCACCACCACCAAACCCTAGGTTTGATGCCCTACCCCCATCAAACGATTTTGTGTTGCATCATGGATCCTCGTGTGCTTGTTGTCGATTTCAACAAATTGAACTTGCTCATGTATATGAGAAGTTAAATTTCCTTGAATTCCTCCTCACTCGACCTCCTATCCAAGTTTTCGTTCCGGTGGACAAAACTTCGAATGATGCATCGTCATTTTTTTTTCCAACTAAAGGACTAACTACTCCTAGAGTCTTTATCACTTTAGTTGTTTTGGAGTCTTTTATTTTTTTTAGCAATCTTGGAAAATTATCACTATTAGAATAGCTTATGCTTAGTGGTTTATTTTCCATATTTTTTGCTTTAGATACTCATATTGTGTGTATGACTATCTACCTTGTTATGTCTTTTCTTTTATGTAACCTTTGTGTTATTTATGTGTTACGTTCTTAGTTCTCTTTTGAGTTGATCATGGTTAATTTTTACAATTGCTTATGGGTGATTCCATCAATTCTAAACTTTAACCCATTGACAAGTTTATCATCTTCATTGGATTGAAGCTTGCTTTTGTCAATTACCTTTTTGGACATACTTAGCAAAATACTTGCTTCTAATTTGAGATTTCTTCTCTCTCTCCCTCTCAAGTTACTTAGTAGGTAGTGATCATATATACATTGGTGTTTCTTTCTTTCTACTAACCTTTGTGTAGCATGTCACCTTAGCTCACATACTTGGTGCCCCAAGCAAGGGGGAGCAACCACCAAGGGGGAGCTACTAGCAAAGTCCGATTTTCTTCAAAAGACTTGTGCTAACCTTTTTGCTACGACAAAAGGGGGAGAAATGATAGTGATAAACTCATTAATAATTCGATATTTTGTGTTTCTACGTAAATGAGTTTATCGTTTGTCGTAATCAAAAAGGGGGAGATTGTTAATGCAAGTGATGCCTAAAAATATTATTAGTGTTAACTAATCTTTCTTAGTTTTGATCACAACAAACTATACAACACATTTAGTGTAAAACATAAAACAAATTATTTAACTAACACTATCATCAAGGTAATAATCATATCACTAACCTTTCTTAATCATACTTAGTGATCATCAAAATGATTATCCTTAAAACTCACTTTTGTTAATATGACAAAAGACTTTTTAATAAACTCTCTTTTTTAGAAAATGTTTTATTAAAATGGAAAATGAAAATTTGAAAATAGCACATTCCATATGCTATTAGAATATCCTTTGAATGCTTCAAATACCTCAGATATTCCTACCCCACTAAAAGACAAAAAACGGAGCGTACTCTAGGGGCGGAACCTTAAGTAGCTAGGCGGTTCCCTAGCGATAAGGAACCGCCAGGCTAGATAAGGTACCGCGCCCAGATAGCCGTTATATATCCGTTATACTTTGTCTCCTTTAAATAGTGGGTCAGATCTCATTTTCCAATAAGCCTCTTGGACGTTTTTCTCAGCCCTCTTTCTCTTTTCTGTAACATAATCATTAGTAAATGATCACTTAAAGTGTTAAGGATGTTTACATATGATTATCCTCTTGATCCCCTCCTTTACCTTGCCCAATGAGAAGATCACTCACTCACTAGTGTTGTGATAAAGATGAATCTATGAGCTAGTCATATTCATCATGATACCCTTTTTGTTTTATGTCAATCCATTGTATTTATGAATACTTGGACTAGTTGTGTTCATCCAAGTTATTTATGAATACTTGGATTTGTTGTGTACATCCATTGCATATGTGTTTGCTTGGATTTGTGTTGTGTAGATCCAAGCTACATGTGTGTACTTGGATATGTCTAGTTGAGTTGTAATAGATTTGATTAGTAGTTCTCACTAAACTATAAAGTGATGTGGTTGTGTCTTGTGAGTTCTCACTAAACTTGAAAGTGATTAGTAGTTGTGTTGTGTGAAGTTCTCACTTAGCTTCAAAGTGAAGAGTCGTGAAGATTAGTTCTAGCTTTGGATTAGAACTCGACATCTAGCCTTGTGTCGTAAAATGGTGAAGTAGGCAACGTCGTGAAGATTGGTTCTACCTTAAGATTAGAACTCGACATCTAGCCTTGTGTCGTTAAATTGTGAAGTAGGCAACGTTGTGTAGATTGGTCCTAGCTAAAAGGTCTCGACATTTAGCTTAGTGTCGGAAAATAATGTAAGCGACGATGTAAGGTTTTCTCCGCCAAGAAGGGAGCTTGTGGATGTAGTGGAAATCTCGAGTAGGTGTACTCGAGGAGTGGAGTAGAAACGAGGATAGAGCCTCGTTGTCGAACCACTATAAATCTTGGTGTCTTCCCACTAGGTTGTCTCCTTCCTTACTCTTTACTTACCATTACACTTATCTATTATCTTTGCTAGTGCATTTGAATTGAACCTAATCATTATGCAACTTAGCTTCAAGCAAAAGATAGTTTTAATATAAACCAAATTGAAAGTAATTTTAATTTGGTTGCCAATCGAAGAGAAACTATTCAACCCCCCTTCTAGTTTCTACAAAACAACTTGGTTATATAACATTGATAATTAGCAGTTACCAATTTTGTTCATGTACATAAATGAAACATACGTAGGAGAAACACAGTAATAATAAGGTGCTAGAAAGAACAAAAGATCATGTTAATCAAAGTTCAAAACACATACCTTTATGTAAATTCCCTCTTCAATAGCTCTTTACGTATGCTTCTACTGATGCGCCTTATTAGATCTCTTGTTCTGGACCTGCTGCTACTAATTTTTCTTATTAGATCTCTTGTTCAAGAGCTACTTATACGTATAATTTGAACCTTTTTTTTAGTTGCCGCATTTATTTGCGTTACTTTGTTACCTTTTGATAAATAACAACGCAATCCTTTCGAAAGGTATCTTCAAGTATCTACAAAACTAAAATATCAGTAATTAAGAATTGAGAAACGAATGACCTATCATAATATATCCATAAAATCCTCACAATCACCCTCGTTAAACGCCATAGACACGAAAACAGATTAATCCTAGTAGAATTAATGTACTTGTGATCGTTATAATTAGGGATTACCTTATATGATTATCCAGGTTTCATAATTTTGTCATAAAAGTTGCATCTATAGTAAAATTAAGTACCCATTCAATGCAATTGATGATACAATGTAATGCACAAATTTAAAGATAGGCGAATAGCCATTAGCCATTGTATGAAGCAAGTTTAAGTGTTTTATTGAACAAACTAATCAAATCCGCCAGCTGTTAGAATTACATAATAAGACCAATTAAGTATCATGGTCAAATGAAATTCTAAACATACATTAACATGTTTACCCCATAGCAAAAACATTAGGATGTTCTCATTAAGAGCATAGTGCACATCAACACGAAAATTAAATTTGAAAGCTATCTTACAATCTACATTAACAACAAATAAAGCATAGTTCAGTAGCGATGTTCTCATTAACACAAAACCAAATTTACATATATTTTATTGTATGAGTTCTGCTCTACTAAGCTCCAAAACTTCAGTAGATCAATGATTTTCAATGACACTTTCATATATCTTTGGATCTAAGTCATTATATTAGTTGTATGTTTTAGATGGGTGCTTGGGATAACTTATGTTAAATGAATATTGCTTCAACATTCATGGAGGTGGCTACTAACCTACTAACTACTAACATCATGGGTGTATGGGAATGCTTACTTTTTTGTGCTTAATTGCATTGAAATAATCAGTTATGAGCATGCTATATTAAGAGACAATGGTGATGTTTTCTTATACAACTACAATTAACCACAATTCAAATACTACTGTGATTAAGCAAAAACTAAAAAACAAAATATGTGTTTTATAAGGAGCTCACATTATTAGCTTTAGTCGAATGAAAATAACCTCCAAAAAAATAAGTTGCTTGAATTAGTTTTAGGAAGTATTTGTTCAGGCTTATTGTGAGATTATGTAAAAAATATAAGCTCCAAAACAATTGTCACTCAAAATGGATATTCCAATATCAAGCAACATAAGCAAACCTAAAAACCATCTCATGTATCCTATTCAGTTGTCTTGTTACCACTAACCACCGTATTGAATTATCATATAATTACTTTCATGAACACCAATACCAACTGAATGTAATACTACATAATAATTAATGCCCTTTAAATCTAAACGACAAATTACTAAAGGATTTTGAGATATACCAGTTAGGTCAAGGAGATGCGGTTCCACTCTAGTCCTATTCCAAGTGCATGGTTTTACACATGTCTTGCGCCTTCTTTTCTACCTTAATAGTGTAACTGCCATTCATAATATGATCTATAAAAATTATATCAAAAAAGTAATTAAAAAAAGCATCATTAGTATACCATGAATAGATAAAATCCAGATCCACTTGTTTGCATCATACATCGTGTATCATCTGTGGCTGCATTGTTCAAAATGACAAAAGAAGGTGCAAGTCAAATCCCATTAGAAGATCGTTAAAAGTGTAGGCGTAAAAAGAAAAACACACGCCATTAAAGTATACTAACCATTTTATCCTTCGAGAATGATACTAATTAACCCTCACAGTCCAAAGAGATTAAGGGTACCTGTTAAGATAATCCAAATCGCCTTATTCATTGGTAAGCATATAAGTAAAAGAGACGGCAAACTGAGCAAGCCGACTATAAATTAAGATCTTGGGTTGTATGTGTAAAGATCTTACATTATACTTCAATAACGTCCAATGAATAAGCATTTCCAATTGCCACCATATCACCATTGTGTGCCCATAAAATGTTCTAGATACAAATAAGTGAAAAAAAAACATAAATTAGATTCTTTCCATGCTATATATGTAAAAGAAAATAACCTTGAATATTAGAGGAAGAGATCTACATTGCTAAGTATTTCATTGAAATCAAATAACCTTCGTCACTAATGCATCATCGATATGTAAACGCTAAAAATGGGAGCAATATCATGTACCTATCAAATACTACCATGAGAGATTCAATGACTAATTAACATATTTAGCTTCATATAAGATTAAATAAGTGAATTCGACACCTTAAACACAATTAAGAAACTCGATTAATGACAAATTTAGCTTCACACGCATTCATCAAACACCTTGTGTGCATAAAATATCAAAACTTTATTCCAAATGGAATATCAAAACTGTCAATTCATATAGATACTGGATGTTAAGACAAGTTCAATTTATATCGACAAATCCTGAGACGACGTCGAGAAAGACAAAGAATTTAAATCAAGTCGAGACGAGAAAGTGAAAGGAAGAAGGAAGTAACACATGCACTCCCCACTTCCTATATATACCCTCCTAATGACACATTAGGAGGGTGTTAGTTGTTAGTTAATTTAGCTAGTTTACTTTTCTTTCTTTAGTTTTCATTTTAGAGAGAGAAAGTGTTCAACTTTCTCTCACTAGAACTTCATCTTTTCTTTCTTTTCATGTTTAAGCTTTGATTTGATCTTGTATTTTGGAATCTTTAATCTATAAGTTCAAGTTAAGTTTTTCATTTTCAATCTCTTTCTACCTTTCTTGATCTTTACTTATATTTGATCCGAAATCATCTTTGATTTTGTTTAATCTTAAAGTTTATGAGATCAAAAATTTCATCTTTTGGTTTCTATCTAAGTCTTATACGGATTAAGCTTTGAGCTTATTATGCTTATTGGCTTATTTTATATCTAGCTTATTTACTTTTAAGTTTTCTTAAAAGTTTAGTGTTTTTAAAGTTTGTTTTATAAAGTTTGCATATTTCGTGTCTCAAAAGTTTTTAAATTTTATGCTTGTTTTTCTTTGGTTAAGATTTGGTTAAGTGCTTATCCGTCTTGCTTATTTTGGCTTATTCATTTTCGGCTTATTTGCTCTTTGATTTCCATCGTATCATGCTTAAGGGTTTTACTAGTTACGATCCAGTAAGTGTGATCGCATAAACCCCTTGGGTTTCTACTTGCGATCCATTGCTGCGATCAAAGCTAAGATCACCAAGTACAATCACTTGGGTGCGATCACTCATTGCGATCCTTGGTCATGATCACTCATTGCGATCGCTGACCACGATCACTTGAGTGCGATCACTCGCTGCGATCACTTGGTTGCGATCGGGGCCACATTTCTAATTTCCATCGCATTAAGTGCGATCGCTTGACCACGATCTAGGCTACGATCGACTGTTACGATCGTAGGCTACAATCACTTGGTGCGATCACCAAGTACGATCCAATAGTGCGATCCCTCATTCTTGAGTGCGATCCACCACTGCGATATGGGTTACGATCGTGTTACGATCTAACTTTTGTTTTTGTTTTTATCTTAGTTTTCGAATTTAACTTTTCCCGCATTTTTACTTAGTGTTATTTTTAAACGAGTTTTGTCTTAGTTTATTTTTACAAAGTTTTAAGTTTACAAAGTTTTCAAGTTTTAAATTCATTACGTTTTAATTTCCAAAAATTGCACGCTTCCCGAAATCTCTGTTTTTACCAAGTGTTTTTCTAGTAATTTTTAGTTTAATTTTTAAAGCTTTTAGTTTTACTCAACGACATTTTTATATTTGCTTATAGTTTAAAATAGATAATCAACCCATTTTATTTGTCCACCAAGAACGACTGAGTCGCACTAATTACTTATAATCAATTCGAAAAGACTGGAACAACGAACTTTCATTACTAATTAAAATCTAATTATTAAATGGCGCCGCTGCCGGCTCTTTTCGTGAAGATTAACGGTTTATTGTGAGAGACGCGTTGGATTTTAGGATCCGTTCACTCTTGAACGTTATTTTTCTTGTCTAATTTTCAAAAATCCTAAAAAATATAAAATTTTCAAAACTCCAAAAAAAATAGAAAAACATAAAAAACCAAAAATATTTCTTGTCTATCTTTCTTTTCCTTTTGTAGGTGTGTATGCGTACCCGTGCTCGTAAGAACAAAGCAATTCAAGCCGAAGTCGAAACTCAACCTATTGTCACCATGGACAATCGACCAATGATCGAGCTTTTGCAATCGCAAGTAGAGGGCAACACCGATGCTATTGTCATACCCGATATTGGAGCCAACAACTTTGAGCTCAAATCCGGCTTCATTCAAATGGTCTCTGCTCAACCATTCTTGGGGCGTACACTTGATGATCCTCATGACCATATCAAAAGGTTTCTTCAACTCACTAATACGGTCAAGTTTAATGGGGTTTCACAAGAGGTAATTCGCTTGCAACTTTTTCCTTTCTCCTTAGAGGGACAAGCCCGACATTGGCTTGATAAGGAACCGCCACAAAGTATTCTTACGTGGTCGGATTTAGAGACCAAATTCATCAACTACTTTTTCCCACCCTCACGTACTACCTCTTTGCGGAATGAAATCATTAACTTTGAACAAGAGTACGGTGAGACATTTAGTGAATCTTGGGACCGTTTTAAGGAACTTTTAAGAAAGTGTCCACAACATGGTTTCACAAAAGTGCATCAACTTAATACTTTTTACAATGGTTTAAGCATGAATGACCAAGATTCACTAAATAGTGCCTCGGGGGGTAACATTTTGGTTAAGTCTTCTAATGTTGCATGGGATATTATTGAGAATAAATCTAAAGTGCAAACCAAAAGTGTTCGGGCTAATGTGGCTAGTGCTAGAACTAGTGACACCGAAAGGAGACTTGATAAGCTTACTACGGTTGTTGAAGCACTTGCTTTACAAGCCGTTAACAATGCCAAAAACAACAATGCTATTAATATAACTTGTGAAACTTGTGGTGGGCCACACTCTTATGCTAATTGTGACAAAGCTTTTGATCAATCTCACGGGGAAGTGTATGCTTACAACAACACTGAGAGAGTTCATTTCAAGCCTAATGTCGATGTTAATCACTTGTCTTACAACTCGACAAATTATTTGGCTCCACCCGGTTTTCAACAAAGACCACCAAAACCTAACCAAAACAACCAAGGGCCGCCAAGAGCTAATTTTCAGGGTAATGCCAATGTGAGGGGCTTAAATGCACATCAGGGAAATTACCAAATGCAAAATCAAGGCTTTCCAAACCAAGGTTTCAATCCTCAAGGTTTTCCACCTTATAACCAATATCCAAACCAAGGTTTTCAACAACAAGGGTTTAATTTACCTCATCCGCCAATGGACTTGGTTTTGCAAAAATTGAGTGAACATGAGAAAATCATGCAAGCAATGCAAGAATCTACTAGACAAATTCAAGAGTCCACGGATAGGAAATTCGTTCAAATGATACAAACCCTTCGCCCCCAAGGTGCTCTTCCTTCTACCACCGAAACAAACCCTAGAGCGAATGTGAGTGCTATTACTACTCGAAGTGGAGCAACTTTTGTAGGACCTTCTATCCCTCCTCTCGTTACTCCATCTACACCTCCTCCAACCCCATTTATCCCTCCTACTACCACACCTAGTACTAGTTCTCCATTACCGTCTCCACTTATTAATGAAGAGGTACCCAAGCAAAACCCTCCACCAACCCCACCTACCACCTCTAAACCTTCTACTTCTCAACCTTCAACAGCTCAACCTTTACCTTCTACACCCACACCACCTAAACCCAACATCCCTTATCCTTCTCGGTTAGACAAATGCAAATTGCTTACTAAAGAGGATGTTCAAGTCACTTCTTTTATGAAGATGATTTCTCAAATGAATTTCAACATTAGCCTCGTTGAAGCACTTGTACAAATGCCGAAATTCGTCAAAGCATTCAAGGAATTGCTTAACAAGAAGGAAAAGATGGTTGAGTTTGTCAACACACGCTTAAATGAAAACTGTTCTGCAGTCATTCTTAAAGAACTTCCGGAAAAACTTGGAGATCCCAGTCGTTTTGTGTTGCCTTGCATTTTTAACAAAGATGAAGAATTTACTGCCTTAGCCGATCTCGGGGCAAGTATAAATTTGATGCCATTAAGCGTGTGGAAAAAGCTATCATTACCCGACCTTACTCCAACGAAGATGACTCTTGAGCTAGCAAATCGAACTCTCACTTACCCCGTTGGTATTGCCGAAGATGTGTTTATTAAAGTTGGTACCTTCACTTTTCCGGTCGATTTTGTTGTTGTTGATTATGAAATGGACCCTCGTATTCCGTTAATACTTGGATGGCCATTTTTGAGAACCGGAAAAGCTCTAGTCGATGTTGCCGAAGGTGACTTAATCTTAAGGGTCGGGAATGATGCTCAAGTTTTTAAGATGGGGAAGATTACAAGTAAGACAAATGGAAAAGAATCCGCGAAAATGATTAATGTGCTTCAAGAAGAGCTTACTTCTACTTTGGAAAGTTTTAAGCTTGATGACTTTGTTGTATATGATAATCCTCTTTTCGAGTCTTCCCATGATAATCTACTTTTCCAATACGATGTGGATGATTTTGATGATTCTCTCCCCAATGTGGATCCCCCACCAATTTATGATTCTCCACCAATCTATAATGATTATGATAAAGATTCTAGTTCTGATGGGGATGATTATGTTGCTTTTGTTTCAGAGTATCCAGACATGCCCACTTATGATGATTTTGATGATGTTGATACTCTCTCGAGTGATTCTTCTCATAATGACCTTACTCCTACTTTTGATGAAGATCATCTACCAAACACTATTGATACTTTAGATAATTACTCATTTGAGGAAGATTTCGCTATTTTTCTCAACACTTACTTCCCAAATGAGAGTGATTCTCCTCCTTTGGATTTTGATGCTGCTCTTTATCCTCCTTTGGATATGAAGAAACCTGTTTCAAAGGAGAAGAAGCCGGAAGACACCGATATTCGTAGTACTTATGTCTTGACACCTCTCTATCCCCCTTCTGAGGATGAGATTGTGCGATTTATGAGCGGATCCTCTTCAAGGTCTACTAAGCCTGAGTGTTATTTTCCCCTAAAGGAAAAGGTGTTCGATCCCGATATTGTAATTTTTAAGCCATCTCAGTATCCATCTGATGAAATAAAAGGAAAGATTTTTGGAACTTATGGAGATATGCTTGCACCTCATCACCATTGCTACCACCGTGCTCAACAACTGCTTAAGGGAACCTTGCCTACTATTCTTTGGCTTGCCTTGTTCGCCTTAAGCCTGTGCTATTTGATGGACGAAAACCATGTGTTTGATCCCGGTGGATGTTCTTCAAGCTTCTTCCTATGCTAATCAAGGTCGAGTCAGGCTTACGACTCGATGAACAAAAACAAGTGCTTCTCGGGAGGCAACCCGCAGTATCTATCCTTTTATTCTGTTTTTATAATAAGTGTAGGGGGAGACCCTAGTATGTGTTTGTTGTCTTCTTTCTTATCATGTGCAGGGATTCGAGCTTTCAAAGATACATTCTTGATGAGTTTTGACGACCCGTGATCCCGTGTATCCGTCTTCCCGGTTCTATCCTAAACTCTTTTGATTCACTATTTTATATTCTTCAATATTAAAATAGGAATCACGTTAGTTGTCTCTTCCTTAGCAAGATTTAAACAACGTGCACAATGTCCTAAGTGTAGGGGAGTTTACTCCCACATGCTTAAACATTGAGGACAATGTTTATATCAAGTGTAGGGGTACTTCTATCGAAGTTAAGTGGGCTTTTCCTTGTATTTGTCCTCATTTTAACCAGAAAATTGATTTTTCGACATTTTTCAAAATTTTTGATCTATTTTGGCCTAGTTGTATTGACCTTTGTTATAGTTATTTTCTTTCTTTGCTAGAATTAATTTTAATAAAGTGGTTTTAATTTTTAAACGTTGTGAATCTTTTGACTCAACCCGAGTTTACTTATCTAAGTTTACTCTAGCTAGTATCCTTAACGTGTTTAAGTCAAGTTTTGCTAGGCATTTATATAGGGAACTTTAAAACACGAAAGTCTTAACTCTTACGGGTTAAGAACAAGAACTTTTCGCAAGTTCCTATAATTGATCCTAGAAAGTCGTTTATCAAGGGAACTTTAACATGCGAATTCTAAAACATGAAAAAGTCTAAGAAGTTGCAAGATCCTATAGATGACTTGAAAACCCGAAACTTTGACTTAATTGGCTAAGCATCCACGAGTCTCATTCCTTGAGATTTTAAATTGTGGAGAACGAGAGATGATAGAGTCAGTTATAAGTTTGGTATTCTTTCATGAATTTATGTGAGTTAATTATGAGCTTTTTCTCCCATCGCTTGCTAATAAATTTATTTGCAATAAATAAGGTTGTACGATTTGAAAAGTTACTTAGCTTCTAGCACAAAATCGTTTAAAAGTTGCTCGGTATTAATTAGACTTCATAGCCAAGGCATAACTTATTGAAGCGGGATGCGAAGATTGGCGAGTCCGAAAAGGTCCTAACAAGACATGAGGGCTACATTTTGTTGCTAAAGATCCAAAGTGATGTGAAGAATCATTTATCAAAAATCAATATGAAGGATCGAGACACACGAAAAAAAGCAAATACTCCCCTAAAGATCATGGAGAAGTCTATCCAAAAAGGCCCTAACAAGGTATGAGGATAAATAGATCCAAGTCCTAAAAGGAGGCGGATCGTTGTATATCAAAATCCCAAATAAAGATTGGAGAAAAATGAAGAAGTCGTGGTCCAAATATGAAGAATCTCTCAAAAAGTCAAGTGAAGAAATTCCTATTATGAAGAGAAGACCATTATTTCATGAACGTCTCTCAAGATTTGAAGTATGAAGTCAATGCCAAATATCGATCCGAGAAAGGTCTCAAATCGTGAAGCAAGTTATGCCAAGATATGAACTTTATGAGGTCCCGAGAAGCAGTTTTAAAAGATTTTGTCCTCTAGCTAACTATTGATTAAATCGTCCTACTTTATTTTCAGCCTAAATAACTATCGAAATAAGTCAACAATGCATCCTCGTGATCATTTAAGACAACAATAAAATATAATAGATACACCTAGGAATAAGGGAGTCTAAGTGAATAATTGGCCCACATGAGTTTGTGTTAGTTTGCTAACTTATAATAACAATGATCTCGTTTTTAAGCTTGGTATGGGGAACGTGAAACTTGAGGGTGATAATCATTCATGACATTCCAAAACCCTAAGGTAAGTTTTTGATCTTTCTACTTGTTTTCTTCCTTTGAATATTTTATAATCTTCTATCTCTTTAATAAAGGCCAAGGTAGGTTAATTATGATGAAAAATGTAAAACTTGCTTTGTAACTAATGCATTGCATGAGGGCATTGCAATGGTCAAGTGTAGGGGATTTGATAGGTGTAAAAACATCCATCCTGTCACCATTTAATTATAATAATAACCAAGCCAAAACGTGTATTTTATGTCGTAATGTCAGAATTATGCGTGGTTTGTGTTTTTATTGTGTTTTAGGAACAAAAGATGAAAAAGGAAGAAAACACAGGCTTTCACGGGCTTTTATCGACGAAAACGAGAAAAGACGAAGTCAAAAGATCAAGAGTGCAAAAAGAACGGAAGTCCAGGGCCAATTCTGAAGATTTATCGAAGAAAAAGTCTAAAGACGGAAGTTTAATGAAGTCGAAGAACTCAAGTCTAATTATTGAAGAAATTATAAGACAAGTTCAATTTATATCGACAAATCCCGAGACGACGTCGAGAAAGACAAAGAATTTAAATCAAGTCGAGACAAGAAAGTGAAAGAAAGAAGGAAGCAACACATGCACTCCTCACTTCCTATATATACCCTCCTAATGACACATTAGGAGGGTGTTAGTTGTTAGTTAATTTAGCTAGTTTACTTTTCTTTCTTTAGTTTTCATTTTAGAGAGAGAAAATGTTCAACTTTCTCTCACTAGAACTTCATCTTTTCTTTCCTTTCATGTTTAAGCTTTGATTTGATCTTGTATTTTGGAATCTTTAATCTATAAGTTCAAGTTAAGTTTTTCATTTTCAATCTCTTTCTACCTTTCTTGATCTTTACTTATATTTGATCCGAAATCATCTTTGATTTTGTTTAATCTTAAAATTTATGAGATCAAAAAGTTCATCTTTTGGTTTCTATCTAAGTCTTATACGGATTAAGCTTTGAGCTTATTATGCTTATTGGCTTATTTTATATCTAGCTTATTTACTTTTAAGTTTTCTTAAAAGTTTAGTGTTTTTAAAGTTTGTTTTATAAAGTTTGCATATTTCGTGTCTCAAAAGTTTTTAAATTTTATGCTTGTTTTTCTTTGGTTAAGATTTTGTTAAGTGCTTATTCGTCTTGCTTATTTTGGCTTATTCATTTTCGGCTTATTTGCTATTTGATTTCCATCGTATCATGCTTAAGGGTTTAACCAGTTACGATCCAGTAAGTGTGATCGCATAAACCCCTAGGGTTTCTACTTGCGATCCATTGCTGTGATCAAAGCTAAGATCGATCACTCATTGTGACCTACGATCACTCATTGTGACCTACGATCACTCATTGCGATCGCTGACCACGATCACTTGAGTGCGATCACTCGCTGCGATCACTTGGTTGCGATCGGGGCCACATTTCTATTACTTCATTCTACCATTACTTCAGTTTATGGGTGTACTTCATTCCATTACTTCATTCTACCATTAGCAAACAAACAGCCCCTTAGATCTTCTTCATTCTACCAAATCTCATACATACGAGTAGATGCTGATGACCAGATTTAACATAAAAGGTTCCGATTTATATTTTTTCTTTTAATATTTCTGGTTGTTATGTTTGTGATAGATTTGGTTAGATCATTTAATCACATGTTTTCATTCATACGAGTAGTTGTCATGACCACCAGATCTATATAAGTTTCTCATTTCAATTTTTTATTTTAATATTTCTAGTTATTATGTTTGTGATCGATTTGTTTAGATCTAATCACATGTTTTTATTCTAATTTTTTTTTACATTGGTTTCGATAGTAACTTTTTTTCTGCACTTTTGTGATGTAGGTTGCGTAAAAATGAGTCATATTTGGGCTCTTGACGCAAATATGAACCACAAATTAAACTTCACTGTCATCATGACATAAAGAATGCAACCTCGGGTATACCTTTCAATTTTTGTAACCTACATTTTCTTTTTTTAAGTATTTACAGAATGCAAACAAAACAAAAGAAAATCATGAGAAATCATGCCGGTTCTAGTTTCCAAAACAACGACCCAATTTCATAATGTAAGACGCTAAAATCGGTTTCAGAACACAAGTTGCAAGTAAGCAATAAAAGTAGGCAGAGAGTGGTGAACCCATACCTGCTGCTCTGCTTGACGTCGTTGGATGTTGGATAGGAGATTAGGGGCTGCTTTCCTCCTGCACCTCCGTATAACCAAGTAGGCACACAACTTGGTCTCTATGTGTATACACTTTTCATAGTGTTGAATGGCATCACCCAAATTCCCATTCTTAATAAATTCACGGGCGTCAAGAATTCTAACCTCGGCGGCGGTGAGACGGATGTCGATTGGGTCATCCGGATAGAGTTGAGCAACCTGTGAGGCGTTATTCCACTTGTTCACCATGGCGCGGTCAAAATGAGACATCCAGTTGTGTTCAATCTTGTTTATGGGTTGAGGTTGTACTCTTGTTTTGTGACTGACATAACGGGATGTAAACACCGGTGGGAGTTCGTGTTCAGTGAAGGAGTAATTGGTTTGGGCCCTGTAAGTGAGCTGTAAGTGAGCTGAGATTGGTGCAGACGTCTGGCGTGAATGACGCTCCTAGAGCCCTCACCTAGGACTACAACGATCTTGATTAGGTAATCCTTCCACGTTACTCTGTCAGTTTGGGCTCGTGTGGGAGGGGGCTTTACGGTCTCTTTTATTTGACAGATGTGAGGTAATTTGTCTATTTCGTATAGTTTCCCCCTTGGGAGGGGGCGGTGGATTGACATCAACAACATAACCACTATCCTTTCTAACATCATTGATTAATGCCTTAACGGCAATCCTAAAACGATAAAAGTTGAGGGTTGCGTTTTCCACCCCTCCTAAACCCTCATTATTCGAGTAGCTTGAACTATAACCCAGGCTTGTTCCCGATAAACCAACATACAAAAAGTCGGAACAGATGTAAATTTTACCATCAACGGCGAACGCAAACACATAATGGTCAGCTTTCATCATAAACACATGAAGCTTACCTATAACTTCGTTACATCATGACATAAAGAATGCAACCTCGGGTATACCTATTAAAGGTTCTGATTTATATTTCTTCTTTTAATATTTCTACTGGTATACCTTTCAATTTTTGGCGTTTAGGCTATATGACTCATTATCTTGATCTATTGTTCAATTGCAACTTTGTACACGGGTAGACACATCTATGATTCTATCTATGTCGTCAAACACTTTACGTAAATGATGGAAAGTAGTGGTTTGAGGAGGCTAATGATTTACACACGATCACAACGACAAGAAGTGAGGCCGGCACAAACCAACGAAAGAAATAACGCAAAGCTGATAATTAGGTGAGGCTCGACAAGAAGACATCTTGAAAAAGAATAAAACAAAAGAGTGTATAATAGAATAACGAGTATGGTTGGTACTAAATGATATGGAAGAGAGGGGTATGCTGTTAATGTACCATATCTCTTATGCTGAATCATTACTCATTAGGTTCACCTGGGCCGCAGAAGCATTAGTGGGCAAGGACACCCCAGAAAAGCAGCTTTATTTTCATACACCGTGACATAAAGAATGCAACCTCGGGAGACTACAACTTCGCCGTTTTAATTCTATGTGTAACATTTGTTTTTATTTTGTAACGAGACGGGTAGTACACTATTACCCGATTAGTTGTAATAAGACGGGTAGTACTCGATTATTAGAATGAATAACTGACTTCTATTGTTTTGAGTTGTAAACAAAGCAAGTATATTGATCTCCATGTACCATTTATCTCATGGCAACCTTTTAACTCTATTCAATTTAGCAATCAACCTCGTCTATGCAACGCAAGCAAACATTGCTGTTAATGAGAAAACGGGGATTTTTCTATATGAGTTGCAGGAAAAAGGACCATTGGTAATCTAGTGTATCTGGTTTCTTGATTTCACAGCAAGAAACAGTCTGTAGAAAGCACTCAAAAAAAAATCAAATACTACTGTAACACCTGAAACAATGCAACATCACTCGCTTCAGAATCAAGTTTAACCATTGCACAGGAGCAGAAGTTCACCATTCATGCAATATCCCCCGAGTGGGTTTATGTGACCGAGCCATCAAAGGTGAGTTCGTTAAAGTTAACTAAGAAAATCTCATGTGAGTTATTTTTCGTTCAGTTTTCATGGCTTGTTGGGTATTTACACATTCCTTGCTGCAGGTGCTCATAGTTGGGACTTTTACGTGCGGCCCATTAGATAATAAATGGATATGTATGTTTGGCGACACTGAAGTTCCTGTTGAGATTATTTAGGAGGGAGTCATCAGTTGACAGTTGCCATGCTCCACCTCACACGCCTGGAAAAGTTATTATTTGTATTTCCTCTGGAAATCGAGAGGCTTGTTGTGAAGTCAGGGAATTTGAGTATCGTGATAAACCACACACGCACATGCATAATCTTTAGCAGAGAATGAAATAAGTAGGAGCTCCGAGGAATTGCGGTTACTTGTCAGATTTGTGCAAACGCTATTATCTGATAAAATTGGCCAAAAGGGTAAAAGTAATGGAACTGATGTTGTGGAAAGCTCAATGGCTAGTGAAGATTCATGGACTCAGATCATCGAGGCTCTTACAGACGACAGTCCAGCATCATCTAGTAGAACAACTGATTGGCTTTTGGAAGAACTTTTAAAAGACAAGTTGGAAACGTGGCTGTCATCTAAATTGCAGGATAATAACACCCTTCCCGCCTTGTCAAAAGGAGAGCAAGGTATCATACACATGGTTTCTGGGTTGGGGTTTGTGTGGGCCTTGGCACCTATACTTAAATCTGGAGTCGGGATAAATTTCCGCGACACTAGCGGCTGGACTGCTCTTCATTGGGCTTCACGTTTTGGAAGGTAAACTTTTTTTATTCATGTTATGGTATTGAAGATTACATGACTATGCATGGAGTCTCAAATATGTTAATGGTTTTATGTAGAGGTGACAAATTCGACCCATTTACTTACGAAAATGGGTCGACCCATATACACAAAAGCATTTCAGACCAACACAGCCCTATTCTTCTCGTTTCAATCTGAACTCAATGTTGCACGTTTAACTTGTTACCTAGGCCACCCGGTCTGCCAGGTTTTCCACATTAGTTTTCTGCACATGCATATTTGTTAGACCTCAAAACCTGGATTGATCTCTTTTACTTTTATGGAACTCCTAGCTTCTGGTGCGTATCCTGGAGCAGTGACAGATCCCCGTCAACAAGATCCAACCGGAAAACCAAACATATGGACACAAGGGTCTTACAGGTTATCTCTCAGAGGTGGCACTAACTAGCCATCTTTTTTCCCTCGCATTAAAAGAAAGTGAACTCTCTAAATGTTCTGCTGACTTGGAAGCCGAAAGAACAGCAAATAGCACCTCAAATCAAAATCTTGTAGCTGAGGATCACATATCTCTCAAGACGCTATAGCTGCTGTGAGGAATGCAGCTACAGCTGCTTCGCGTATACAAGCTGCTTTCAGGGCACAGAGAAAACGAAAAAGTAGCTGTTGAACGTGATAGTGCAGATGAGTATGGTATTCTTCCAAGTGAAATTCAAGCACTTTTAGCAGCATCAAAGTTGACTTTTGGAAATGCACGTCATCATAGTGCAGCCTTAGCTATCCAGAAGAAGTATCGAGGTTATAAAGGTCGCAAGGATTACCTTACACTTCGCACGAAAGTAGTGAAGATACAGGTTCTCCTTCGATTCACTCCTTAAACACAGTCATCACTTAAAATCAATCTCCACTTAGAGTAACAACTAATGGGTTCGTGGTTTTATCATTATCATTGACAGGCTCATGTAAGAGGTCACCAGGTTAGGAAAAACTATGAAGCCATCTGTTGGGCTGTGGGTATAGTGGAGAAAATCATATTGAGGTGGCACAGGAAACGGGTTGGTTTACGAGGATTCCATTTGGATTCCATTGGTGAAAGTGAAGATGAAGAGATTGCTAAGGTATTTCGGAAGCAAAGAGTAGACGTTCCTCTGGCTGAAGCGGTTTCGAGAGTGCTCTCTATGGTAAACTCAACACCTGCAAGGCAACAATACAGACGAACGCTTCAAAAATATCAGCAAGCCAATGTTAGTAACCTTTATTTGATTTATAGCAATCTATGTCTCTCATATGTGGTAAAATGGGTCGATAAGGTAAACGGGTTAAGGTCACTAGACAAATTTTCGTACGGGTCATTTCAAAAGTTTGTCCTTATACGCGACTTGAACCCAGAGCCATTTGGCTGGAGAGCCATCTAACGGATACCACTAGGGTACAAGCCCTTTGATGTCTACTTTACAATCCTTAAGTTTGAAAGTTTTGCAACTTTTGCAGGCGGAACAAGGAGGTTGGGAAATTGGAGGCACAATGTCTCAACTTAGCGCAGCAGCTGGTATGGAGACTGAAGACTTGTTCGACTTTGTATAAAGAAAGAAAAAAAAGTTAACTAGATGATTGATGCTACAGTTCTCATAAATTAAAAGACGGCTTGTTGGTTGCGTTTGTATATATATAGTATCATACCATATGTAAGTGTCATCGGGTGTCTCAAATATAAAACTTACTTATTTACATAATGATTAAAAGAAGTCATATGAGAATACATGCAGAGTTTCAATGGTACGCAATCTGAATTACGCCCTTATATACAAATGGCTGCTTGTGGTCAGCTTGGGAACCCCAGATGAGTTCCAAGCTCCTTTGTTCAAAGTGGCAACAAGGTTTCATGTATATACAGTTTGAAGAATTTATAGTTAGTCGTATTCATTTGTTTGCTTTGTAATGTAATGGCTAGGAGGACGTTTGGTCGTTACTTGCAGATCGGAAAATCTGGGATGCTCAGCTTGAGTAATGGACATTTGACAAGTATGTAGCATAGCATCAACACATCTCAGAAAAAGTAGTGTTACACGGACTTAAGATGGTTCCGCCAAATACCATTTTTTTATTTATGCTGAGTCTGAAGTAACATTTTCACAAGCTACCACTTGAGATTCCTTTAAGCAACACAGGCACACATTCGACCCATTGAGCATTTTTCCATGGGCAGCTTATGGGCACTCTTCTTCACATCAGGAAGTGCAGCTTTACCAAACAGTATTCAGACAAACTGTCTCCGAAATCACAACTTTACTGCAAGTTAAAAAGTGTACATCAAAGCCAAAAAGACTTGACCTTCTGGGGCGGGTAGCCTATGGATCCTTCTCTGTATACCCGTGTTTGCAAAACCAAAAAAGAGTGTTCCATTCTGTTATTGCATTATCACTAGAACACCTTCAAATCTTCAATACTTTACACAACATTCCATTCTGTTACTCGGTATGTTTTGTTACCACTGGGCCGCACTTCTTGCATAACTTGTTTTAGGACATGTTTTATCACCTCTACCTTATGTCAGAAAATAGCTAGTGCTCAAAAGTTTAGGGGAAGCCTTAGCGTAGAGAGTTCAAAAATTTATGGCATGTTGGTTAGTTCTACCATATCTCGATTTGTTTAAATTCGCTGCATTATGGTACCTGCTGGGTTGAATATTTAACCGTTTCATTGCTCTAATTATATATGTTTTGTTAACACCTCAGACTAATACTATCTTTTGAGTCGCACAGGAACAAAATTCTACATGACTTCAAAACAGTTGAACAGAACATTGGATCGAGTTTTGTTCTGCATGCACTAAAAAAACACCTGTCAATGTTGTAACAAAACCAGCAGACTGTAAACAAAATCAAACACGAGCAATGACCACTCGTGTAACAACCGCAATCTGTACTAAACACTGTATAGAAAACCAAGTCAAAATGATACTTAACATATTTATAGATCACCTTAATCGATTATCTACAATATTCAAAACATCACAAACGGAAACAAGCAAAATCGTTCAAAACATTTCCTCAAAAAGTGGAAATAGTGATGAGATAATTTCGAGTACAATTTAAGTGGAACAGGATCAACTACCAAATGACGACGTTCACTCACCTAGTAGTAATCTAGTTTTCCCACAAGTTTGTGATGTTGAGAACAACGTGCCGAGTACCAGCCAAGTGGAACAAAGCCAAGTGGAACAAGTCCAAGCGTCGACTTTATATGTTGACTTGGAAGATCATCAGTTTCAAGTCAAGGTTTCAAGCCGGTCTAATCTTGGTGACAAAACTAAGAAAAGATACATCAAGGTATGTACGATTGCTGATAATTCTTAAAATTTATGGATGTTTTGCAAATGTTAACTTATTGTAAGTTCTACTACCTCATATTTTTCAACTTTTTTATGTTTGCTTATAGGATGCTGCTAGTGATCCGGATAAGTAAGTTATCAGGGCAGATAAAACATGAAGTTGCATCGGCTAAATCTCTAAGTAGAAATGAACCGTACAGCAAGTTTCAGAGACCTCGTAACGCACCACTGACTCCTACAGTTTACCCCAAGAAGGCCGCAGGAGTTGTGACAGATAAAAAGCGATCAGTTTTACAATCACTTCATATGTCAATGAATTTTTCTCCTGCTCGAAATAAGGATGTGGCCTCAAAAACTATAAGTAAAACTAACGATAGACTGACTCAACAAGCTCTAACCAGGGTGCTTCAACTCTACAATCACATTTGAGTTACCTTTAGTCAGTCGGTTAATCATTCGTACGATTCACAGGTGTCGTTCAGTGGACATAAGGAGAATCCTCAGGTGCTTCCATGACCAGAACACGCGAGGTAATTTGTCTTGAATCCCTTGAAATAGCTTGAAGGTAAGTCGATATAAATTATGAACCTTTACTGTGGTTTTTCAGGTCTAAAACACCGAGTGAGCGTTCAGTCAATGGCAGCAGAACAGTTGCCTCGAAGTCCCAATTCAACAAAGTAAGAACCTTTGTTTTTCTATCTTATCCTAACGACTACTTAGAAATTATTGCATCAGACATTCGGAAGCATCAAGTCCATGTACAAAGAAACCAAGATCCCCAACTGTGCCGTCATCGTTTAGCTTTAGAAGTGACGAAAGAGCAGCAAAACGTAAAGAGGTAAGTCCAGAACTTGATGTTTTTTTGCTTCTCGCTAAGCACACTATCCTCATATGTTATTGATGTTTTATTGTTATCACTACAGTTTTTTAAGAAGATAGAAGAAAAGGGCAACACCAACGACACAAGAAAGATTCAGCTTCAACCAACATTAAAGGTCTGTAACAATGTAATCTCATTGTTCCATGAAATTTGATATGTTGTATTCGGCATGTTTCAAGAAAATGTCTATAATAACCTTTTACTGGTGTTACAGGAGAAAGCTAGGAGTGACAATAAAAGGTTGCGATGGAGCACTTCGGTAGAAGTGAAACCAAGTACACGTGAAACAAAAGCGCCAATAAATAGCACGCAGAAGGTAAACGCGTCAGTGTAAAAAGTATAACTAGTTATCAGAACTTGTGTGATCGACACATAGTATAAAAAAGTATTATCGTCTGATTTATAATTGTATTTGGTGTTACGCAGGCTACACCTACAAAACCTTGGAAGGAAGCCACTGATTTGTAATTGTATTTGGTGTTACGCAGGCTACACCTACAAAACCTTGGAAGGAAGCCAGCTCCTAGCCCAGTCGAGGGTTGTATCTCCATTTGTCTAAGTTCGCTACATTATGAAGAACAACCATTACCTTTACTGTTAATGTGTACGATTTCCTAATGGTTGATTCACCATGATCTATATATGAATAACAGAAACACCTGTCCGATATCAGATTGGGGGACTAAGGAATGTTTGAGACGAAAACCGGACAATATCAATATGGTACCTATTTAGAGCCGGGTTGAATATTTAACCGTTTTGGCTTCCATTGCTCTAATTATGACTTCAGACTAATATCATCTTTTAAGTCGCACAGGAGCAAAATTCTAACAACTTCTGATCCTAAATGGCCTCAAAACAAAATCAAACATGCGCAATGCCCAGTCGTGTAACTAACGCAATCTATACTAAACACTCTATAAACAAAACCAAATAAAATCGAGAGCATCTTTCTAAGATACCTGAATAAGAAACAAAACACAAACGAAAACAAGCAAAATCCTTCTTGTCCTTGATGCAATCCATTATACGAATCAGGCTTCTAAATAAAGCCAAAGTCGATTTTGGGTAGCTCAACACGTTGGAACTCAGGAATTATGAGACTTGGAACTGGCGAAGATTCGATGAGGTTACCTGTAGTCAACGAATCCGTGTCTTCACTGTTACCATTTGGTTTAGGACGTTTAATCATACTCGTAACAAAGCTTCCAACGGAGCGAAACGGGTGAGTCACTCCATCTTTGACTTTCAGAATGATGGAGACCTGGGATATCTGCCAAGTGACGGTCAGGACTATTATTGCCGAAAGAAGACAGTTTGTTATAAAACTCTGCCTATTCAGTCTCTTAAGCTCTTTTACGATCTTATCTTCTCTGTCTTCGTCGTCGTCTTCTTTTGGTTCCAAAACCTCGCTGTTGTTCATATTGGTTAAGTCACCGTTGATTGTGGATTCTGATTTGGAGGCTGCAGGGGAAGCTTGTTCGTCTGGTTCACATTCCAACTTCTCCAACTGTTGTTTTTTAGACGAAAAGAGTATTAGAATTTAAGATGCTTGTGAGTAAACAATCATTTGAGTTGGGTACCGCGTTTAGAAGAGATCAAAATTGTGCACTTCATACCAGCTAACAGACATGAAAATTGTTGTATATAATCAAAGTTGTGGAAGTACCAGTCAAGCTATCCGCTACTTCTCAAGCTTGGATGATTAAAACTCGTTGAGCTATGGAGCCAAGCTCAAACCGTGTCAAGCTAGAGCTCGGCTTGACTCGCTTACATCTCTACCATACACTTGTTAGATTAATTTATTAGTGAGATGTGACTTTATGCTTAATAAATTTGATAATTACTGTAATATAATTTATCAAATACTCAAACATCTAATGTTCTATACTTGTAAACATACACTGTAACTATCAAAGTCACAGCTTGGAACACATAAAACAAGTCATCTTTTAGGTATGTTAAAAGACCTTGGCAGACGTCGTAAAGGTGTCCTGAAATCTCAAAAGAGACCATGACTCGAACCTCACCTGCTGGGGTATCCAGAAAACGTCCAGAAATGGCCACTGATATATCAGTTAGACTGTGTGCATCAGACCCAAAAAGACTTGACTTTCCGTGTCTGGTAGCCTAACTATGGATCCTTCTCCGTTGTATACCCGTGTTTGGCAAAACCTCAAACAACTTGGTGCAATATTACATTATCACACAAATACACCTCCAACAGGGACGAAACTTGAAAGGTTTTGGCGGATGGGCTAACTTAATAAGTATTTATTTTAGGGGGCGATATACACTATGGTTAATTTTTTTTAATTAATAATAACTAAATACATATAGAAAAAAGGTATAAAATGTAAATAAGGTCGAAACTTTTAGGAGGGTCACAACCCCCCTCGGCCTCTAAAATATTCCGTGTCCCTGACCTCCAATCCTTCAAACAACATTCCATTCTGGTACTCTGGTATGATTATTCATTATTCTATTCTGTAGCATATAATAGTCTAGACTCTAGAGTTCGGACGATCTTAAGGTGTTTGGATCAGCTTACTTTATGGCCTTAACGGCTTAGTAAAGTTTGGAAACCCCGATAAGCTTACTTTTTTAAGCTTATGATCAGATATAATAATCTCATGGCTTAGCCATGGGCTTAACTTATCATAAGCCCAAAAAGTGAGCTTACCGGCTTTTCCAAATTTCAATAAGCTGTTAAGCCCATAAAGTAAGATGATCCAATTCCAAATACCTCATAGCTGGCTTATGATAGGGGTGTTTGTTTTGGCTTACATAGTCGGCTTATTTGGTTTTGGGCTTATCTTTCATAAGCTCACTTTGTACGACTTATTTTGAAATTTTTTGCCTTAGATACGTTTATCATGTCAAATTTCATGTAAAGTCTAGACTCTAGAGTCTGTTAGTGTTTGTTCGGCTTATAAAACCGGCTTATGGCTTATTTTACATAAGCTCACTTTTTCGAGCCAAAAAGACTTGAAACGTTTCGGCTACTATAAGTTTATTATGTTATAAAAGGCAAAAAAATTCAAAATAAGCCACCAAAAGTAAGCTTAAACTCAAAACCATACAAGCAACAAGCTGGGTATATAAGCCGAAACAATCAATCACGGTGTTTGTTTCGGCTTACATAGTTGGCCAATTGCCTATTTGTTTGGGCTTATCTTTCATAATCTCATTTTTTGTTCCTTATTTTGAAGCTTTTCACCTTATATACGTTTATGATGTAATTATGTAGTTATAAAGTTTCAAAATAAGTTACAAAAGATGAGCCGATAAACATAAGCCCAAAACCAAATAAGCCATAACCCGACTATATAAGTTCAATAAAGAGATGAACGATACCTGAGACAACAATCTAGAAAGCAAACCATGGTCGTGTTTTTCTTCATCATAGTCCCAGGATGATGTTTTGCGCCTCACCTCTTCCATAACTTGTTTTACGGCATGTTTTATCATCTCTACCTTCGAAGGTGACACCATATCAGAAACTGTTATTGTGACCTACACGTGGCAATATGTAGGAGAACAAATATTAGCCAACCATCTTCTTTCCAAAAATGTGCGTTTTGGTTGGTATATATCATGGTTATAAATAGCGTGAAGCGTGCCGTTGCGGCATGTCCAAGCTACACGTTTTAGCAGTTAAAGCGAAGCTTTAACGTTTTTATAGCGTGACTTATAGCGGCACAACATATAAAAATGTTTATTTGTTTTATGTATTTTAATACTATATTTATATTATGTTCGTAATAAGTGTTGTACATAATAATTAAAGCTAGAAAACTCTCCTTATATGTAATAATATTTATTTTTTGGAATTGAATTCAAAAAATAACCGCACCTCATGTCGTAGCGCGCCTTGACATATTACGTAGCGCGGAGGTCACGCCTCAAGTTTTAGCGCGCCTTAAAACGGGCTATAACGAGCTATTTAGAACTATGGTATATATATAAAGTCAAAAGGGTATAATTAAATTGCATGTTTTATTTCAATCTTTTTAACTATTTTCTTTTTGGACACAAGCTATTTTCTGACATAGATATGGTGACACCTTCGAAGGTGAGGTGACAAAACATGCCATAAAACAAGTATAGAAGAAGTGGGATACCGAGCAGTAACAAAACATACCGAGCAATTAGAGAGATGTATTACTATTTCACCTGGTATTATTGAGGCGATTAAGTGGGTGTTTGGATGTGTTTATTGAAAACAAATTATTCATTTTAAAAATTTCATTTTGAAAAATCATCATTTTGAAAACTCCATTTTAAAAAATAGTGTTTGGATTTGATATTCCAGTTTGAAACCGCAATAATCAAATGATCACTTTTTTAAATGTTTGGCAAATTTGATTATTTGATAATAAACTCTATTTTGAAAGTTTACTTTTACAAAACTCTATTTTGAAAATGAAATAAGTAGCTCCCTACTAACTTCTTCAAAACTCCATTTTGGAGCTTCTAAACGCAAATAATCACTTATCTCCATTTATTACCCAAACACTTTTCTTTTAACTTATCTCCATTTTAAAACTGATATTTGGAGATAATCTCCTCCTACCGCACATCCAAACACCCCATAAATATTAGCCAACCATCTTCTTTCCAAAAACGTGGTACTATTTTTGTTATTAGTATATATATAAAGTGATGCAGTTAACGACACCATCAATTTAACATTGTCAGATTATTTTCAAGAAGTTGATTTCAGTGGCGGAAATTAACTGCAACCGATGTGAGAGGGGCTGAAAATTTACTTTTCTATTTTATAAGCTTTATTTTAAACTTTGGATCTAGTTTCCTTTTTTTGGTATTTTGCTTCCTGTGGTTAGACTTATAATCCCTGTTTAGGGTTTTAAAAAAAATGAGTTATTATTGTGACGGCTATAAAGAATCCCATTATTGGGCATTTGGTTACTTGATTGTTCTGTTTAGTGTTTGGCCATATCGATCCGGCATTATTTGGTATCAGAGCTGCTAGGTACTAATGGCCACACGTGCTAGGCGTGGAAACCCCCCGGGGCGCGGTAATCGTAGAAACGCCGAACGAGGCAACGATCCCGATCCACGCGACGTAGAGATTGAGCGCCTTAGACAGAGGATTCAAGAACTAGAATCATTCCAGGATGAGACTACTGAATCAGATCACACGTGGGTACCCTACGAGGATGAAAATCCCTTTGGAAGGTATCGTCCAGAAGTTCGTGGTGGTTACCGTGATGATCCATTACGAGGTTTTGGAATGAAGGTTGAAATTCCAGAATTCTCGGGTAAGGTACATCCGGATGATTTTATTGATTGGTTAAGTACTGTTGAACGTGTCTTTGATTTGAAAGACATACCCGAACATCTTAAGGTGAAGCTAGTCGCTATTAGGCTTCGAAAACATGCTTCATTGTGGTGGGATCATGTAAAGAAGCAACGGGCTTTAGCGGGGAAATCCAAGGTTGTAACATGGGAAAAGATGAAAAAGTTGTTAAAAGCAAAGTTCCTTCCTGATAACCATAGGCAAGAAGCGTTTCTAGACTATCATAATTTTTCCCAACGCACCTTAACAGTTGAAGAACTCATTAATGAGTTTGATAGGTTGCGAATGCGTTGTGATGCGGCTGAAGAGGAGGAGCAGGTCATTGCACGGTTTCTAGGTTGTCTTCGACCTGAGATTTGTGATGTGGTGAGTTTGCAACATTATATGACTTATTCAGATGTTTGTCGGCTAGCGTTGAAAATTGAGAAACAACAAAACAAAGGTAAAGGAAAGGCAATTGTTAATCGTTTTACCCCTGCTGCAAAATCAACACCTTCATCAACAACTAAAGCTAAACTTGAGACAACGAGTAACATCACTAGTGGTAATGTTCGAGCACCACGTTGTTTTAAGTGTCAAGGGTTGGGTCATTATGCGAGAGACTGTCCGAATCCGAAAACAGTCACCTTTGTCGATGAAGGAGTGGAGCCGAATTATGACACCGAGGGGGACGGGATTGACTTTGAGACTAATGAAGAAGTTGTCTATGTTGATCGGGGAGAAGCATTAGTCATTCAACGAGTTTTAAATATTGTTGCAGCTTCTCAATCTATTGATGAGTACTCATGGCTTCGCAACAACATCTTTCGCACCAAGTGTACTTCGAAAGGTAAAGTGTGTAATATGATTATCGATGGTGGTAGTTGTGAGAACGTAGTTTCACTTGAAATGATTGATAAATTAGGATTGAAAACCGAAGATCATCCCGAACCATATCAGCTAACTTGGTTGAAAAAAGGGAATGTTGTCAAAGTTAGTAAACGGTGTTTGGTACGATCGGAAAAAAATACATTGATGACGTTTGGTGTGAGGTCATTCCGATGGACGCATGCCATATCCTTTTGGGCAGGCCATGGCAATTTGACCGGAAGACAAAACATGATGGATTCCACAACACATACAACTTCCAGAAAGATGGCGTGAATATCACCTTAGTTCCACTCGATACAAGAAAATCCCAAGATAATGATTCTGCCCTTTATCTTAAACGGACTGAGTTTGAAGAAGTAGTCAAAATCAGCCCACTTGTGTTCGTTTTAGTAGTTGAGGAGGCGAACGAGTTGGCACCTCCGGTACCCGTTCACGTTCAACCCTTATTGAGTGAATTTTCTGATGTTATACCAGATGATATTCCCCCTGGCTTACCCATGATGCGGGATATTCAGCATTGCATTGACTTTATTCCAGGTTCGGCAATCCCTAATAAGCCCGCATATCGAATGAATCCCAAGGAGTATGAGGAATTGCATAGGCAGGTGACGGAATTACTGAACAAAGGACTAATCAGGGAAAGTATGAGCCCGTGTGCGGTACCTGCACTATTGGTTCCTAAGCATGGCGGGACTTTTCGTATGTGTATTGATAGTCGAGCTGTAAACAAAATCACTATCAAGTACCGATTTCCTATCCCACGTTTTGATGATTTACTTGACCAATTATATGGTGCAACCATTTTCTCGAAAATTGACTTACGAAGTGGGTATCATCAGATTCGGATGAGACAAGGGGACGAGTGGAAAACAACATTTAAGACACGAGACGGGCTCTACGAGTGGATGGTCATGCCTTTTGGTCTCTCTAACACGCCGAGTACATTCATGAGACTCATGAATCAGGTTTTTAAACCTTTCATTGGTCATTTTGTCGTTGTGTACTTTGATGATATTTTAGTTTTTAGCAAAACTATGGACGAACACTTATCTTACCTTCGCCAAGTGTTTTCCATTTTGCGAGAACAGAAGTGTCATTTTCTTGTTCGTGAAGTGACCTTCTTAGGATATATTATTTCTGGTAATGGGATCAAGATGGATAATTCTAAGGTTGAGGCCATTTTTAACTGGCCAACTCCCACTACGATTCACGAGATCAGGAGTTTTCATGGGTTAGCTTCATTTTATCGTCGTTTCATCAAGAATTTTAGCACTATTATAGCTCCTGTCACAGAATGTATGAAGGGAGGGCGTTTTTCATGGACGGATGAAGCAACCAAAGCCTTTGAACTTCTGAAGCTTAAGGTAACACAAGCTCCTGTTTTAACGTTACCTACTTTCAATGAAGTTTTTCAGGTTGAATGTGATGCCTCGGGTGTCGGTATTGGTGGTGTTTTGAGCCAGAATTCACGACCCATAGCCTTCTTTAGCGAGAAGCTTAACGATGTCCGTCACAAATACTCAACATATGATAAAGAGTTTTATGCGATTGTACGAAGTTTGGATACTTGGAGACATTATTTATTACCTTCTGAGTTTGTTTTGTTTTCGGATCATGAGGCTTTGAAATACATCCATGGGCAACATAAGCTTAATCCTCGCCATGCCAAGTGGGTTGAATTGCTGCAAGCTTTTTCCTTTGTGATCAAACATAAAGCGGGAGCACAAAATAAAGTTGCTGATGCGCTTAGTCGCCGTCATTCATTAATTACTACTATGCAGGTACGTGTGCAAGGGTTTGATACATTCCGAGACCTGTATCGAGATGACCCCGAGTTTAAGGATGTTTGGAGTAAATGTACTAGGGAGCCGTTCCAACAATATTCAATGAATAACGGTTATTTATTTAGAGGTGCCCGATTGTGTATTCCTCTTAGTTCCCTACGTGATGCCATTATATTAGAAAGCCACGCAGGCGGTCTTGCAGGTCACTTTGGTCGTGATAAGACATTGGCTCTCGTTCGTGATCAGTTTTATTGGCCTCGAATGTAGAGGGATGTTAACCGTATTGTGGAGAGGTGTCGAATATGTCACCTCGCTAAGACCCATGGCAGCAATGCAGGTTTGTATACGCCATTACCAGTTCCTAACGCCCCTTGGGAAGATGTTAGTCTTGATTTTGTGTTAGGATTACCGCGTACCCAACGCCATAAAGATTCAGTGATGGTCGTAGTCGATCGGTTTTCTAAAATGGTTCATTTTGTTCCCTGTTCGAAGACGTTTGATGCGAGTCAGGTTGCTAAGTTATATTTTTCTGAGATTGTTAAACTTCATGGTGTTCCTAAAACACTCACTTCGGACTGTGATGTGAAATTTGTTAGTCACTTTTGGCGGACTTTATGGACACGAATGGGTTCAAAGCTACAATTTAGTAGATCCCATCATCCGCAAACTGACGGGCAAACTGAGGTTACTAATCGAAGATTAGGTAATCTTCTACGAAGCTTATGTGGTGACAACCCAAAACAGTGGGATCTTACCCTTCCTCAAGCTGAGTTTGCATTTAATAGGTCTGTTAATCGTACAACGGGCAGGATTCCCTTTGAGGTTGTATATGGTCGCAACCCTATCACACCCCTTGAGTTAGCACCTATTCCCGGGACTGAAACAGCTAACAAGGATGGTGAACAACATGCCAAGGATATTAAACAATTCCATCAGCAAGTTCGGGAACAGATTCTTCATCACAACACACAGTATGCTGCTCGAGCTAATAAACATCGCAAGCGTGTTGTATATAAAGAAGGTGATCAGGTGTGGATTCACTTGCGTAAAGAGAGGTTTCCAGGTGGTCGTTTTGGGAAATTGAAGCCTCGTGCTGATGGTCCTTTTCGCGTGCTTAAGAAGGTTAATGACAACGCTTACAAACTCGAGCTTCCTGGTCACTATAATGTTTCTGCTACTTTTAATGTGGCTGACTTGTCACCTTATAAAGGTGAGGATGACGACTATCCAGACTCGAGGTCGAGTCTTTCTGAAGAAGGGGAGGATGATGCAGTTAACGACACCATCAATTTAACATTGTCAGATTATTTTCAAGAAGTTGATTTCAGTGGCGGAAATTAACTGCAACCGATGTGAGAGGGGCTGAAAATTTACTTTTCTATTTTATAAGCTTTATTTTAAACTTTGGATCTAGTTTCCTTTTTTTGGTATTTTGCTTCCTGTGGTTAGACTTATAATCCCTGTTTAGGGTTTTAAAAAAACTGAGTTATTATTGTGACGGCTATAAAGAATCCCATTATTGGGCATTTGGTTACTTGATTGTTCTGTTTAGTGTTTGGCCATATCGATCCGGCATTATAAAGTCAAAAGGGTATGATTATATTTGCATGAATAGTCTTTCAATTTTGACAAAATTGCGTGTTTTATCCGATCTTTTGGAAACTGCCTCAAAGATAAGAAAAACGTTAGATCCATTTACAATTTTCACAAAAGAAATCTACACTTATATGTGTCAAACAAATATTTGTAGTGCATAAAAGAAACTGAAATAATAATGCAATGTGATTGGTACAACTCACATACCATATGTGTATTTGAAAGTTTTTATGTGAGATTGGTGCGGATGTAGCATTGCTCCAAAGATAATACCTCTCTTTTAGCAAACTCTCTTAACACAGTTAGCAATATGTTTTTTTAGCTTGGGGATAGGGGTTTTACCCGCGTTCGAATCTAACGAGAAAAAAAACTCGGATTTTCCTTCTTGTGCGAAGCCGTGAGTTTTAGGGTTTTTCTTCACAGGTCTATCTAAATGGTTTTGTTCGGGTCCTATGTCCAATGACAGAACTTGGATATTTATTTTAGGAAAGCCAAACTATTTTATATATAAAAAAATAAAAAAATAGACAATAACCTTAAAACGGAATTAGAAATATCAACACTACTCGTCACAACATTGTTACTGGTTATGTGATATATCTTGGTCGGAACCATAAAATCTGTTACTGCTTATGTGATATATCTTGGTCAGAACATTGTTTCATGGAAAAGTAAGAAACAATCTATCTTAGTGTTACTTGTGAATTGATGTGGATTATAAAACTCCCGACTGATCTAAAAGTTAAGGTTGTGTTGCATGTTCTTTTGAATTGTGATAGTAGCTCTGCAGCTGCTGATCCTGTATTTTATGAGAGGACCAAGCATTTTGAGCTTGATCTTTATTTTCTAAGAGATAAAGTATCAGCAGGTTTGATCAAAACTTATTAGATCAAATGTGAGGATAATGTTACAGATCTATTTACCAAAGGGTTATCTATCAAAACTCAAAACGTTTTGTGAGATGTTGTAGATGGTAAACATGCACCCGAATGAGTTTAAGGAGGAGTATTGAAATATGTTGAGATTGTGTAAACTTATTTCTAGTTGACAATGTTTAGAAAGGTAAAGGGGGTAAACTTAAGTATTTTATGTATATATTTTTTTTATTCTTTATTTGATAGGTTGAAGATACTTCACGGGCTGTTTAGCAGATATGGAAAGTGGGTGCTAGTTGACTTGTCAAAGTTCTATAATGTCTTATCAAGTCATTAGGTTGGGTTAAGAGTCTTATTATCTTTTCACACAGTTGTTCTGTTCATCAACCACAATTGTTGATTCGATCTTGTTTTTTTGGTTCTGATTGTTTATGAACCTTGATCTTGCTATTAAGATCATTGATTTATATTGTTTCTTCCTTTGTATGTACTGATCACAATTTAGATATCGCGTTTGAAGTAATAGTCTGAAGCAGTTTATAAAAAATAAAAAGGAAGGTTGGTTGAGTTCATATTTGATCTTGTTTTCATCATTTTTTTTATAAAATCTAATAATCTCCTTATCAACAAGACAAAAGACGAGCAAAGAGCTCCATAAAGTTCACACCATCAGTCTCCCTCTCATATTAGGCAAAATCCTGGTTCAAATATGTTTTATCAAGTGAAAGGGAACGGGTCCATGAGCAAAGTCATCTAAAGAAAAAGTGCAAATGGTTGAAAAGGTAAGATGTCACGTCAGATCAACTATGATGATAGTATAGTAGGCAAGGAGGAACCTAAGGAAAGACATGAAGAGGAAAGGGAATTGAATAAAGAAGAGAAATCCACAAGTAGGGAGGACATGCGTCATGGAAAAGATAGACATCAGCCGGACTGAAAAGCTGAAACTGAAAGCAGGCGTGGATATATGTGTCTCCATCTCCGGATCTTGACAAGAGTCACGGTAGTCGCGAGGAGGCATTGTCTAATCCAAAGAAATTAGAATTTGAGTTCTGAGAAAAGGCCATTGAATATCTTGAGAGCAAGAAAGGGCGTTGGTCATTAGTTTTACTACACACTAGCAATCAATATTAGTGTATATTGTATGGAATGTATAGATGTGGTTGAAGGTCTGCTGTTTGTAGGTCGAGCAAAATCAATCAAAAACTGATCTGAGTCGATAAATCGAGCCGAACCTAACTTAACCGACCGAAACTGAACCGACCATTTTTAGTTTTATATATTTATGTCAATTTTGCTCGGTTCGGTTCAGTTTTTTTTTTTGGTTCGACTCGATTTGGTTTGGTTTTGATTTTGCTCCGTTTACTTCGGTTTGGTTTTCGGTTCGTGTTTTTCTCAAATTCGATTTTCGATTCGGTTATGAACCTATGTTCAGCCCTAGCTGTTTGTCTAAGTATAATGTAGTTACTAAATTATCTAGATCCTTATCGAGCTTTTGGTGGTTCAAGGGAAGATGAAACCAAGGTTTTTAAGATCGGGATCTTACCTAAGATCGTTTTCGTCTTTGCAAGATCGAGATCGTAAAGTAGGATCAGGATCGTAAGATCCTATTATAATGTAATTTTCTTAATAGTATTTTCAATATTTTACAAATCTACAAACTAATATACATCGTAAACACAATACTATACGAACATTTCATAAAAATGTGGTCCTAAATTATGATTATGAAATGTATAAGAAGATTTACACGTTGCTTTTTAGATTATACAAAATGGAACCTATAAATTTGTTATTTTTAGTTTGTCGTTCGAGAAAAAGTAAGATCGGATCGCAATAGATCCTAAGATCCTATGATCAAGATCGGGATCCTATAAGATCTTAAGCATGCAAAGATCCTATGTAAGATCTGGATCGTTTTCGCTTTGCACTATCGTAAAATCGTAAGATCTTAAGATCAGGGTCGGGATCTTGACAACCTTGGATGAAACCATCACATTTACCTTATTTTCTTTCATCTCCCATTAGCCCAAATAAATAAAAACCGATCAATCACAAAGTTATGTGATATAACCTAACAGACGTAAGTTCATTTTGGCCCAACAATTTATTGGCCCAATACCCGTAACCTAGATAAGACAATGCAACTAAGGTTAGGGTTTTTGTAATGTGGCCTATAAAATGACCTTTACAACATCCAGCCGACACTTTCCCATTTCTTATATCTTCTTCATTCTACCAAATATCATACATACGAGTAGACGTTGATGACCAGATCTAACATAAAAGGTATTCATTTATATTTTTCTTTTAATATTTCTAGTTGTTATGTTTGTGATAGATTTGGTTAGATCTAACTTACATGTTTTTATTTGATTTATTTTACATTGGTTTCGATAGTACTAACATTTTCTGTATTTTTTTAATGAAGGTTGCGAGAAAATGAGTCATATTTAGGCTCGGGAGACACAACTATGTTTTGATATTTTGGAAGGTTTGATGAGTTACTGTGAAAGCAGCAACATGAACCACAAATTAAACTTCACTGTCATACATCATGACATAAAGAATTCAACTAGAGCCCTTGACAATCTACTGGTATACCTTCTAATTTTTGCGTTTAGGCCGTAATCTGTAATTGCAGATCGGGCTAACTGGGACTCATGGATTCAACGTTCCTACAACCCTCTCCAAACGCTACCACAATTGTTATGAGGGGTATCTTCCAAGAGGTATTTATGTTGGGGATTTCGGGTTTTTCACTGCTGCTGCTGGTGCTTGCCGTATTTAGATTATCATTAATTTCTTCCCTGTCTAACCTATATCCTTATCATTACGAATCACGCCCATTAGTCTTTTCACTTGGTCGAGAAAGAACCAAAAATCCAAAGACGCATTTCCTAACTCTCCTAAAGCCCCATGGCCATAAGAAGATCCGAACCCTACATTGGTTCCGGAGAGACCCCATCCCAATGAAATCGTTGATGAAGATATTACATTCTTCGGATACAGATTCATAATCTACAGATTAACAAAATACTCACTGACCTCCACCTCTTTCTTCAACTGTGTCCTGATGGCTACAGTGTATTTGAAGTGAAGACTGACAAAACTTCCTAAGTCGAAGGACCGTGGATTTAAGTTTAGTGATATAGGAGTAGAGGCTATGTATCTGGGAGGATTATTAAAAGTCTTACATACAAATGTGTTTTCATATACCGTGACATAAAGAAGTCTACATCGTGGAGACTACAACTTTGCCGTTTTAATAGCACACTTTGAAAATGTGATTGCAGACAAAGCTTCCTGTCTATATAAAAATACCTTTCATGCATATTCGATATAACAACATATGCAAGCAAGGAACAAGAAGTAGAGTCAGTTTCACATATATCCCGATGTAGCATTTGTTTTTATGTTGTAACGAGAGGGGTAGTACATAGTACCCGATTAGTTGTAACTAGTAATCCATTATTAGAATGAATAACTCACTTCTATTGTTTTGAGTTATAAACAAAGTAAGTATTAATCCTACATCAGTTGTTTGTAAATTTTAAAGAGAGCTAGTATATTGATCTCTATGTACCATTTATCTCATGGTATTGATTTCAAACCATTTATCTCATGGAAACCTTTTAATTCTATGCAATTTAGCAATCAACCTCGTCTATGCAACGCAAGCAAGCGTCGTTGGTAATGCGAAAATGGGTTGTATGTTGAAGCGACGATACACCGTTCATATTGAAGTTGACAGTGAACAATCTTCAATTTCGTTGCCAATCAAAAGACAACGATCTTGGTAACGATGTTAGGAATGGAGGAGCAACATTTAACATAGTTTTGCTTAAACGTACGACAAAGTAAAGATGGATGACATATTACCAAAACCATATAGATGAAGCGGGTACATTAAATGAAATTGAGTTGCATAGCAGCATGCTTGGATAATGCATGTAAACATATATAAGAATTCCTCACTTACAAATATGTGAAGTTCTGGTGAACCGCAAGTTTTATAAGAAGTTTGAAGACACGTAACTGACAGCCCCCCCAATTTCCTCAGCACGGATTTCACCAGTTGCACAGGAAGCATCCATTTTCGAGAGTGGTACACTATAACCAACTTTTCTCCAGCCGGCTAATCTACAGATCTTCATTTCCAGCCGGGTACACAAAGCCTTTTTTTTAAGATACTTCTGTCATTCTTTCACTTCTACCATTCTTTCACAAATCTACACATGAGAAGCAATATATTTTATCACCGTAGATGATTGCAGTCTATAGAAAAGGCGAGAGTTGGCAGTATGAGCGGTTAAAGCAGGTTAAGTAAATCAGGGTATTGTTTTAGTGTGGGCTAAAACATGTGGAGCCGATATGTTTATGTCAGTTGTCGGTTAGTTTTAAACTTTTAATGCATTATATATGATTACTTAACCAAGGCAACCCGTTCATAACAATAACCGAATCGAAATGACCATATCTTAATAAGTTTGGAGTTGTAATTACTTTCCTTTGATCCTATTCGGCTTGAAGCATGGATAAATCTCCCTGCAAGCATCATACTTTTCCTCCTTTATTGCCCTGCAAAACAAGGATCTAATAACCACACAATATAGAATGACATAAACAAAACTGTAGCACATAACATAACATCAAGCGTATTCTATAATAAATTTTACACCATAAATATTTCTACTTGTTCACCCAGACACACCCTGAATGCGAATACAACCAATTTGACCCAAACACTACTCAAACGCCAGTTCTCACACAAGAGTCTAACTAATAACTTGCACCTCGTGTCTTAATCTTTATGTGTTACACCCATGCATTCCTTTTACTGTAGTTACTAATCCGTAGATGCGATTTCAGTTTGATTTTTACCAAAAACCACACCAAACCATTATCATGCTCACGAAGAGCGACATAATGTCACTTGTTGGATTGATAACAAGATTCTAAATTTGAAGCACCAAAATTAAAAATGGTACTGGTACAAAGTTTAGACCAAATAGTCCACTCCAAGCATGCACCCCAGAAATCATAAAAAGGGTCCCAAATGTCAAGTCATTGCTTTGATTTAGGTCATTTTCCAAACCATTGAAGTCTTTCATTGACATCCATAAGTTTACCCATCACTGTAGAAAGACTCCCTAGAATCTTTCAAGTGAAAGTATGTTTGTCTCATTGATGAACATGACAATTTGACCCATCTACAAGAATTAGACCCATCTACAAGAATTAGACCCAATGGTTCATGTTTTATAAAAGAGCTTAGTGATTTAAGAATAGCTGGTAGCTGTAATGGCGTGTTTTGCGTGTACACAGTTAACAACGAGAGAAATATGGTTGTTGGTTGGAACCCTTCCCTTAGAAAATATGGTCGTATGGTTGTCCCCCCTGGGCCGTATTATTATCTTGCTGGTTTTGGTTTCGCGGGGTTTGTCCTATTACTAATGATCCTTTTATTGTATGGATTCCATGGGTTGATATAACCTCCAAGCAAGTTGTCGTTATTGAAGCAATTTGGTGAAGTTCTACAAGATAAAGAGAACAAAGAGACATATGTTGATAATATACACATAGGTTGTTTTGGCCCACACAAGTTTTGGACAGGTTTATGTAACTCCTTACACCAATCATACCATATTGCTACCATGTTCAGGCTATATTGAAAAAACATCAATCTAGATGGAGATTAAGAACATGCCAGGCTATAGCTGGCATGCCAGCTATATTAGTGGATGTTGATGGGAGTAGTATCTATAACAGAAAAACATCAATGTGTTGATGAACAATAGTGGCGGAGCCAGAAAATTCGATTACTGGGGGCAACGAGCAAAGAGAAGGTTTTTTGTGTAGCGTTAAACGAACCGAGTCGGATACTTGAATTTGAATACAGGCAATAAAAATGATCTGTTTAGAACTTTAGATACAATTACTATAAATTAAAAATAAACAAAACCGTGTCATACAAATTTTGTTAATGTGTTTGCCATTTGATGTGACATGTGACTCTTGTTACAATTTTAACATTTACAAAAATTTTGCTATGATATGTCCTCAGAAGGTTACAACACGATAAAGAAATTCGTAATTTTTAAATTTGTCACGTTAAACTTCTCAATATATGAAAATTATGCCGGTTTAAACTTGTTGTATATATATTTATTCAAAAAAAAAAAACTTGTTGTATTGATAAGCCACAAAGTATTAAATTGTAGTACTACCTAAATTTCTACAAACACAAGACTTTAAGAAATAGAGTACGGAGTATAAAATAATACTTAAATAAAATATTGTATTAAATTACTTTGTAAAATAAAAATGTATGGTAGCAAGAGCTGACTTTACATCATCAGACCCACACAATCTAATCCCTATCTTACCTTTCTCTTTTCCAATTTAATATTTTCTCTTCTATTTTTTCCGACCAGCCTTATTGCCGGAAAAACAACTCCTTTATTAAAGAGCTTTGCTTTTTGATAACCTGTGAGATTGTGGAGGGCACTTTCAAAATTTGTATGAGGGCACAGGTCTTATTTGTTACAAATATGATTTTTTTTTATATGTTTTGAAGATCTGTAAAAGCTTCGTTGGGGGCAGCGCCCCCCACTATCCTACACATGGCTCTGAGTCAGCTAATTAAAAGGCGTCATACCTGACAGCGGCTTCTTTCAGTTCATCAGGTATAACTTTTTGTTGACCATCTTCACGGAAGAAACGAAGGACCCTCTTGTTGAAAAGGAACAAAGAGCCACATGTGATAAAATAATAAAAAAGGTAACAAAAATATTAGCTAACACACTTAGCGCATAGTACTTTAAAGAAAGAACATAAAACGAAGAATTACTTGGTGGCTTTTAAGGCGGCTTGTGGTTTAGCTGTGTTTCCTCATAGTTCTGCAGCATAAACAGCACCTTTGCAGTCCTTAGCCAACGAAATTGTTCTTCTTGAACTAGCTCCTTAATGTTATACCCCGAGAAATGAAAAAAGTCCGTTATTGCTCCCTTAATCTCTCACTAGGATGAAAAATGATAATAGAATCGCGAAGGCCATCCATTGACTATTCATATTGTTCAGATGATAAAAGTGCCAAATAACACATAAAATCATAACGTCAACTTCCTTATAACACTCAGATCCTTACAAATATAGGAAGCTACAATCTACACGTGTATTTGTTTTAGCTTTTTGATGGGGTTTGTTCATGCGTATAGCTGAAACAAACCCACTGAAGTGTTCCGTTAAGCTTATTAGCTTAGGATCTTAAGCATATATAAGGGGGACTTATAAGCCCTTTTTGGTGGCTTTTTTCAATTTTTTTTACCATAAGCTAATCAAAACACTCGAATTAGCTTATAAAAAAACAGAAGCTACTTATTGAACATAAGCTTAAGCCCAAAAATTAAGCTTAAAAAAGCGCCCCCCTTACAAGTACAAACCACCAGAGCAAGTAGCAGCCAACATGATTAACTAACTGAGTCAACTATCGCTTTCAGGATTCTACATATTTTATCCCGGGCCTTTGATCGTATACTAAAAAAGTAATGCAGTTTTCTAAACATGGGAGTATGTTAAATGAGAACCTCGGTCGCGTGTCTTAATCCTTAATTCCTTTTAGTTACCAATCAATTAAGCACCCGGACATGATTGACATAGCTCTACACCAACACCACCAGAAACGTTGATAAATAATCGACGACTAGACATACCTCTACCTATGTAGCCAAGTGGTCAGATGTCCCTATTGCGCCCATAAACTCTAACTAGGACGAAAAATGTTAATAGCAAAGTGAAGCCATGGCAGTGACTATTCATATATAAAGTGCCAGATAACACAAAAAATCATAACGTCAACTTCCTTATAACACTCAAATCCTTACAAATATAGGAAGCTACGATCTAAAGGCATTTGTTTTGGCTTTCTGATGAGGCTTGTTCATGTGTATAGCTGAAACCCACTGAAGTGTTAGGATCTTGAGCATATATAAGGGAGATTTAATAAGCCTTTTTATGTGTCTTATGGCATACTCTTAGCCGGAGGTCTACCAGTTACATTCTCACTCCTCCGTACCATCATTGTTGTATGTAGCTTATGGGCTTATGTAATTTTATGGGACTTAAATGCTTAATTGCTTAGTAAGGTTGTCTACCACACTATTCCTGTCCTGTTGTATAGGAAGCTGCTATCTATTAGCCTATTTAGTCAAAATACGCCCACTAAAGTGTTTGGATAAGCTTATAGATTAGGCCTATGAGCTTATATATGGACATATGGGGGATTCAATAAACCATTTTTGTGTGGCTTATGGGCATATATAAGTTTATTAGGCATTTTTCACCTTTCATCATAACCTAATCAATACACTCAACATCAGCTTATCAAAAGTCACAAGTTAAAGCTACTTACTAAACATAAGATTGATCCTAAAAAGTAAGCTTAAACAAAACACCCCTACATGATGTAAAAGAAACTAAATATTGATATCCTATTGGTTTCCCGCTTGCTAATATTCAAGATTCATCATGATATCCCCTTTCCCTGAATACTAAAAAAACTAATGCAATTTTCCAAACATGAGAATCTAAATGAGAACCGTGTCTTAATCCTTATGTGTTACACCCATTCCTTTTAGCTAGTAATTTAGTACCATCCGGACATGATTGACATAAGAACATAGCTCTACACCAACACCAGAAATGTTGATATATAGTAGACGTACTTATGTGTTTGGCAAAACTAGTATGTATTAGGTAGCAATACCAATGTGGTCCAATGGTCAGATGTCGTGGCAAGAGGTATAAGATTCAATCCTAATACACATCTTAGGGGTTGACAAGGGAGGGAAAGGAAATACCGCGGTTAGGCCGTAACGCTGAGTATCTAAGGCAACCCGTAATAAGAGAGCACCACAACCAACTTCACGACCGCCACCTTAGCACCACATTAGGTTTCTCTCTATACAACCAACTTCACCACCCAAATATACCACACATAAACACATCACACAACTCACTTTGATCCCACACAAGACTCCTCCACAACTCTGCCTTGAGGACGACCGAGTCTTGCATTCTAACCATTAAAGACGCGTCGAGTTGAGGGAAGGAGGACGTAGCACCCTTGTTACGGGTAGTATAACCGCATCTATTTACCCGTTTAGTTTATAAAAACTTTAGTTGTATCTGTACTAAATATAGTGCAAAATGATGTAACGTTTCTTTCATTATACGGGTGTTTTGGGTTAAAACAACACAATCAAACAGCTAAACGCTCACAAGGCCGTTATAAGTTATATTAACAAGTTAATAACTGTGTATGAATAGCAAAACTAAACATAAAAGCTAAAAAATACTAGAATTAATTTAGCTAGATAAGCTCTTCCAGGCTGGGCTGTTTGTGTTCAGCTGGGAACTTGCTTTTCAGGCAGTGCTTATATCCTACACACTATCTATGAGCATTTTTTCCATTTTTTTTTATCATAATCTATAAGCTACTTATGGAACATAAGCTAATAAAAGCCCAAAAGATAAGCTTACCCCCCCTCCCCCCTCTCTACTTATTAAGGAGGTGTTTGTTTCGGCTTATATAGCCGGCTTATGAGCTTATTTCATTTCGCCTTATAGTTCACACCTACCAATTTTCCAGCTTATTTTAAGACTTATAAGTTCATTATGATATGATAAACTTATATAAACCCATAAGTAAAAAAAAAATGGTATTTGGCGGAACCATCTTAAGTCCGTGTACTTTTTTGGTACCGAGCCCCCCACCCAACAAGGAAGGCATATCCCGGTAAATTACCTAGGCAACACTGGTTGACCAATCCGGAGCCCGGATTCGAACCCCCGCCCTTTCGCTTGACTTGGTCAACTGCGTGCTTTTGCGGTAGTTGGTGGCCAACTGCTCTAAGGCGGTTGGTAAGTGGGTTATGAAATATAAGGCGAAACAAACAAGCCCTTAATAAAAAACTAGTTACTGCCTACGTGGTCAAATAGCGCGTTTAAACAACAAAATGAATCAGCTAACTGAATGGCGATTATAATCGAAATTAACAACTTAATAACAATAATATGAACAACAAGAAAAATTAATTAATGAATTAAATAATTAACGAGAAATAAATAATAATAATAATTAATAAGTACCTGACAAGATATGATGAGCACCAACAGAAATCTTTTTAAAAAAAGTAAAAAAAAAGAAATGGACTAAAAGAGTAACAACTAGGGGTGTTCAAAAAAACCGAGAAACCGCCGAACCGAGCCGAACCGTTCAATCCGAAACCGAAAAAACCCGAAACCGAAGAAACCGAAACCGAAAAAACCGAAACCGAAAAAACCCGCTTATAACGGTTCGGTTACGATTTTCATTTTTAGATATCCGTGGTTAACCGAACCGAACCGCACATATTATACATGAAATTTTTTAACTAAATATTCAAATTATAGTACATGTATTAATTGTATTAGTACCATACTTTTATTGTACAACGATTTTTTTACTCTTAATGTCAACCTTTTAAACATGTATGTGTAAATTTAACTAATGTGATCGTAATTTATAAACATCGAATAAATATTTTTTAGCTAATATGTTATTTATGAATATTCTAATGCACTTTTTAGAACGAAATAATTTTTATATGATTTTTATCTATTCAGTGTCATTGAATTATACGAAACAACATTCTATCTTTTAAACCATGTTATTATTTATCTATTCAATGGTTAACCGTGACCCGATCCGTGGGTAACCGCTCATTTCGGGTAACCGCATGTCCGGTTAACCGCCTTGTATGGTTCAGTCACGGATAGTAAATTTAACTACCCGAACCGCGATGGATAGTCAAAATCGTCTAACTAACCGAACCGAACCAACCCGTGAATACCCCTAGTAACAACAACTTCCAGATCATATGTGGGGGTTTAGTTATAGAGTTGGTGAATGGTATTTCATTGTTAATGGCGGTAGAAGGCAATATATTTAAAATATGAGCGGAGATATTAAGACCTTCCACCCAATAACATGGAGGCATGTGGGCTTGAAAAAGTAAGGTGCGATTAATTGTACGAAGCATACGTTCAGATTTGTCACACCCTCAAATTACCAATGTATATGAATACACGAGGATGTGAGTTGGTTTAAAAATGCGCGCATCATTGCACAAATTACACGCATCAATGCGTTGCATTCAAAATTTCGCATCAAGGTACCTAATGCAATGCCATCCCAGAATGCGTTCGCATTAAACCGCAATTTATCGCATTTGTGTATTGCTAGCAACGGCAGCAATTGTCGCAATCTAGTACTTAGGTCATTTTTGTCAAATTTTAATCATTTAAAAGAGACCTACATATTATAATGGATTTTTAAAATAAGATTTATTTGAAAAACCTCTAAAATAAACATAATAACAAAAATATAGTATCTTGAATTGTGATAAGTATTTTTTGTCAAGCTTTGATTTCGCTTATTTGTTTTACAAGGGATTATAGGCCTAATTTTAATATGCTAGTAACTTATTTTCTAACTTTATTGCATTTTCTTTGTACTTAAACAATTTTTGTACTTTTTTATACTAAACGCATCGCGTCTAAATTGCGCTCGCAATCGCATCACGCATCACGCAATGGTTTTTTGACGTTTAGCGCAATGGATCGCAAAACGCATTTTTAAACCAAGGATGTGACTATCATGACAATCAAAAGACATAGATATAAGGAACGACTATTAAAAGTCATCTTTCATTCATTAAACATACAAATAAACTTGTTCCAAAGGATTGTTTAGTACATCATGATATCATAAATCAAAGTTTTCCAAATGTGATAACATTTAATTCAAGTCTCCAAAATATAGTCATGATAATTTTTATTATCTCCACGGCACAACCACGTCACTCCTCCGCCTTGACACCTGAGAAAAACATTGCTAAAACGTCAACACAAAGGTCGGTGAATTTATAGGTTTAAGTATAGATAGTGTGATGACCATAAGATTTTAGTTAGGCAACCGGCAAATAATAATACAAGATTATTATCAAATAGCATACGTTATAACATCCTACGTCCAAGCTCATGACACCGAAGCGTTAACCGTACCAACAAGTTTATATAAGAGCCCAAGCAAATACTACCCCAAAGTATTCGTAACATATCAAATGTAATTGTATCCAATTTGGTCACACAACCAACATTAGATAGGGATGCCAATCCCAATAGATCTATCCATAACATTTGCGCTTACACAAAGTAACTAACGGTTCATGATAGTGGGCTAAAACATCTAGGGGTATCGCTACTTAGACATCATGTAGGCACGTATGAGTTTTTATGGACTTATGTTCATCCGTAAAACAAGCAATATTCTCACCCAAAATAGTTAAAAGCAATTAAAAGTGGGGCTATAAACTCACCTCGTTAATCAAGCAAAATGATGAAAATGCAAAGTTGCTCGAGAATATGACCATGTTATCCATAACCTATTTGAATGTAATGATCGTGTTACGACGTCTAAAAATATACAAATAAAAATGCATGATATCCTAGTTGTGCTTGACAATACATTTTGTTTACGGAAAACCGAACCTTAAGTATAAGGTTATATAACCAATGGGCTTTTGGGCTTAGCGTTACAACATATGCAAATTTTTAGTTTAGGGTTAAATAAACCCGACCAACCCAAACAACCCATGCCCTCAATTTTCACTAAAGGGTTCGACCCATTATTAGATTTAGTTCACTCAGCCCATTACTCAAACTAGCATAGGCTCGGACCATTTGGTTTTTCTTAGTCCAACCCAAAATCAGGCGACAATAACAAGGAGGGGGGGGGGGGGGGGGGGGGTTCATACTTTAGTTATTACCTACACATTTCTCAGTCGACTCTCTCTCTCTCCCTCTCTCAATATCCTCCCAACCGTCTCTCCCACTCTCTCTCGATCCAAATCTGGATCTAAACAACATCATCTATGGCAAATACCACTAGTCCGATTTATAAACACCATAAATTGTATCCTAGGTCAATATAACACGCGTGGGATGTAGGGTTTCATCCCCACATCAAAGTCAATCCGTTTTCATGGTGATTCCAGGGTGATTCGATAGTGTATCTCAACAAAGATAATTTATTCTAATCTCTTTTCTAAAGGAAAGTGTTTTAAATGATTTTTGCTTATACATCCGAAAATAGGGGTGTTCATCTTTCTAAAATCATTTGATTTTATTCGAATATGACAAAGAGGGTTCTCGAATTTTACATAATCAATTTAGGGTTTCGAAACATTTGGGGTTTTTCTCAATCTTGTGTTCTATTATAATTAAACTACGTTTTTAGACTCCTCTTAAGGTTAATTAATCAATAAAAACGTGTTCTCGGAAATTAGGGTTTTCGAAGAATTAGGGGTTTTCTTAATCCGTGATTTTAATCTAATTAATTATTGTTTTTATGCTTCTAGTGATGTTAATTACTAAATGGAATTGAGTTTTCGAAAATTAGGGTTTATACAATTTGGGGGTTTTTATGACCGTGGGTTTAATTAGTGTTTTTGTGAAAGGAATGGTATAAATTCTAAGTATTGGTTGATTTTTCAAGATTTAGGGTTTCGGCCGATTTATTTTCATGGGGTTCGAATGGGGTTTTTGATGGTTATTGTTATTATTATTTGTTCGTTAACAATTTTACACAAGTAGGAACAAAATGCACAAAAGGGTCTCAGTATATACTAATGTCATTTGTCCAAGTTTTAATACTTCTTAACATAATTTGGAATGGTCTTCTAAATGACTAACACATTTTGATAATGGTTTCTCGCAGGTAGGGTTTTGGTCAAGCACACTACAATGATGCATAAAAGGAGAAAAAGGGAAGAGTGGATAGGAGACTCACAACAAGTAGGTTTCGGATTGGCGTATTCGGACAGGAAAGGAACGACTTTTGGCTCGGCTAAACCAAAGCTTCACTCTTTGCTTCCAAGATTTCGCCCAGAATCTATGTTTTGTTGACCCAGATTTGTGTTGATAAGTGGTGTTTTGTGTGGAGGCTGTAAAGTAAATGGGTTGTAGTATATATTCTGTATTTTTAGTCTAGGGTTAACACTAATCTGATTTTGCAAATTTGTGATATGCCCAGATATAGCAAACTCGGCATGCGTGTTGTCTGGTTATGGTTAGTGGATTTGTAAAATATGATTTCCAGTTTGAGTGGTTGACTTTGGTTGACCCATTTAAATTATCAGATTCTACTAAATGAAAGTTCAAACATTTCAAGTTCCCTTTATCAGTTTTCACTCATCTTGTACACATTATACATGTTCGACCCAGTAGGAGTTTTAGTAACTAGTTTTCGGCCCAAGTCTCAAGGCTTGACAAGTTTTGGTGAAAGTGATAACGACTCGATCCCAAATGATAACTCAACTAATATAGTCGGTTTAACATAACGTTATAGTATTTACACGACTACACAATCTCGTGACCAACAAGGAAGTGGACTCACGTATTCTCGATAGCTAGAATGCATTATGACCGGCACACACCGATAGTATGTCTAAACGTAGTACGTAAGCATGTCTTTAATAAAAAAATAAGACACGAAAAGTTTCGAGTTGTTACATCCGCTCTCCCTAAAGAGGGCTTTGTCCGCAAAGCAAAACAAACAATACAATTTACGTCGACACTACATTAGTGAACAAGTGAGGGTACTTTGCTTTGAATTGGTCCTCGCGTTCCCAAATAAACTCCGGTCCTCTACTTGCATTCCAACTCACTTTAACAATTGGTATACGGCTTTGTTTGAGTCGTTTGAATTCTCGTTCCATAATTTCGACGTGTTCCTCAACGAATACAAGTTTGTCGTTTAGTTGGATTTTTCCATTGGTATAATTAGTGTTTCATCGGAGAGACATTTCTTCAAGTTGCAAATGTGAAAGACATTATGCACGCGACTAAGTTCTTGAGGTAGCTCTAAGAGATAAGAAACGTCACCAATGCGTTGAATAATTTCAAACGGTCCAATATATCGAGGGTTTAACTTTCCTCGTTTACCAAATCGGATTACACCTTTCCATGGTGCAACTTTCAACACTACTCGATCTCCGATTTTAAATTCCAAAGGCTTTCGTCTTTTTTTGGCATAACACTTTTGACGATCACGAGCCGCTTGCATACGACTCTTGATTTGTACGATTTTCTCCGTCGTCTCGTGAATAATTTCCGGGCCGGTAAGTTGTGCATCACCAACTTCCACCCAACAAACGGGTGAACGACACTTTCGACCGTAAAGTGCTTCAAACTGTGCCGCTTTAATACTAGTATGGTAACTATTGTTGTACGAAAATTATACTAACGGTAGGTGTCGATCCCATCCGTTTCCAAAATCGATTACACATGCGCGGAGCATGTCTTCCAATGTTTGGATGGTTCTCTCGCTTTGGCCATCCGTTTGAGGATGGTAAGCCGTACTCATATCCAATTGCGTTCCCAACGCTTCTTGGAGTGATTGCCAAAATCTTGAACAATATCGACCGTCTCGGCCCGATATGATAGAAATTGGTACACCGTGCTTAACAACGACTTCTTTCACATACAATCGTGCCAATTGATCCATTTTATCGTTTTCTTTCATAGGGAGAAAGTGTGCGGACTTTGTAAGGCGATCCACAATGACCCAAATGGTGTCGTATACCGCGAACGTCTTAGGGAGTTTGGTGATAAAGTCCATAGTAATCCTCTCCCATTTCCATTCCGGGATCCTTGGTTGGACTAGTAATCCGGAAGGTTTTTGGTGTTCACCCTTAACTTTCGCGCAAGTTAAGCATTTACCAACATAAGTCGCTATGTCAGTTGTAACACCCCATTTTGATAAATGGAATGTCACGCGTAATTATGGCGTGTCATCAAAGCATACAAGGATAAATGTCTACAACATTACATGACAATAGGGATAACCGGAATCAAACATCGGTTCCCAAACATAAGCCCAAAACATAATAAAGCAAAAGAAATGAATGAAAGACTAAACAAGCATAAGTATATGAAGGCAGAAGGAGAAGAAGTCTATGGCAGCTTCCATCCTATGCATGTCCTCCGAATGCTCGAGTCCGTCCTTGGGTACCTGCCGTTTTGGGACATGGAAAGGAAAGTAACGGCTGAGCAAAACGCTCAGTGCACGGATATAGACATAGTATGAATGACTAAAACATAATAAAGCCTTAATAGCAGCGGAAATGTATAAGTCCTAGGAAACCTGGAACATGTTCATAAAACTGGTTTCATAGTTTGAAAAGCCTTATGTTTATCTTATGAAAAACTGTTTAACGTGTTTTACCATTAGCCAATATAGGTCATGAAAATCCACCGTGCATGAATACTTGGAGGGGTGACCTCATCATGCAAATTAGAGGGGCTGCCTCTAATTTAATATACTGGTTTGTGGGTAGGAGGGATCAGCTCCTTGTGAAGGATGCAAGGCACGCACCACATTCACCATGAAATCCTGACTGAAAACATGTAACTACGATGCACCCATACGCCCCACATGATAAATATAATATAAATGGCCAAAAGCTGAAGGGACGCCACGAGCAATCACTCCGCCGTGGTGAAGTCATAACATCAGTGCCTCTAATGTTATGGTTATGGTACCTCCATAACTAGGTGAAACTGGTCATGCATGTATATGGATATAGGTATTCTTAATTTAAACATAAGAAAATCAGACGCGTAACTTATACTACGAGAAAACATTTGGCTGCATACGGGGAATCCTAATAAGGAAAGAATGTCCATACTGAAAGGACGGGAATCCGTACCTTATGTCCAGTGAACGAAGAAGATGAACTGAGAGGAATCCTACTTCCGAATCACTAGTGCTACATAAATACATACGTGAATAAGTATCTGCTTACTAAATACGTAGCTGGTTTTATGTCACGTCTTAGCTTATTTTATATATTCTTACTATGTTTTTCTGTTTAAAGCCTTAAACTGTGTTTATCTTATATTCTTGTTTAATCTGATTAAGTATTTCTGGTATTTCATGTATTATTATACTTACTGTGTAATAATAAGTAACTTTCCAAAAATAGCAGGTTTCCTAAAATAGAAAGTTTCCAAAAATAGAAAGTTTCTAAAAATAGAAAGTTTCCAAAAATAGAAAGTTTCCAAAAATAGAAAGTAACCAAAAATAGAAAGTTCCCAAAAATAAAAAGTTTCCAAAAATGGAAAGTTTCCAAAAATAGAATTACTGCTTAAAATAGATAAGTTTCTAAAAGTTTCCATAAATAGATTAGATGCCTTAATTAAATAAATTTCCATAAATAGGTTAGCTGCCTGAAATAAATAAGTTTCTAAAAATAGAAGGTTTCCATAAATAGATTAGCTGCCTTATTTAATTAAGTCTCTAAAAATAGAAGTTTCCATAATTAGAAATAAGCTGGTTAAATAAGCTAAGTATATAAGCCTAAGTGTTTTCATGATTATTTTGTAAGTCATATGATATAATGTATAGTTTAATAATTATTTCATGTAATTAAATTAAACTATAGGTTAAAATATTTAATTAAAGTATAACATGTTTTTAATTAAATAAAGTTAAATACTTAGGTTAAAACATGTATTATTATTTATTAATAATATAACCTAAGTCATGTTAGTTAATTAATTATAATCATGTTTTTTAAATAATTAATTAATTATAAGTCTAAAATATAAAAATACTTAGGTTAATTAATTTCATGATTATTAATAATTAAAATAACCTAAGTCATGTTATTAAATTAATCATGTCATTTTATTAATTTAATTTTAACATAAGATCATAAAAAAAAAAAAAAACTAAACATACACCATGAACCGGATCTAGACTCAAAACCATGAACCGGACATGAAATCAACACCGTACCCCGAACCAAGTCGGGGTACCCCTTGTCTTGATGCTGCCGTGGGACCTACACCAACAAACCGGGACCATATGGTCTCGGTGGTGGTCAAGTGGCCAAACCGAGACCCTCTCGGGTTCGGTGCAGGCTGCGGCCAAGAACAAAACACCCCTAAACATCCCTTTTGATTTTATTCCAACCCATATTCATGTTAGATCTATGATTTTAATTAGGTTTTTATAAAAACATAACATGTTCTTAATTATTAAAAGATTAAATCAAAAGAAAAAGGTTTAAAAAGGATTTACCGAATACGTGGATCAAAGGAACGAAGAACAAACACGAACACCAACAACAATTCCAAGATCCAAGATCAACAAACACCCCTTTATGGTGTTTTGAGGGTGGCGGCACAAAAAGAAGAAGAGAGGAGGGTTTTTAGGTTTTTGTTAAAATCTTCTATAATGTAAAAATGAGTAGTGTTTTTACTATAACCCTCCTTTAGTAAAAATACAAATGGGCTTGGCCCATTTGCTCCTTGTAGCCGCGGGTAGAGGGCCCCACATGGGGTACCCGTACCTTTTTCCGTGTCTCGACGTTTAGTTATTCGTTCATGATTATTTGTGTTCGCGTTTTATGTGTTCTCGTTACGTAATTATCGTGATCTAATATATTTATTTACGCTCGTAATAAATATATATACGTAATTAATAATAGTTCGTGTTTTAATTACGTTCATGATTTCATGATCGCATGTTCGTGATTAATTATTGTCAAATAATTATTACGTGCTCGTGCGTAGTAAATACTTATCGTGTTCTAACACGTACGTAATACGTAAAATCCTAACACGTAATCGAAATCATGCTATAATAGGAAAGTTTTAACCTAGTACGTACGATCTTAAGGGTACTATTCATGGTAAAAGCATGCGGGTTTTACAACTCTTCCCCCTTAAAAAGAATAATTCGTCCCTGAATTATAGATAACGTAACTGAAAGAGAAACATACCCGAATCAAACTGAGAGGGTATGTAAGATAAATTAACGTGCAGGTGACCTGGCAGAAAGACCGCGGAACATGACGTGGCTGAAAGGACATATCTAATTGATAAGTGAAAAACGGATAAGAAGTTCGGATGAACTTGTCCGTTTCCAAGTGGCCTCTCTCTTGGAACGGTTCCTTCAGAAGATCTTGACACTAAAGATAAATCTTGGTCCTCCTGACCTTGACTTAGAATCCGAATAAATTCTTGGTTATCAACGGAAGGTAGATCCCCTAAATTCGATCGAGGAAAAATAAGAGTTAACGTGCAAGGGTAACTGAAACGTTACGATGCAAGACAATCTGACTTAACTGTTAACTAGAAACGATGCGCGAGACATAAAGAAACGTAGTAAGTGAAAAATTTTGAACGTGATACGTGAAAAATTTTGAACGTGCTACGTAGAGATATGGCGAGTGTAGTATGAGTAAACATATCATGATCCATGATACGTGTAACATATCTTGATCATGATATGAGGAACGTGGAATGAACATGACATGTGAAACATATCGTGAACATAGAATATAATGGCGGTAACACCAAACGCTACAAGGTGAGACGTGGAAAATGACGTGAAACGTCTATTTGATGATGGAGAGTTATACTAAACTTGGGTCTGGTCTCTCAAGTTCTTGCAAAACTTCCCAGAACGAAATGAACGTAAGATCGTAAGCCCAAATATGATCATGAACGTGAATAGTGTCATGAACGCGAGCGCGAAAGCAAGTCGTGGAATCAGAATGAAGACGTGAAGTAATTTAGGAGTACAATTGCGAATCTTTGTCTGACCCGATAGCTGAGGGATTACCAAGTGGTCGGATGAGCCTTGGCTGGAACATGTCCGATCAATCTGTTGGTTCTGAAATCCTTGCGGATATAAGGATTCTGCAGACTTGATCAAACTGTTTACAATAACCCAGATAGCATCATGCTTCTTCTGAGTTTGCGTTAATCTGGTAACCAAATCCGTGGAGATCTTGTCCCATTTCAATTTACCATTTCAGATGATGAAAACATCCCAGTCTGTTGGTGTCCTATCTTAACCTGTTGGTATGTCAGGTACTTAGATATGAACGTATGTAACACCCCATCTTGATAATGGAATGTCACGCGCAATTATGGCGTGTCATCAAAGCATACAAGGATAAATGTCTAAAACAGTACATGACCATATGGATAACCGGAATCAAACATCGATTCCCAAACATAAGCCCAAAACAATATAAAGCAAAAGAAATGAATGAAAGACTAAACAAGCATAAGTATATGAGGGCAAGAAGGAAAAGAAGTCTCTAGCAGCTTCCATCCTATGCGCGTCCTCCAAATGCTCGATTCTTCCCTAGGGTACCTGCCGTTTTGGGACATGGAAAGGAAAGTAACGGCTGAGCAAAACGCTCAGTGCACAGATATAGACATAGTATAAGTGACTAAAACATAATAGAGACTTAATAGCAGTGGAATTGTATAAGTCCTAGAAAACCTGGAACATGTTCATAAAACTGGTTTTATAGTTTGAAAAGCCTTATGTTTATCTTGTAAAAACTGTTTAACGTATTTTACCATTAGCCAATATAGGTCATGAAAATCCACCATGCATGAATACTTGGAGGGGTGACCTCATCATGCAAATTAGAGGGGCTGCCTCTAATTTAATATACTGGTTTTTGGGTAGGAGGGATCAGCTCCTTATGAAGGATGCAAGGCACACACCACATTCACCATGAAATCCTGACTGAAAACATGTAACTAGGATGCACCCATACGCCCCACATGATAAATATAATATAAATGGCCAAAAGCTGAAGGGACGCCACGAGCAATCACTCCGCCGTGGTGAAGTCATAACATCAGTGCCTCTAATGTTATGGTTATGGTACCTCCATAACTAGGTGAAACTGGTCATGCATGTATATGGCTATAGGTATTCTTAATTAAACATAAGCAATCAAACACGTAACTTATACTACGGGAAAACAGTTGGCTGCATACGGGAAATCCTAATAAGGAAAGAATGTCCATACTGAAAGGACGGGAATCCGTACCTTATGTCCAGTGAACGAAGAAGACGAACTGAGAGGAATCCTACTTCCGTATCACTAGTGCTACATAAATACATACATGAATAAGTATCTGCTTACTAAATACGTAGCTGGTTTTATGTCATGTCTTAGCTTATTTTATGTGTTCTTACCATGTTTTACTGTTTTAAAGCCTTACACTGTGTTTATCTTATATTCTGTTTAATCTGATTAAGTATTTCTAGTATTTCATGTGTTATAATACTTACTGTGTAATAATAAGTAACTTTCCAAAAATAGCAGGTTTCCTAAAATAGAAAGTTTCCAAAAATAGAAAGTTTCCAAAAATAGAAAGTTTCCAAAAATAGAAAGTTACCAAAAATAGAAAGTTTTCAAAAATAGAAAGTTTCCAAAAATTGATTTACTGCTAAAATAGATAAGTTTCTTAAAATAGAAAGTTTCCATAAATAGATCAGCTGCCTTAATTAAATAAGTTTCCATAAATAGATTAGCTGCCTGAAATAAATAAGTTTCTAAAAATAGAAGGTTTCCATAAATAGATTAGCTGCCTTACTTAATTAAGTTTCTAAAAATAGAAAGTTTCCATAATTAGAAATAAGCTGGTTAAATAAGCTAAGTATATAAGCCTAAGTGTTTTCATGATTATTTTCTAAGTCATATGATATAATGTATAGTTTAATAATTATTTCATGTAATTAAATTAAACTATAGGTTAAAATATTTAATTAAAGTATAACATGTTTTTAATTCAATAAAGTTAAATACTTAGGTTAAAACATGTATTATTATATATTAATAATATAACCTAAGTCATGTTAATTAATTAATTATAGTCATAGTTTTTAAATAATTAATTAATTATAAGTCTAAAATATAAAAATACTTAGGTTAATTAATTACATGATTATAATAATTAAAATAACCTAAGTCATGTTATTAAATTAATCATATCATTTATTAATTTAATTTTTAACATAAGATCATAAACATGAAAAAAACTAAACATACACCATGAACCGGATTCAAACTAAAAACAATGAACCGGACATTAAATCTACACCGTACCCCGAACCAAATCGGGGTACCCCGTGTCTTACTGCTGCCGTGGGACCCACACACACCAACCAAGACCGTATGGTCTTGGTGGTGGTCGGTTTGGCCAAACTGAAACCCCTTCGGGTTCGGTGCAGCCTGCAGCAAAAAACAAACACCCCTTAAAACATACTTTTGATTTTATTAAACCCCAAACTTCCGAATGAAGGTTCCTTGACTCGGAACTTCAGACTTCCAAATGAAGGCTTGATCCGGAACTCTTAAAGTTCCGAATGAACAAGTTTCTTCTCTTTGGATCTGGGAAAAACAGAAACAGATGCAACAAACCCGAAGAACATGGGATATACAGTAACAACAATTTATCTTTAAATTAATCAAAATCAAACGAAAGATTAAACCAAAACAACCAATAAGCATCAACTAACAATAATCAATCAAAACGAATCATCAAAACTAACAAACATAACCAAATTAATCAAAACCCACTTAATCAAAAGCATAAAAATTCAAGAACATGAACAATCAAGATAAAGAACAAATCAAACAAGAAATGAAGAAGATGATGAATTAAAAGCTTAATTAAAAAGTAAGGATCCAATAACAAAAGCTTAAATACAAATTAATCTAGAGAGAGAAAGCATAAGTTTAGAGAGAGAAACTACCTACTCCTAATCTAATCCTAAAACTAACCAACCCTCTCACATGTTGTGAGGGTGGTATTTATAGGAGAGGGGAAGGGTTGGTGGCTTCCTCTTTCTTTCTATCTTGGTCCTCAGTCTTTCAGTCTTTCAGTCTTCTCAAATTCTTCGACTTCTAAGACTTTGTCTCGGGATTTCTTTGAACTCGTCTTGTAATTTCTTCATAATTTAAACATGAGTTCTTCGGCTTTTTAGTAAACTTCCGTCTTTTGACTTTTTCTTCGATAAATCTTTAGAATTGGTCTTGGACTTCCGTTCTCTTTCGACTTCGTCTTTTGTCTTTTACTTCAATAAAAGCCCGTGAAAGCCGTGTTTTCTCCACTTTTCACCTTCTCGACCCTGAAACACAATAAAAACACAAACCACGCATAATTCCGCCATTTACGACATAAAATATACGTTTAGGTCCTGTTTTAATGTAATTAAGTGGTAGAAAAGATGGGTGTTTTCACACCTATCAAAAAGACATCACAGAACAATCAGCTAGGAGCAGTTGACCAGCAAAATAAAATCATAACAGTAAGATAGCAGCTAACTAAATCAATCTGATAAACTTCAAGCAACCAGATAAATCTAAATTCTGTAAAGTAAACGTAGAAACCAAATTGACCAGCAAATTGACAACTTAACCAGTTAACAACATAGTAACAAGCCTTAGCAATACTGTTAATTTCAGCAACGAAAATTTAGCAAAAGACTCAACTATATCCTAATTACTCTCATAGCAAACAACTCTAAAATTAAATCCAGATTAAACTGCATACCAAAATACCATTTGCATTCTTAGAATCCCAATTATATCTCACTACGCATGTACAAAGAATATTTGGACAGCAGACTTCTAAATCCAACAGGCTTAAACCATTTCTACTAATTTCAGCAATCTTAAACTCATCAACATACTCTAAACCAATTCATTCAACCAAATATACACAATCTATCAGATACAAGTTACCTTAACAGATTTAGCATACTCCTAATTTTCAAAACTGATCATTCAAATCAATCATTCAGGAAAAAGAAAACATTACTTTTAAGTTCAATACTAATCTATATCACTTTCACTAATCAACTTTGAATCAAGTTTAAACAGAAACATTTAAAGCTAGCAGATCCATACCAAATTTAATTCCTAAACATTTAACCATTTAATCCTCTAATTTTAATAAACTAAATAACATGAGAATTTAAAAGTAAAGTGCACCTTGTTGAAGATAACCTTTGAGAAGAAGGTTTGCGCTGAGCAACCTTATGACCCGGTAAACGAAACCACCATCATCTTATGAATCGAACCACCAAGTCGAACAATCATTCGATCAACAAACTTACGAACCACATACCTCATTCGAACCAAGCAGATTCTTTTATGACTTTTCCAGTGGGGAAAAGTACTTTAAATCCTTTTCACTTTTAAAATTAAGTCTAAACTATTGATTAGTTTAAACTTAACTTATCAAATATTATAATGTGAAACAGTTTATAGAGATTAATTCATATATTTAATTAAACAGGAAATAAAAAAAACGAGAGACCAATATGATAAAATAAACTGAACTTTTATTAATATTCAGAGATAGTACAAAACTTTTAAAAGAAATACAAGAATAAATTCTACAACTATTTCTACAGCATCATATGAAAGTAAAGAAAAGGATGAAAAATACAGGATAAATTGGGGGTATTTATAGCCCTCCCAAGGGCTTCCTTGAGCGAATATCCGGATATTCGAGGGAATATCCCTTTTGATTCTTGACCCTTGATCAATATCCTTCTCTCTCTTCATTTGATCGAATGGTGGATATCACTCTAGTTCACGCGGATGGCCAAAGTGGCACTGATTTGTGCTACTTGTGCTTCTTTTGAGGCTTCTGATTGGTGGGAATGGAATGATGATGTGTTGAAGCCAATGAGGATTAGCCACGTATCTCTTTCGTTCCACCCCTTCTCTTCCTTAAACCATGGGGGTTTTATTCCCCTTGGTGTGAATTAAATCTTTAAATAAAAAGCCCTTTGTTATTTAAGCTGTTTATTTATCTAGGGTTTGCACAGTAACTAGAAAGTTACTGGTTTTATTGTGTTGAGATGGGGAAGACAAGTGAGGGAGAAAACTCACATAGTAAGTATCGAAAGTATTATTAAATGTGTGTGAGTGGGTGAAAAGGAATGGAACGACTTTATTATTTGTGTGGTAAGGGACGGTTGGTGAGAAAATATGTTTTATATAAAACGTGTGAAGGTTATAACAAAAACCCTTAAGGCCCAGTATTTGTTCATTTTATTTCAATTTGGGCTTGGCCCATCAAATGTTTTACTTCCTTCCGATTATAATTTGGGCCTCAAATGGACTTTATATGGCTAGATTTTGGGCAAGTTTCCAAAGTAATTCACTTTATATCCACTAATGGGCTTTTCAGGCCCAATAAGCCCATGTGAGACCCACATGGCCCATAAACTTGATAATTGATTAAATCCTCTAAAGTCGAGCTTGATTTTGGCTTCTATGATCTTTTTCTTCAATCTCGTGTCGGTTTTCGTCGGTTTTCGTGAACTTGGTACCTACACACATTCAAACAAGAAACAAGCATATCCAAGGCATATTTGATACATTTCATGCATAATTTCATTGTTTTAAGCTACAAATGATATGAGTAAATACACTCATATCACCAATGATCATCAAATTCAACTATATCCTACAATTAACAGAAACATTGAATGATTGGCAGCCTTACAAAGAAGGATATTAAACAGTCTTAATCTCCATTATAACAGATTGCACAAAATAATGCTGTTGCATGAATGGACCTAAATCCATCCAATTCTTGGCAGCATTCAAATGTCCAGCAATCCATAATGTTGTGCAAGCAATCAGATAAATGATGTTGCATGGATGGACCTAAATCCATTCAATTCTTGGCAGCATTAAAAAGGAGACTAAGAATATAGTTTTTTGGGATCTAACAAATTGCACAACAATATGGACGCCCATAGAACATTCTTTTTTGTGTTACATATGCAATTAGATCAATGCTGTTGTATGAATGGACCTAAATCCATTCAATTCTTGGTAGCATTGTAATGATCAGCAATCCATATTATTGTGCAAACAATTAGATCAATGTTGTTGCATGAATGAACCTAAATCCATTCAGTTCTTGGCAGCATTACAAAAGAAAGAGAATAAGAATAAAGTTTTAGGGATCTAAGAGATTGCACAAATGTAGATGCCGAACATTATGATTTTTGTGTTGCAGATATGGTGTGGGAGGGCTTTATATAGGTTTTAGGTTTAGACAATTTTAGGAGAGGAGCGTCAGGCTTGAAACACATAAGGCGTTTTTAATTTTAATGCCATAAAAATTACTTAAATAAATCCAACGTTTTGAAATTTTGAATTTTAAAAAAAATTTGATTCCCAAACGGATGCTCCTTTGTATATGTTAAATTAGGAAACTGATTTAATGGTTTGTGCATTAAAAATCTTGTACATTGGAGCTATATTAGGAAACAAATTAAATTTTTGTGCTTTAAAATATTTGTAAATTATTTTGGTTTATTATATAAAATAGATTACCATTTATGAAATTTAAATATTTTTTATTTTGTTACTTATTTAATCAACTAGCTTAAAGACCCGTCAACTTCGGATTTAACTTATCGAACGATTTTTAAAAAAGTTAACAAACATACGTTAATTCTAGAGGATTCTAAACAATTTATGTCAATACATGAGTGAAATAAGCAATATTAAAATCATGAATTATTCAATAAACGTATAAGTTTGCAATGCTCACAATAATAGAGTTCTATGTATTTTGGTCTTTAACCCTCATCTATGTGAGAGCGAATCAAGTCAACCGCCATCTAATATTTGAATAGTAGAATGATTAATAATAGGAGAATGTGAACAATAATCGATATGTTTTTAGAAATTATTAAATCTACTTTTGGTGAATGCTTGCACCCTTTTTTTGGAGTTCAACATTATGCACGCAAAAAATTGCTTTCGTGTAGCCTCTTTTAGATGTCACTGATACTGGTTGCTTGTCATCGTTAGCACCAAGGATCTCTGCAAAATGAAACCAATGATCTGTTTTAGACTTAAACTTAGGACATACCGTTTACCATCTACTTATAAAACCAAGGAAGCATGCGCCCACAACACACAATGCTCAAACGATGTAGTGGCTTAGTATGTATGGGTTCAAAGTGAGCGGGTATATATTAAGTATATATATTTTTAACGACAAAATAAAGTTGTGGTATTGACAGTACAATTCATGGTTTCTATACATGTTACTCCAACTTTCCTTTTTATAGTTTTTGTTCCTAAACATACATGCTGTATTTCGAGTACTATTCAACTTAAGTTTATGTCTAACAAAAGTTGTTTGTAATTCATCAAGCCCTGAAACAATATTTCCTTTCTATTAACTAATAATAGCTTATATGCATGCGCTCACAACACACAATGCTCAAACGGTGTAGTGGCTATTACTTTGTGTGGGTTCAAAGTGAGCGGGTATATATATTGCAAACTACAAAAGAAAGTCGTGGTATTGACAATACAGTTCGTGGTTTTCATACATGTTACTCCAACTTTCCTTTTTATTATTTTCCAATAAATATGCGTTCATTTTTTATTCTATTAGGCGAAAATTTTAATACACGTAGTTACCATTGATCTCACTAAACATTCGTCATTCATTTCTTAAAATACTGGACTATAAGTTAAGCATATCAATATCACACGTGGCTAATAATGCTGGAGATGTGGTCCGAATCCAAGTTAACATTAATGTAGTGTAGGCATATGGCTTTTTGTTGTCTAGAGAGTTAGACCCTGAAACTAATGAATCGCATTTAAAAACAGTAATGTGCAACACGCTCTTTTACAAAGGCATTCCAACACACCCTAAATCCCTCCTAGTTATACATATTATCACTAAGTAAGCTATTAATACATTACCTCATTTGGACTAACTTCAATAACAGCCATAGCAATATCATTCATGTTACAAAACAATATCAGGAAGGTAAGCTTTATTCAACCAAAGAAACGCAAGGTAAGTTGTTCTTGCACAGTGAAATTCATGCTTTCTAAAATTTATAATCACTTGAGCAACTACACGATGAATAAGCTAATTTTAGAATTAATGTACGAATAGCAACCCATAGTTGCCTAACAGGCTTGAAATCTTTTGTTTGGCCCTAACAAAAAAACTATTTTAAACATAATGTTTTTTTATGAATTACTTTTAATTCGAAACGGGAAAAGACACATCGAATAGTCAAAGTGCCCGAAAAGAAGCTTTGCGTATATAACTGAGACGTCATGGATATATGTAGTAAAAGAAGAAAATAAATGGACATACTTGTGGAAAGCTTTTTGAATCGGTCTCTGACTTTCATCCTTTTTAAATCCTTGCACCTGGTCATTAAAAGTACATAAACATATATAATGATGGCAATTATACGAACATTTTCAAGATTAAGTGGTTCAGTCAGACTACTAAAATCCTTGACATTCGTTTTGAATAGAAGAGTGTTATTTAAAAATGTTTACGCTAAGGCTCGATTCGCTCTTTATAAAAAAATTAGTTGTTCTTGAGAAAATGAGTTGTTCTTAAGAAAATTAGTGGTTCTATTGGAACACGGAAGTTGCCTATCCACTTAGGATTAATTAAGAAATCCCGAACATCCTACATGTAGGTACTAATTAATATTGGTTCATTTTTTCTTCTAAAAATGACCACATACCTAACTGAGAGAACCATTCTTTTTGCAGCATCAAGAGTTGATTCACTGCCTTCAATTCCGTAACTAAACTTGCGATTTTTGATACCCAAGTCAGTTTCCAGTATTGAATTCCCATAACAAACAGGATTAACACGATTAGTGTTGAATGCAACATCAATACTATCCATGAAAAGCTTTACATCTACACAAACACACCAAACAAATTAACCCTCATAAGCATATATAAAAGTAGAATAAAAACAAAATAAAATCATATACCTATTGTCGAACAATGCAAGCTCCCGATTCTTGTTTCTGCAACAAAAAAAGAAAAAAAATCAACAATTAAGCAAAACTGATCTAAAAAAAAGTCATTATTAAATTGAGATGAAATATTAGAGAAAATGTCACGATGGTGGATGAATGATGAATAAAATTTTAATTTTAATTTATATTGGATAACTGAATTGAAACTGATTTGTATTTGAATTGAATAGATGAAGCGTGTATTAAAAAGGAGCTAAAATACCGGATCCTATTTAGTGATACAACTTTTTTGTGTTACGATTCTATAGTTTTATAAAATATTATGCATTAGGCTTTTGTACATAATAGTGAACTATGGTAACGCTTCTTAACAAAAATAGGTGATTTCCATTAAATTTTTCAAAATTCAAAAAAATTATTAAACATTTGTTAATGGTACGTTTCTCAATTACTTATAAGTTTCTAAAATTAAATCAATACGGTATTACTTTATATTAAATTTTTTGTTATAACTTTCTAAAATTTAGTAATTGTAAAACACGGTTTTTAAATTCTCTATGGCTTGTAAATTATTTTTCTTATGCCTTTATGTTTGTTACTTACTTTTTTATAATAATTTTTTTACAAACTTTTTTAACTGAATGTGTAGAAAGCTTTTTTCCCATATATTACAAATTTTTTTAACTGAGATGTACACTAATTAAGTAACATAAAAATACGAATACGAAAATTTATATTTTATGAATACAATGTTTTAAAAATATATTTATAAATTATACAAAAAAATTTATACTCAATTTTTTTATCACACGATTCTTTATGGTTACAAACTTTTCACAGTTTTTTTAAGGATGTAAATATGGTAATTTTTTTAATTGTTTTAGCTCACATGAGTTGTACATTAGAGGTAATTGAGGAAATTTTTTTAGTACATGTTTTTTTTTATAAAAATTGTTAATAATGAATTGTAGTAAAAGGTTATTTATGATATTATTTTAATGGTATTTTTAATAATTATAACTTAAAGAACTTGTACAAATAGGCTTATTATGGTAAGACATTGATTGTGATTTTAATGTTATAAGCTTAAAAGGGTTGTAAATTATTTATGATATTGTTTTAATGGTATTCTTAATAAATATTTTGAAAAACTGTGTTATATGTATATTTTTAAAAAGTTTTTATTTACTAAATACTTTTTTTTTATAAAATGGAACGTTTCTGAAAAGCTTATATGCAGAATATGTATTTTTGAAAAACATTGATGTATGGGCTATTTTGAACCATTGTTGAATGGGCTTTAGTTTTGATTCACCGAAATGTATTAGCCTAGTTGAGTTTTATCAAAAATCAAGCTAAACAAAGCAATGTTTTTATGGCGATTTTAATGCTTATGCATAAAATCGTTGTACATTTAGGTTATTTAAGGTATGTTTTTAATTTTTACATGCTTAAAGGGCTTGTAAATTATTTTGTTTTATTAGTTTACTAGCTTAAAGACCCGTCTAACGTTAAGTTTAAATTATCGAGTGATTCTTGTAAGACGTAACAAATATATATTAATATTAAAATAACATAAACGGGTTTTGATAATTGATGAAACAAATAATAAAAAAACATGATTTATCAATAATCGTTTAATTTTGTAAGAATCAGAATAATAAAGTTTCATGCATTTTGTTTTTCACACTTGATGTATGTGAGAGTGAATATAGTCGACATCCCATGGTCACTCCTTAAACATCTAACAGTTGAATTAAAAAGTAATTAAAAGAAAATTGTGAACAATAGTTTAGATGTAATTATAAATTATCAAATATTAGAAACAACATTTGGAAATATATATATTGTTCATAAACCGTGTAACACTTCTTTGTATTGCACATTTAAAGTCATTTTATATACCTTCTCATCCTCATCATAAACTAAAACATTCAATATTTTATTGCTTTTCACTTTTTGAACAACTACATATAGTTGTGCGTGAGTGAAAATAGAAATTTGGAGGTACAAACCCACTATAAAAAGAATTGTCCCTAGATTTTTTGTTAATGCTAATTGCCTAATTGCAAATGAAACTGAAATAAAGAACTGTATTCAAAAGATTTTAAACGGTAAACGTTTTTTGAAGGGACTAATTCTCAACCTCGATATGATAATGTGGTTGTAAGAGTGTAACGTTTTATAGTAACGCAACGTCCTCCTACCACCTTCGTTTTTAATTGATTCACCAATCTCATCTAAACCGTCACTTTATGGGAAAAACATGTATTCAATAAGTGTACTGAAAGAAACAAAATAATAATCTAACACGAATTGTTTTTAATCAGAGCTTACATGCTCAGCCATAAACGCCAATTCCATATTACGTTACGTATATTATTTTTCTCATACAACTTTTGCATGCAAGTACTAACCACATGCACCTTTAATTTTATGTTTTCTTTCACATTAGATAAGCGATTGACGTACCCATCAAAGTGAAATGCATCAACACGTTGTATAAATATAAGCGAGTTTCAAATGTTGATATCTAAGAGCAGGGGGAATTCGTGAGCCATGGTTCAAAAAGTGCTGCAACGTCAGCTTTTTTCCCACGGTACCAGTTTTTCTCATGGCACCAGTTTTCACTGGCAACCCTGAGTCGTGGGAAAACTGGTGTCATGGGAGTAAAAGTGGTATGAGGGGTTTACATATACCCACTTTAATAATTAAAATAATAAAAAAAAATTAAAAAACCCATGACGAGGACTGGTGACTATGGCGCCAAGTCGACGGCGCAGAGGAGGGAGTCCTGCGCCGTGATTTTTTCCTGCGTTGTGGCTTTGGCGCCTCGCCAAACCCATGGATCCCCCAGCTCTAATGCAAACAATCATAAGAAAAGTTAAATTTTTACAACTTAATTACCAAAGACTCTAAATTGTAGGCATCCAAGACATCAACTTATTGCGACATATTTGGGCATTTTGTAATGATCATCATGATTACTCATTATGAAAAGAGATAAGTATCGATTATTGATTATTGTCACTTGGAAATTTTTTAATACTTATGTGAATTCTTCTTGAAAACCACAAGGCTTTTTCTAGTCTCTTGTCAAAAAAAGTCTCACTTGTATTATAAGCTTAAAGATCCATCTAACCCCGGATGTAGTTTAAATTTTTTTCTAAACAGTAATACATATATGAAAGAAACAATCGAACGTCAACATGTTGCAATAATCAGTTAAATCAACAGCCTATAACAATAAGATAACTTTAGCTATTCATAGTTTTATTAAACACATAGTATGCATAAAATCGCATCGTCTAATCATTACAAATGCAACTTATGTTTTCTAGGCGAATCAAACATAAACAAATTTATAAGTAAGCATATAAGTAATGTTGAAGAATGTAGTAAAACCATTGAGTATTATAAGAAAGAAGCACATATGAATAAATATGGTAAAAGCTATACAATACCATCTTACTTAGCAAAATGTACCGACTTTAAACACTTACAATTTAATCGCTATACATTACCAATAAACTTTCAAATTGATTATACACTTTAACAATATGGTCCTAAAATGACAATATTACCCTTTTCTTCTTTTACATAATTACAAATAATGCCACATTCACTCTTTCTCACACCATAATCATTAAACGTAGTAGCTAAAGGATGAGTAGTCAAACCCACAATCGTAAAAAAATCGATGAAAATTTACTGACGAAAACGTAAATTTATTACTTTTGTTTTACGTTTTTCATCGATTTTTTTACGTTTTCATCAGTATTTTTATGTTTTCGTCAGTAAATTTACGTTTTCGACAGAAAATTTACGTTTTCGTCTGTAAATATAAGTTTTAGTTATAAAATTTACGTTTTCGTCAGTAAATTTACGTTTTCGTCAGTAAATTTACGTTTTCGCCAGAAAATCTACGTTTTCGTCAGAAAGTTTAAGTTTTCGTCAGAAAATTTACGTTTTCGTCAGTTAATTTACGTTTTCGTCAGTAAATTTTGGTTTTCGTCAGTAAATTTATGTTTTCGTCAGTAAATTTACGTTTTCGTCAGTTAATTTATGTTTTCGTCAGTAAATTTAGTTTTTCGTTAGAAAATTTACGTTTTCGTCAGTAAATTTATGTATTCATCAGTAAATTTTCGTTTTCGTCAGTAAATTTACGTTTTCGTCAGTAAGTTCACGTTTTCGTCAGTAAATTTACGTTTTCGTCAGTAAATTCACGTTTTCGTTAGAAAATTTTCGTTTTCGTCAGTAAATTTAAGTTTTCGTCAGTAATTTTACATATTCGTAAGAAAATTTACATTTTCGTCAGAAAATTTACGTCTTAGTCAGTAAATTTACGTTTTCGTCAGAAAATTTACGTATTCGTCATAAAATTTTCGTTTTCGTCAGTAAATTTACGTTTTCGTCAGTAAATTTTCGTTTTCGTACGCAACGTAAATTTAATGACGAAAACTTAAATTTTTGACGAAAACGTAAATTCACAGAAGAAAACGTAAATTTACTACGAAAACATAAATTTCCTGACGAAAACGTAAATGTTCTGAAGAAACAGTGAATTTACTGACGAAAACGTAAATATACTGACGAAAACGTAAATATACTGACGAAAACGTAAATTTACTGACGAAACGTAAAATTACTGACGAACATAAATTTTCTGACGAATACGTAAATTTACTAACGAAAACGTAAATTTTATGACGAAAACGTAAATTTACTGACGAAAACGTAAATTTACTGACGAAAACGTAAATTTACTGACGAAAACGTAAATTTACTGACGAAAACGTAAATTTTTTGACGAAAACGTAAATTTTCTGACGAATACGTAAATTTACTGACGAAAACGTAAATTTTCTGACGAAAACGTAAATTTACTGACGAAAACGTAAATTTACTGACGAAAACGTAAATTTACTGACGAAAACGTAAATTTACTGACGAAAACGTAAATTTTCTGACGAATACGTAAATTTACTGACGAAAACGTAAATTTACTGACGAATACGTAAATTTACTGACGAAAACGTAAATTTACTGACGAAAACGTAAATTTACTGACGAAAATTTACGTAATTATGTAAAAAAAGAAACTAACCTTTTGGTGGAATGGGTTGAAATTGCCACCTCTTGTAATTATGTAAAAAAAAGAAAAAGGGTAATATCGTCATTTTAGGGTCATATTGGTAAAGTCAATAATCAATTTGAAAGTTCATTGGTAATGTCTAGCGATTAAATTGTAAGTGTTTAAAGTCGGTACATTTTGATAAGTACGATGGTATTGTATAATTTTTACCCGAATAAATATACATAAAGTACACAAATGATAATGAGTGTTGATATTTAGTTCTATTTAGTAGACCTAATTTTACGCTTAACTACAATAAACTGACATTAGTTTTCTGTTTTCCTTGCCAATTTCCATCCACCGTTGATGATCCATGATCTATTTGTCTACATCTCTTCCACGTTAATAAATCATCTCTTTGGTTTATTTTGTTAGATCCATATTTTACTTCATTTTTTACATCACACAAAATAACACAAACTTAGCACACTGTGGGTTCATTTGGTAAAAGCTTTTCTAAAGCTTTTATAGAGCTGTTAGCTTTTTTGTTAAAAAAATAATCTAATAACTCTGTTTGGTACAACATTTTTTTAGAGCTGTTAGATTTTTATTTTAACCAAATAGGTCTTAAATAAAAAGTTGTTGTATACAGCTTTTTAGATTGTCAAGAGCTAATAAAGCTGTAAATTACTGATATAACCTCCAACCATATTATAATTTATTAAAATATGTCCTTTTAAGTCATTTTACATCTTACTTTTATAGTTAACAGCTAATATACCAAACACTTTTATTAAAATTAACAGCTTTTTATTAAACAGCTTACAGCTTACAGTTAACAGCTTACAACTAGTTTTGCCAAACATCAAAGTAATAGAATAATAATTCAACTATGCAAAAACTAAAAAGATGTGGGTTTCAACAAACTTAAGCTGGTATATAAATCTACACAACACTATTTTATGCCCAAATATCATATCGAATTGTTACTCCCCAATCACTCTTCATTTAAATAAATTATCGCGTTGCTTCATCTTCAACTCTCGTTATATCCACACTTAGCAATCACTATCGATTTAGACAAATTATCGTGTTGCTTCATTTCCGACTATCATTAAATCAACATACGTGAGTTTCAATATTTCATGCGAAAAAGAATATAAAAACAGTTAACCGGTTGTAGGCTTGATATATGAAAAGAGAATATATGCATCATATATATATATATATTTTTAAGCATGGGTATATATATACTCTTTCATTCATTATCTTCTCGCTGCTCCTTCTCCGTCATAAACTGTTGGGTCAACATTTACTGACCCTGGAGCAACTTTAGGATTTGAATATAAAATCCCCTTAAGTGTTTCATGCTTAGCAGTAAGGTCAGTCTGCTGAAGGATGACTAGAGGAACAAAGTTCCTACTGAAGACTTTGTAGCTGAAGAATGTTCAATAATCCTCTTCCATTTAACTTAAAAGACTAAGTAGTCTTTCCTTCAAATACTAGACGGTCTAGTTGTTGAAGAACAAGAACTGAAGAAGAGCTTTCAGTTCAGTTTGGCTTAACAATACCAAACTGAATGATGACGATCTCCTCTAGGATACTGAAGATACTTCAGTATTCTGAAGATTTGCATTAGGCGGTAAAAGATAACTTTAATTCAAAGTAGATTGCTTGTATAATTGGGTATAAGTACAACCTCTATCTTTTCTAGAATAGTTTAATATGTACTTTGTACTATTTATCCATCATGGGCATCAACCATCCACTGGATAAACTTATGCATGGGAACATGCGAAACGCAAACCCTAATTTACACTGCCTATAAAATGAGTGTACATTGAGAGAGAAAGGGTTAACCAATACAAGAGTAGTAACTCTGGAAAACCTTTCTCTCTCGATACCAACTAAACTATATATCCAAGAAGCATATGAACTTATAGATTGGAGCTTAGACTTTAACTTTGGTTATTCGTTTAATAAGAGGAGATCACCATTGTCATTCAACCACTTTGTTATTTCGCAAACAAAGTAGGTTATAGATTCTTTATTTGATTCTAATAAAAGTCTATACGTTGAAAAAATATTGGTATTGTTGTATTAATTGTTCATAGTTCTTATCTATTGTTAAAACAACACACTTGAGTCTTGGTAAAGAGTTATTACTTATGGTTAATAAGTAATAACGATTTACATGGGACCAACAAGTGGTATCAGAGCAGTTTGATTAGTTAAACTCTTATTTTTTTAAACTGCTCATTTAAAAGTTTCAAATCAAGATCCAAAAATGGCTCAAGTTATACCACAAACCCTAGAATATAGGGGTGGCCAACTTAATGTTGCTCCTGTGCTAGAGGTAGCAAATTTCACAAATTGGAAGAAGAGGTTTCTTGTCCACATGGTTGGGATTGAACCTCAATTCCTTGGAATCATTGAAAATGGTCCTTTTGTTCCCATGGTTGGGGACAATAGAAAACCTGAAGTACAATGGACTGCTGATGAGAGAAAAGCTTCAAACCTAGACCAGCATCTCAAAAGTCTCATCATGTCTATACTTCCAGATGACCAAATGAATTCTGTTGTGAATTGCAAAACAACCAAATCTACATGGGAGAACCTTATTCTTTATCATGAGGGACCCTATGATGTGAAGGAAACAAGAATCATGGATTTAAAGCTTCAATACAACACCTTCAAACACAAAGAAGGGGAAACCCTCACACAAACATTCACCAGTTACAAAGGACAGATGAATGAACTAGTTAATGATGGTTTTGAGCTTTCAAAACTTGAAATCAACACAGTTTTTGTTAATGCATTGGCCAAAAAGTGACTCAGTTTCTATCAAAGCTTGAGAAATGCTAACCACATTTAAGATTGTGATCTAGCTTCTCTTTTTGGGAAACTAAAATATGAAGAAAACCTAGTTGATAGGATTTATGAAGGCTCCAGCAAGAGTAAAGCATTAACCATTGCTACACCCTTGTCAACAGCCTTCTTTAGTGAAGCTGTCATTCAAGACTACCAAGATAGTCCTGGAGATGAAGAGGACACAAGAACTAGTAAGGAATATATGAATGACCTCAAAGAGGAATTTTATGAAAGAGCAATTCTGGCCAAATCTAGAAGGTTCTTTAAGAAAGGAGGCAAGTTCATCAGCACCTCAAAAGCTACAGCAGACATTGTTTGCTATAAATGTGGGAAGTCTGGTCACTTTGCTAAGGATTGTTATTCCAAAACATCTATTCCTTCTTATTCCTCACCAGCATAATCAAGACAATCTGGTCAATCTCCATTTCAACAGAAACAAATTGCATCATCTTCCTTTCAGCAAAACAGGGTTGAACTTAGGCCAACAAAAGACTTTGAAGCAAAGTATAGAGAAATCAAGGCTAGACTAGCGCTGATGAGCACTGACGGTTCTTACACCAAGTCTTCCAAGCAAGACAAGAACAAAGGGCTTGTTGCTGAAGCCTATGAATGGGATGAAGAGGAAGTCTCTTCAGATGATGATAATGAAATGGTTAATGTGAAAGTGCCAATGGCACTTGCTGATGATGAAGACTCTAACTCAAATGTTGTAGCCAAAGAAAGTGCTCGAAATAGTGAATGGGTCAACATCACGATTAAAAAGGTACAAACACTTCTTGAATTAGAAGATAAGGAAGACATTAAACTTTTCTTTGACTATCTGTGCATTTATCTAAAATTTGTTGAAGAACAAAGAAGCAATTTGCTTGAAAATTTTCACAAAATTGTTCTTAAACTTGTTGATTTTGAAAGTAAGCTTACTGAGCTAAAAGAAGCTAAACTTGAAGTTCTTACCTTTCAACAATTAAACAAAGAAGTTCTTGAAGAAAACAAATCCTTAAGACTTGAACTAAAAGAAGCAAAAGATATTGTTAAATCTTCGCTTAGAAACTCTAATAGAGTGAATCAATGCATCGATGAACAAATTCCTGCTCAGAAAAGGAAAATGCTTGGTGTTGAAGAATCCTCCAGCACCAACTCACATAATATTATTTTTGTCAAAGCCTTTAATGAGGATGGTAGCTCCATCCCTGACATTGTTAGGTCAGGTGAAGAGAACTTACCAAATCATGACAATCGTATCCTCCTTCTTGAGTTTCATGCAAGTGTTGACACCTCAGCACCTGTAGAAGCTTCAATTACTGAAGATGACTCAGATGATGATTTAGAGACTGAAGTAAGCACCCCAATTCCTCTTCTAGAGAAACTTGCTGGTGTTGAACCCTTTACTGGCCCAAAATCGATTCAGTCAATCATCAAGTCTCGCACCACATACAAAAGTAGTTCCATTAAACATGTTAAAATTGACACATCAAAGAACTCTTCAGCTCCTGCTGAGGGTACACACATGGGAACTACCTCTTTAGTTTCATCAAATAAACTGAAGAATGCTAGGTCTAAGGAAGATCAGAGAATGTCTCTTATCATCAAAGAGATTAATGATCTCAAATTACAACTCAAACACCAACTCGATTCAGAGATGAACCACCAAACTATCTACATTATAGGTACAAGACACTATTCAAAAAGGCTTGTGATTTATGTGGTCTAAACAACCATCTAACTGAAACTTGCCATAAAGTGATTTGTTGTACCAAATATGAGAAAACTGACCATCGCACTTCTGAACATACTGAATATATGATTGCAAAAACTAGTGCTGATGCTCAAAGTTTTGGGGCATCTCATTCCAGGCGAAACATGCCTTTCCCACCATGCATCCATTGTGGTATGAGCAATCATAAATTAGATGACTGTTATCATTACCCAGTTTGTGACATTTGTGGAAGTTATGACCATGACACTCATGGATATAATCGAATAATCTCACTCAGAGGGGGTATTAACCCTAGGAATCCTAACCCTTTTACCAAATGTTGTGAAATTTGTGGAAAAAATTTCCATACTACATTTGATCACAATAATATAGAGTGGTTCAGTAGAGGAGAGGCTCTTCAGACTAAAAAGGCCAATGCTGTTCAATCTGCACCCTCTTCTTCTGAGCAATCAACTTCATCATCCTCATCAAAAGGACCCTTCAGATCTAGAACTCCTTCTAGATCTAAAACACCCACTCAGCAAAAGTGGGTTTCAAAACAAAACTGACCATTTTGATGATTGCTCCTAGATTCAAAGAAGTTTATGTCATGAACATGAACTATACTCAGGAGACTTGCTTCTTTGCCAAAACCTCAAACATCACCAACTAGCTTTGGCATAAGAGGCTTTCACATCTTAATTTCAAAACAATCACTCTGCTGGCAAAACAAAATCTTGTTATTGATCTTCCCCCACTAGTCTACTCCAAGGACAAACCATGCTCAGCATGTGAAAAAGGGAAGCACCATAGGGCCAGTTTCAAAATAAAACAAACTTTCTCAATTAAAGAAAGTTTTTATCTTCTTCACATGGACTTGTTTGCCCAGTATCACCTAGGGCCATTTGTCTTGAAAATTATACACTTGTCATTGTTGATGAGTACTCTAGGTACATCTAGGTATATTTTCTGACAAAGAAAAGCCATGCACCAGATGCCATTATGTCTTTCATCAAAAGCGTTGAAAATCAAAATGACACTCATGTCAAATAACTCAGAACTGACAATGGCACTAAATTCAAAAATCACACACTGATAAAATTTTGTGATGACAAAGGAATTTCCCAAAATTTCTCATCTCCTTACACACCTGAACAAAATGGTGTGGCTGAAAGAAGGAATATAACTTTGATTGAAGCAGCAAGGACAATGCTTGCTGGATCTGCTCTCTCTAAGCATTTTTGGACTGATGCTGTAGCTACTGCTTGCTACACTCAAAACAGATCCATTATTGTGAAGAGACACATCCCTATGAAGTCTTGAGGGGGAGAATTCCAAACATCTCATTCTTACATGTGTTTAGGTGTCCAGAATCACAAGGATCACCTTGGTAAGTTTGATGAAAAATCTGATGATGGTTACTTCCTTGGATACTCACTAGTATCTAAAGCATATATAGTTTTCAACACAAGAAGACAATGTATTGAGGAAACATACCACATCACCTTTAATGAAAGTTCTAAGGCTCTCAAATTTGCAAATTCATCAGATGATGAACTTCATATTCATGAATCTCACAATTACACATCTGATGAATTTCAACATTATGAAACCTCTCAAAGATATCAAATAAACAATCCAGTTCCTCATATTGATCCATTTGAAGATATGACAAGTCTTACAAAAGGAAATCCTTCAGTATCAAATACGGATGGCTGTCAATCAAATGATCAAGATGATCAGTCTCAAAATAATCAATCCAATGAAGCTACTGAACAATATGAGCCTCTTGCTCAAAGCTCTCCAACTATCTCTAGGGAATTAGGTCTTGGATGTGTTTCTTCTGACCAAGAAGGAAGCCCTCCATTGATTGAACCTTTGTCTAGTGAATACCCTTCAGCAGACACTAGAGATATCCCAAGTCCAAGTTATGGACTTCCAAGTTCTAGCTCTAATCATGATACCAGTGCCTATTCCCCAGCTCCACAAAAATCTTGGACTAATAATAGTCACATACAGTTGGTGAACATAATAGGAAATCCTGGTGAAGGTAGAGTCACTAGATCTATGGCTAAGAAACTGAGTGTTGCTTCATCTAGGGAATGCCTCTATGCAAACTTTCTTTCAGAAATTAAACCTACAAAAGGTTCTAAAGCACTCACGCACCCTGGATGGGTGGATACCATGCAAGAGGAACTAAATCAATTTGAAAGAAACAAAGTATGGAAATTGGTTCCTCTTCCATGTGGTAAATCAACCTGGCACCAAATGGGTTTACAAGCTCAAAAGAGATGAAACCGATGTGGTGACCAAAAATAAAGCTAGGGTTGTGGCTCAAGGATTCAATCAAGAGCCTAGATGTAACACCCCAAAATGTGATATGCGGAAGCGGTGAAGCTCGGGGGCTGTTACGTCATTGTATCATAGTTCAAGGTACAAGAGACCGACTCTAAATGAGACGTTTTTTAAAAATACCTCGTTGAATTTGAATTAAAAAGCATCACAGTACAAAGGTCTCAGTTTCAAAAGATAGTGCAGCGGAATGTAAAAGTTTTAAACACCAACGAGATAATAGTTCAGAAGCATAAATAAATAAATGTCCGAAGATAGCCAAGAAATGCATGCGGACTCCAAGTACTTCATACAGCAGGTACAACACATCATCAATTACCTGAGATAAATGCTAAATTGGGTCAACATAAAGTTGGTGAGAATATAGGTTTCAAGTAAAATTTCATAGTCATTCAATTTCATATTTCATTTCATGTACACATGCAACTATAGGAGATATAGTGCCAAGTGTAGGATAAATTGGGTGTTCACAATATTTATGATAGCGCTAAGCTCGTGACATCGAAACTAGTGATCCAGTGCATACAATAGATTGCATACATAAATTTTGCCCCAATGGGGTACCTAGCCAAGATAACTCCGTTCATACAAATGGTACACACTCGTCCGGCGTCAGAATGCCCGAGTGGAGGTTGTCAACCCTCAATAGATCTATCCGTAACATAAGAGCTTACTCCAGCAGAGTAACTAACGATTCACGATAGTGGGGACTATGGCTAAAGTAACTTAAGCTATCTCATAAACAGTGTTCACAAAGCGTTCACAGAAATCAAGTTTTACTTGCGTCTAGAAGAAAGTCATCAAAGCATTTATCACATCCCAAAACATTAAACATAGAAAGCAGTTTAATAGGGATCTATAAACTCACCTCAAGCAACGATTCAAACCGCACAAGTAAGATCAAATAGTAGCGAGCAACTCTAGCAACAACCTAAATATAATACTATAGTTTAGGCGCTAGCAAATAAGTCACAAAAGTTCATCACGTACGTTACTCATCGATCAAGTATATATTTTGTTGTTAAAATCGTGACTTGTAAATGTTATATCTTTATAAACATTATAGTATATATATACTTAGGCAAAAATATTTATTTTTGACTCGACGAAATTTCGACAGCCTTTCGGTGTAAATTTTAATTTACCAAAATTTATCTTAACAAATTTTCCTACGTAAATTCTAATGAAAATTCGGCAGCCTTTCGGCGTCACATAAGAATTTGCCATTTTTAGTAAATACTCAAATCTCGTCCTAAAACCCCTATTTTTAACAATTTCTCAATCGCCAACAATTCAACAAGTCATTTTTCACAATCGTAACAATTTCAACTTCCAACGTTCAAACTTTCAATAGTATAACAAATATTCCCTTTTCGAGCTAACACGCTTTTAGAAAACAAGTCCAACATCCATACATACTATTTAGTAACCATTTCGACACTTAAAACAACTCCGTTTAACTCGAAAATGTCGTTTCGACCATTTTAAAAATCTGGACAGCAACCACTTATAGTGTTGTTCTCCAAAAATAAAGTTTTCCGACAACGTAATTTAAACAACCACAACTTACTCATTTTAGCTCCGTTTTTAGCCCATAATATATCGAAACGAAGGTATTCACTTATATTTTCATAATATCGTAGTAAAGTAGTGTCAAAACAATTTTTACGACTCTCTACGCCACTTACAAAAGTCGGAGAGATTGTACGTATTTCGTAAAAACTCGTTTTCGACCGTTTTCAAACGTAACTACTAGTAGTAACACTACTAGTTTCTTCTAATTTTTCATATACAACAACAAAATCAAAGATTTTTCTTCAAGTTTACAAATCCAAAATATATATACTTATATTTTCACAAATCTTTCGATTAACCCATTTTCATGTATGGATCTAATAGATCCACACTTAATTTCCACAAATCTTGAAATATTTCATGACCAACAATAATTTTCATCATTTTATTTCATAAAAATACTTGATGAGTAACTTGCATGCATAGATCTACAAAGATCATGCATGGAAAAATGAAAAGATGAAAAGGTTTAAGAAATGACCTTGTGTAACGATCCTACGTAACCACAACGACCCGATCTACAATAATACCCACTAATAATCAACAAGAACTTCTACCCTAATCTTCAACCCAAAAACTTCTCAAATCATCAAACCAAGAAAATCCATTCTTCTATATGCTTATACAAGCTCTAGGGTGTATTTGTTTTGTGTTGAATCTTGGTAAAATGAAGCTTTTCAAAAATCAACAATGGTGGAAATGGAGAGTGTGTTTGTGCCGTGTGTTTAGAGAGAGAGAGAGAGGAGTTGTGTGTGTTTTTGGTTGAGTGAAGTGAAGTGTATAAGTGTGAAGTGATTTAAAGTTAAGGTGGTAATAAGTTAAAATGTGTAGGAGTAGTGTAAGTTAAGCTTAATTTGGCAAAGTGTGAAAATATGGTGTATCTTGCATGTGGTGAAGGTTTGGCCGGTTATGGGGGGTCCCACATGGGGTAAATTATTCAAAATTTTTACTATGGTAATTAGTTAAAAGGTTTAAGGTAAAAAGGTTAGTTAGTTTTAGGTATATATCAAAAAGTATATAGTTAAGTTAAAAATTACGTAAAACTTAAAAATTTGACGAAATATATTAAATTTACGATTTTTCGACGAAAACTGACATTTTACGATTGGTAAAGTATTTTATGCATGTTAACGACGGTTAAACGTAAAAACGACGTAAAATACGAAAACGCGATACGTTAATTAAATATTCACAGTAAATACGATTTATTACTATAAATAGCAAAAATACTAAAATACAGGCATATATAAACATATACAGAAATATTTAAATACGCTGCTCAATAAAATACGATCACGCTGTTAAAAACTAAACAGTTAAGCACATAATTCAAAGATAACGAATAATCTCATGGATTATCGTCAATCATTGACCGTCTCAGCACTTTGGTCAGGTTCACATGAAATGTTCAGAATAATGACTGAGCACAGAGTCAAGCCATTACTCGTCAGCAAACAGTTTTTCAGAAGACGCGGGATAACTTCCCGGTTCCAACACAGTTAAATCACATAGTTGACTAAATAAAAAGTCAAAGGGTAAAATAGTTATTTTACAAAGTAGGGAAAATTACCAGGTGTTACATCATCCCCTTGATAGAGAAGCTTTGTCCTCAAAGCTTAGGAGTGTCACGGTTTCTAGAATTGTCAAAGAGTTGCGGATATTTCTTGCGAAATTGATCCTCACGCTCCCAAGTGAATTCAGGTCCACGTTTAGAATTCCACCTCACCTTGATGATAGGAATACGACTCTGTTTCAACCGTTTGACCTCACGGTCCATGATTTCAACAGGTTCTTCGACAAATTGCATCTTGTCGTCGATTCGGAGTTCCTCCATTGGTATAACGAGTGTTTCATCAGAAATGCACTTCTTCAAGTTCGACACATGAAAAGTGCTATGCACGCGGCTCAACGCTTGCGGTAATTCGAGACGATAGGCTACAGTTCCAACCTTTGCCAGAATTTTGAAAGGTCCAATATAACGGGGGTTCAGCTTTCCTCGCTTGCCAAAACGTACCACACCTTTCCAAGGCGATACTTTTAGCATCACTTTGTCTCCCACTTGAAATTCGAGAGGCTTACGTTGAACGTCGGCGTAACTCTTTTGACGATCACGGGCTGCTTGAATTTGGCTCTTGATTTGAACAATCTTCTCAGTCGTTTCACGGATGAGTTCAGGGCCAGTGAGTTGACTATCTCCAACCTCACTCCAACACACAGGCGATCGACATTTACGACCATACAACGCTTCAAACGGTGCAGCCTTAATACTGGTATGATAACTATTATTGTAAGAGAATTCTACTAGAGGCAAATGTCTGTCCCATTGCTTTCCAAAGTCAAGCACACAAGCGCGCAATATGTCCTCCAGCGTTTGAATAGTTCTCTCACTCTGTCCGTCAGTCTGCGGGTGATAAGCAGTACTCATGTCCAATTGCGTACCCAACGCTTTCTGAAGTGATTTCCAGAATTCCGAAGTAAATCTACCATCTCTATCAGAAATTATCGAGATTGGTATCCCATGCTTTGTGACTATTTCCTTTAGATAAAGTCTCGTAAGCTTATCCATCGAATCATCTTCCTTCATAGCCAAAAAGTGTGCAGATTTCGTAAGTCGATCCATAATTACCCAAATTGTGTCGTATCCGTTTGTCGTTTTAGGTAGCTTAGTTATGAAGTCCATGGTTATATTTTCCCATTTCCACATAGGAATTACAGGTTGAACCAACAATCCAGATGGTTTTTGGTGTTCTGTTTTCACTCTAGCACAAGTCAGGCACTTCCCTACATACGTAGCAATTTCAGCTTTCATATTTGACCACCAATATAGCTTCTTCATATCCTGATACATTTTGTCAGATCCTGGGTGAATCGAATACTTAGATTTATGCGACTTGTGCATAATCACGTCCCTTAGTCCTCCAAACCGTGGTAACCAACTTCTACCATTCAGACATAGCGTTCCATTATTGCTAGTCTCCAATTTCTTTGTAACCATTCCTCCTAATTTCTCAGCTTCAACATGCTCAGGCTTAAGAGCTTCGGCTTGTGCTTCACGAATATGCACAGGTAAGTTCGGATTGATAACCATAGCTAACGATCTAACTCTACGTGTTATCAGTTGTTCCTTTCTACTTAGCGCATCCGCCACTACATTGGCCTTCCCAGGGTGGTAACGGATTTCACAGTCATAATCGCTGAGCAACTCGATCCATCGACGTTGTCTCATGTTCAGTTCCTTCTGATCAAGAATATGTTGTAAACTCTTGTGATCGGTATAGACGACACACTTGGTTCCATACAAGTAGTGTCTCCATAATTTCAAGGCAAATACTACCGCTCCTAGCTCCAAGTCGTGCGTAGTGTAGTTTTTCTCGTGTGTTTTCAATTGTCGTGACGCGTAGGCGATAACTTTCTTCCTCTGCATCAACACAGCTCCCAATCCTTTTGCTGATGCATCACAGTAGACCACAAAGTCTTCCGATCCTTCTGGTAACGATAGAATAGGCGCACTACACAACATTTGTTTCAACTTTTGGAATGCTAATTCCTCCTTATCTCCCCATTCGTATTTCACCTTCTTTTGAGTCAACTTCGTCAATGGTTTCGTGATCTTCGAGAATCCCTCGATGAATCTTCGGTAGTATCCGGCGTGTCCTAATAATTGGCGAATTTCAGTCGGTGTCGTAGGAGCAGTCCACTCCCTAATTGATTCAATCTTGGCAGGATCAACATGAATCCCCTTGCTATCTATAACGTGACCTAGAAATTGTACTCTTGGCAACCAAAAATCACACTTCGAGAACTTAGCGTACAATTCCTCCTTCTTAAGCAATTCCAATATTATCTTAAGATGTTCCTCATGTTCTTTCTCATTCCTTGAGTAAATCAGTATGTTATCGATGAACACAATGACAAACTTGTCCAAATACGGTTTACACACCCGGTTCATGAGGTCCATAAACACAGCAGGTGCGTTTGTCAAACCGAACGGCATCACTTGGAACTCATAGTGTCCATACCTAGTCCTAAAAGCAGTCTTTGCATCATCTTCCTCACGGACTCTTAATTGGTGATAACCAGACCTAAGGTCAATCTTCGAGTAAACGCTCGATCCTTGCAACTGATCAAACAGATCATCGATCCTAGGTAACGGGTAACGGTTCTTGATGGTAAGTTTGTTCAACTCACGATAGTCGATACACATCCGAAAACTTCCATCCTTCTTCTTTACAAATAAGACTGGAGCTCCCCAGGGTGAAGAACTCGGTCTTATGAATCCTTTATCAGTCAACTCTTGTAGCCGCGTCGCTAGTTCTTGCAATTCCGACGGTGCTAAACGATAAGGCGCTCGAGCAACAGGTGCAGCTCCTGGTATTAAATCGATCTGGAATTCAACTTGTCTAGCCGGCGGTAATCCAGGCAAATCTTCAGGAAAGACTTCCGGAAAATCCCGTACGATAGGTACATCTTCCAACCGTTTTTCTTCCGTCTGCTTTTCAGTAACACAGGCTAAAAATACGAGGCAACCTTCTGACAACAACTTCTGAGCCTTGACACGCCAGATAATGTTCAGTCGTGACTTCCCTTTTCCGTTACTTGTATCCCCTTGTACCTCCAAAAATTCATCACCAAATGGTAAGCGAACGATCTTCTCGTCAAATACAATCGTAGCACGATATCTCGACAACCAATCCATTCCAACAATCACGTCAAAACTCCCTAACTCAACAGGCATAAGGTCTATTACGAAAGGATGACCTAGAAGATTTAAAGTGCATCCACGAAGTATAGTGTCGGCTTTTATCAACTTCCCATTAGCTAACTCAATAGTGTACTTAGTGTCTAAGGGCGAAGGGGTCACATCAAGTAAGACACTAAAAGCAGTCAACACAAAACTCCTAGTATCAAATAAAATAGTAGCATAACGACCATTGAGAAGAAACGTACCCGTCACAACGTCGGGGTTTTGTTGCGCTTCTCCTCCTCCTATCACAAAGACCCTTCCACGAGCTTCCCCAGCTTTAGCAATCTTTCCTTGGTCCTTGTTCTTTTTCTTTGGGCACTCATTGCTGTAGTGTCCCTTCTGCTGACATTCAAAGCAAGTGACTTTGGCTTTCTTCCTCAAGTTGGACGTCTTCCTAATCTCACTCCTCCTACTAGGCTCAGCTCTCTCAGGTACAACAGTCAAAGCATCAACCCTACTATCATCATCAGCCTCAGCACCCTCGCTATCACTACTAACCACAACCATCCTAATGTCAGTATCACTCTCAATCTCATCATCCATGTCCTCATCATCCTCACGATCTACCTCATATCCATCCATATCATCATCACCCTCATGATCTACCTCAACACCATCCATATCATCCTCATGACCTACCTCATGTCCATCCATATCCTCATCACCCTCGTGATCTACCTCAATACCATCCACGTCATCCTCATCATCCTCATCGTCCTCACTACCACTAACCCACTCAATCAAAGTACGATGCACAACCGGTGGCATCCCATCAACAACATCAGAAGTATCAGACAACACACCAGACTCACCCTCATCATCCTCCTCCGGATCCTCGTCAGGGTCATACTCCGCACCTTCCTCCTCAGGATCAGCCTCCTCTGGGTCATTCTCTGGCTCAACATGATCTGGTACCATCTCAACCTCGTCTTCCCACTCTTCGTCGGCAGAGTCGGGCTGGTAAGAAACAGTAGATGACGACATAACCTGCAACAACCAAAATGCGTATTAAGCAGTTGTAGGGTATGCATGAAATAATCATGTATAGAAATTAAAGTATGCAAATCAACGAAATGCATATGTATATAATACATATTACGTATTACATAATATATATTACATATTACTTATAGTGTTATCCTACGTAATACATTACGTAGTACACATATATATACAGAGTAACAAGTAGCCACATCGGTTATAGTCTAGGCCTAAGATGCAAACCTAGTTCTCTATAACCAAGGCTCTGATACCAATTCTGTAACACCCCAAAATGTGATATGCGGAAGCGGTGAAGCTCGGGGGCTGTTACGTCATTGTATCATAGTTCAAGGTACAAGAGAACGACTCTAAATGAGACGTTTTATAAAAATACCTCGTTGAATTTGAATTAAAAAGCATCACAGTACAAAGGTCTCAATTTCAAAAGATAGTACAGCGGAATGTAAAAGTTTTAAACACCAACGAGATAATAGTTCAGAAGCATAAGTAAATAAATGTCCGAAGATAGCCAAGAAATGCATGCGGACTCCAAGTACTTCATACAGCAGGTACAACACATCATCAATTACCTGAGATAAATGCTAAATTGGGTCAACATAAAGTTGGTGAGAATATAGATTTCAAGTAAAAATTCATAGTCATTCAATTTCATATTTCATTTCATGTACACATGAAACTATAGGAGATATAGTGCCAAGTGTAGGATAAATTGGGTGTTCACAATATTTATGATAGCGCTAAGCTCGTGACATCGAAACTAGTGATCCAGTGCATACAATAGATTGCATACATCAATTTTGCCCCAATGGAGTACCTAGCCAAGATAACTCCGTTCATACAAATGGTACACACTCGTCCGGCGTCAGAATGCCCGAGTGGAGGTTGTCAACCCTCAATAGATCTATCCGTAACATAAGAGCTTACTACAGCAGAGTAACTAACGATTCACGATAGTGGGGACTATGGCTAAAGCAACTTAAGCTATCTCATAAACAGTGTTCACAAAGCGTTCACAGAAATCAAGTTTTACTTGCGTCCAGAAGCAAGTCATCAAAGCATTTATCACATCCCAAAACATTAAACATAGAAAGCAGTTTAATAGGGATCTATAAACTCACCTCAAGCAACGATTCAAACCGCACAAGTAAGATCAAATAGTAGCGAGCAACTCTAGCAACAACCTAAATATAATACTATAGTTTAGGCGCTAGCAAATAAGTCACAAAAGTTCATCACGTACGTTACTCATCGATCAAGTATATATTTTGTTGTTAAAATCGTGACTTGTAAATGTTATATCTTTATAAACATTATAGTATATATATACTTAGGCAAAAAAAATTATTTTTGACTCGACGAAATTTCGACAGCCTTTCGGCGTAAATTTTAATTTACCAAAATTTATCTTAACAAATTTTCCTACGTAAATTCTAACGAAAATTCGGCAGCCTTTCGGCGTCACATAAAAATTTGCCATTTTTAGTAAATACTCAAATCTCGTCCTAAAACCCCTATTTTCAACAATTTCTCAATCACCAACAATTCAACAAGTCATTTTTCACAATCGTAACAATTTCAACTTCCAACGTTCAAACTTTCAATAGTATAACAAATATTCCCTTTTCGAGCTAACACGCTTTTACAAAACAAGTCCAACATCCATACATACTATTTAGTAACCATTTCGACACTTAAAACAACTCCGTTTAACTCGAAAATGTCGTTTCGACCACTTTAAAAATCTGGACAGCAACCACTTATAGTGTTGTTCTCCAAAAATAAAGTTTTCCGACAACGTAATTTAAACAACCACAACTTACTCATTTTAGCTCCGTTTTTAGCCCATAATATATCGAAACGAAGGTATTCACTTATATTTTCATAATATCGTAGTAAACTAGTGTCAAAACAATTTTTACGACTCTCTACGCCACTTACAAAAGTCGGACAGATTGTACGTATTCCGTAAAAACTCGTTTTCGACCGTTTTCAAACGTAACTACTAGTAGTAACACTACTAGTTTCTTCGAACTTTTCATATACAACAACAAAATCAAAGATTTTTCTTCAAGTTTACAAATCCAAAATATATATACTTATATTTTTCACAAATCTTTCGATTAACCCATTTTCATGTATGGATCTAATAGATCCACACTTAATTTCCACAAATCTTGAAATATTTCATGACCAACAATAATTTTCATCATTTTATTTCATAAAAATACTTGATGAGTAACTTGCATGCATAGATCTACAAAGATCATGCATGGAAAAATGAAAAGATGAAAAGGTTTAAGAAATGACCTTGTGTAACGATCCTACGTAACCACAACGACCCGATCTACAATAATACCCACTAATAATCAACAAGAACTTCTACCCTAATCTTCAACCCAAAAACTTCTCAAATCGTCAAACCAAGAAAATCCATTCTTCTATATGCTTATACAAGCTCTAGGGTGTATTTGTTTTGTGTTGAATCTTGGTAAAATGAAGCTTTTCAAAAATCAACAATGGTGGAAATGGAGAGTGTGTTTGTGCCGTGTGTTTAGAGAGAGAGAGAGAGAGGAGTTGTGTGTGTTTTTGGTTGAGTGAAGTGAAGTGTATAAGTGTGAAGTGATTTAGAGTTAAGGTGGTAATAAGTTAAAATGTGTAGGAGTAGTGTAAGTTAAGCTTAATTTGGCAAAGTGTGAAAATATGGTGTATCTTGCATGTGGTGAAGGTTTGGCCGGTTATGGGGGGTCCCACATGGGGTAAATTATTCAAAATTTTTACTATGGTAATTAGTTAAAAGGTTTAAGGTAAAAAGGTTAGTTAGTTTTAGGTAAATATCAAAAAGTATATAGTTAAGTTAAAAATTACGTAAAACTTAAAAATTTGACGAAATATATTAAATTTGCGATTTTTCAACGAAAACTGACATTTTACGATTGGTAAAGTATTTTATGCATGTTAACGACGGTTAAACGTAAAAACGACGTAAAATACGAAAACGCGATACGTTAATTAAATATTCACAGTAAATACGATTTATTACTATAAATAGCAAAAATACTAAAATACAGGCATATATAAACATATACAGAAATATTTAAATATGCTGCTCAAGAAAATACGATCACGCTGTTAAAAACTAAACAGTTAAGCACATAATTTACAGATAACAAATAATCTCATGGATTATCGTCAATTCATTGACCGTCTCAGCACTTTGGTCAGGTTCACAGGAAATGTTCAGAATAATGACTGAGCACAGAGTCAGGCCATTACTCGTCAGCAAACAGATTTTCAGAAGACGCGGGATAACTTCCCGGTTCCAACACAGTTAAATCACATAGTTGACTAAATAAAAAGTCAAAGGGTAAAATAGTCATTTTACAAAGTATGGAAAATTACCAGTTGTTACACTAGAGTTGACTTTGATCAAACTTATGCTCCAGTTGCACGTATGGAAGCCATACGTATATTCCTTGTTTATGCCACTTACATGAATTTCACTATCTACCAAATGGATGTCAAAAGTGGATTCCTAAATGGTGACCTAAAAGAAGAAGTTTATGTTACTCAGCCTCCAGGTTTTGAGAGTTCTAAATACCCAAATCATGTCTACAAGCTTTACAAAGCTTTGTATGGACTGAAGCAAGCCCCAAGGGCATGGTATGAAACTCTCTCAACAATTCTCATTGAACATAAATTTGTTAGAGGAAAGATAGATAGCACCTTGTTTATCTATAAATCTAAAACTGACACCATTCTGGTATAAATTTATGTGGATGACATCATCTTTGGCTCTACAAGCTTGAAACTTTGCAAACAATTTGCCAAGCTGATGACCAGCAAGTTTGAGATGAGTATGATGGGTGAACTCACATACTTCCTTGGTTTTCAAATAAAACACTCTGACCAAGGCATCTCCATCAATAAAGAAAAATATGTCAAGGACTTGCTGAAGAAGTATGATATTAATTGTGCTTCAGTTAAAACACCAATGGTACCCCCTATCAACTTAGGACCTGATCTCAATGGACAATCAGTCAATGAGACTTAGCATAGAGGTATGGTTGGGTCACTCATGTACTTAACAGGAAGCAGACCTGACATTCAATTCTCTACTTGCCTTTGTGCAAGATACCAAGCAGATCCAAAGGAATCGCATCTTACTGCTGTAAAGAGAATCTTCAGATACCTGAAAGGTACACCAAGTCTAGGTCTTTGGGACCCCAAATCCTCAGGGTTTGATCTTAAAGGGTATTCAGACTCAGACTATGCTGGATGCAATATAAAAGCACTTCTCGTGCTTGCCAATTGCTGGGTGACAAACTTGTGTGTTGGAGTGCTATAAAGCAACAAACAGTTGCCATGTCTTCAGCAGAAGCTGAATATGTGGCTGCTGTAGGATGTTGTGCCAATGTTCTTTGGATGAAAATCCATATGGCTAATTATGACATAAAATATGAAAAGGTACCAAAATTTTGTGATAATACTAGTGCTATTGCAATATCCAATAATCCAGTCCTTCACTCAAGAACAAAACACATTGATATCAGATTTCACTTTATTAGAGATCACATTGTGAAAGGGGACATTAAATTACATTTCATCCCCACTCATTACCAATTGGCTGATATCTTCACCAAACCACTTGATGAACCAACCTTCAAAAGATTGATAATGGAGCTTGGTATTCTGAACATTGATGATACAAAACCTGAACCTTCAGCATTCAGTAAAGAAGCATAAAGGTTCAGCACTTCTTAAAAGTTTTGATTTATGTAAGGTAGCAGTGTCTGAGTACAGAAGTGTGCAATTTCATGTGTCTATATCACAAATGTGATTGTGTAAATGGTGTTTTGTCGCCTTATCTGATTCATTGAAGCTGAACAAATAATCACCAAAAATTCATCAAATTTTGGATTTATGCAAAGTAGCAGTGTCTGAGTAAAGGAGTGTGCAATGTCATGTGTCTATATCACAAATGTGATTGTGTACATGGTGTTTTGTCTCCTTATCTGACGCACTGAAGCTGAACAAAATCACAAGTCATCAGTATTTCTTTTCTTCAGCATTCTGAACAAAAAAACCTTAATACAAATGAGTAGCTAGGCCTGAGTAGAGGAGCATGCAACATCATATGTCTTGTTCACTTGTGTGAACATGTATATGGGGTTTTGTCGCCTCATCTGACGCACTAAAGCTCACAAGTATTCTCTTTAGGTTCAGCATATCTGGCCAACAGTTTTTAAGACAAATCAATCATGTGATTCAAAAGATTTAATGGCATTAAATGTCTTGAGAATAAATACAAAACATTCTTTCAAAAGGTGTCAATTGTTTATTTAGGAAATATCAAACATCCATATCACAGTCAACAACTCCTTGACATAATGAGGCGTTTCACTATTCAAAGCAACAGAAAATCATACCACTTTTCAGATCATTAATGAGAGAGTTTGTGCCATTTGTTCAATAGAAACCCTAAAAGTTTTTTAATTCTTTCAAATGTTTTAAAAACTTTTACAAATCAGTCTAAAGTGTTTACTTATATCTCTTTGAAGATTGAAGATTCATATCATTTGCAAAGCTTTCATAAAAAAAGCACACACAAACTCTCTCTCTTTCAAGAAAAACACACACAAAAAAAACAATGGCTGCCGAATCATCTTCACAATCACAAGAGGTTGAGATCACCCTCAATACCTCCATCCATGTTAACTATCCCATTGAGGATATCATTTTTAAACCAAACAACCTCACCTTGATCAAACCAGAAACCCTAACTTCTGCTCCTGGAAACCAAGTCATGAGCTTTTTATCGAAATGTGTGATCCGTGATGCCTTGTTCAAAGATCCAGTTATGATGTTTCAAAACGTGTTAAAAGAATTTTGGTTCACGGCACAAGGGTCAAAGAACAAGAAATCAATTGAGTTTGATTCTACAACTACTGGTATTCATGGGAAAATAGGGTTGAAGCTTTTAGAAGGGTTTTAGGGTTAAACTATTTGGGTGATCCTAATGAGTATGAGGTTGTACCCAATGATTTCTCTGTCAAAGAAATTGGGTACACTGAAGAGATTAGTGATAAGGGTGGGCTGAAGAGAAGTTGTTTACCACCTAAGTGGAAACTTTTGATGTCTATTTTAATAGAGTGTCTGGGTGAGAAAACTGGAGGGCTTGATCAAATCAATCAAAAGGATGCCCTGATTTTATATTGTCTGGCAAAGGGTATAAAGGCTGATTTTGGGAAATTAATCTTTGAAGATCTCCATGGAAAACTGGAGAAGAAAACAAGGGAAAAGAATGTGGTCTACACAAGGTTTTTGTCCCTCTCTTTTGCTGACCACCTTGGTAATGATTATTCTAACAACCAAGGAGTTAAATTAATTTTTCAACCCTTTGATGTTAAACGCTGAAACATTCCAGTGAGCACAACTGACCCTCCTTTCACACAGTCCATGTTGGACATTTGCTCAACAAATTCTCCAGTAGTGTACAAAGCTCCAAAAGACACTCCTCCAACTGGAGAAGGGGACCTGACAGGCACAAAGCCTGAAGCTTCTTCATCTAGACCACGTCAGAAGCAAACATCGGTGAATACTCTTAAGTGTAGATGTGTGTCCAAGAAAAGGAGGCATCCCACAGGATCTTCATCAAAGAAGAATACTGATGATCCCAAAGGCCAAGCTTCAAAGAAACATAAGTCCTCGGCCAAGGACCAAAACCCAAGCCAGCCGCCACCTTCAGTCTCTGCTGGAGGTGACATGCATAAAGAGGCCCTAAAGGCAACCCCTCTCTTAAATTCTTTAGGAGAGAAGGGCAAAGATAGAGCGCACCCTCAGCTCAGTAGTGTGGAGTCAGCATTGGTAAGTAATCTTAATCTGAATACATCTTCAATTTCATTACCAATTTCTATCACTTGTCACTCTGAGTCTGCATCAGGGCATGAGGCGTCAGCAAATACAACAGCTGACGCTGACCCTAGACTATCTGTCCCCCACAACAGGGTCCTACTGAAGGAACCAAAAACATTATCATTAATCTTAACTTATCAGGGACTCTTTCTCAGGATCCATCAGGTAAAACCAAACCTAGTGGTGAAGGACTTGAAACTGACCATCACACTAGAGGTGACGTTTAGCAGACAACCAAGGAAGTGCTTCTATCCACTAGCACCAAGGGGGGACACTTGCCAACATTTATGTTCAGCATGTCTGCTGATGACTTGGAGAAAGAGTTAGGGTTCAGTGAAAGAACTCTAATCAACCTGGATGACAGTGAACTTGAAGAGGATAATGCTGATCAAGCTCCCAAGCCACCATCCCCTAAAACCATTCAGGTAAAAGAACTGACAAATCAGGTGTTGGTTCTTCAGTCAAAGGTGGCCAAACTAAAAGAGGAAAAGGCCATTGCTGATGCTGAATTGGGTACTCTCAAAGCCAGGCCAGTTCCTTCCACTGCTGAGCAAATCAAAGATGTCATTCTCACTGCTCTAAAGCCCCTAGTGAAAGATGTGGCCACCACCACCTCTGTTAAGAAGGAGATCCAAACACTCATGGACTCCATCAACAATGCCTCCTTTGAGTTCCCAGCTGATTACAAGCCAGTTCCCACTCAGCTGAATGAGTTATGTGATACTGTTTCAAAGATCAAGGATAGAGTGGGTCTGTTGGAACAACAAAAACTGAGCCTATCGGGGGAGGTTCAGCAGAAACCGAACAAACTCGCAAATGTTCCAGCAATGCTGGCCAAGGTATCCTCCACCTTAGATTCTTTGTGTACTTTTATGCCTGGTGGGGGTTCATCAGAAGTTGTTGGGTAATCTTTTGCTGAGGGGGAGAAAATCACTATCCAGCAACTCTTTCAATGGCATGTACAAAAGAAGGCCAAAAAAAAACCTGTTATGTATGATTCACCTTTTAAGAGTCCAGCTAAGACTCAGGGGGAGTCTTCAGTTAAAGACAGTCATATTGATGGTCTTACAACCAGCAATGACTCAACTGATGATGGTTCACCTCCCATCAAACCCAAAAGCAAAGGTGAATTCACACTAGACGAAAGGATAATCAAGTCTGGGTTGGCCACTCAAGATGAACTTAACAATTTACACAAGCTTCAGGCTGAAGAAAATCTCAAGGAACTGAAGCTGAGCTTATATGAGAAGATTGGAAAACCTGAGGTGGAAATCCTTTTCAAGAAAAAGATGTTATACGAAAAATATTGTATAACAAGACTGAACAGAAGATATCTCTCAGAAATCACAAATGTTGACATGATAACCTCCAGGGGAGATATTCATCTGAAGTTCTATAGGGCTGGTGGACCTGATGAGATTCTTGAATACTTTCAAGGAAAGGAGCTCTCTTATACTAAATGGGTTGAAATGCACGATCTTATTGAAAAGAGAAAATGAAAGAGATGGGAGGAGGTCCGCATCAGAATTGAACACTTCATGAGAAATCATGAGAAGCTTGGTCAGATCCTCAACATCAGCAATCAGGTTTCACTGGAGGATCAAGATCCATTACTGGAGCTGAACAAAAGAGCCAATCTGGTTCAACCTGGTGTTGGTGACATCTTTGTCACAACAAAGAAATACAAAGGCTTTGTTCAGTTTCAAAATCATCTCCCTGGGCAAGTACTAGAAGAACCAGAATTAGGAATGATCATGTTCAATCATCATGAACGTAAAGACTATGTGGGTATTAGAGATCTTGATGATCTGAACAATGAATTTCTTGGGAACATTAAGAAAATCTTCTTTGCTCACCATGGTGGTCCAGGACTCACTGAAGCTGCAAGAACCTTCAGCATGTGCTTACTATCAATACTGGACATAGGAAATTCAGATCCATCGGTTTAGACTCCTGTCATTAAAGGACTGAGGCCTAAGCAAGTTGAATAATCATTTGTAATTTTTTCTATGTTGTAATTTGTAATGTTTCAATAAATGATTATCTAATGTTTATAAGTTTAATATTGTTCAGTACAAGTAAGAAGAAGTTGTTATGCTCACTTATTACTGACATTAGACTTAGGATATTTGTATATCTAAATAGGGGGATATTGATGGGTCAACATTTACTGACCCTCAAGCAACTCTAGGATTTGAATATAAAATCCCCTAAGTGTTTCATGCTCAGCAGTAAGGCTAGTCTGCTGAAGGATGACCAGAGGAACAAAGTTCCTACTAAAGACTTTGTCGCTGAAGAATGTTCATCAATCCTCTTCTAGTTAACTTAAAAGACTAAGGAGTCTTTGCTTTAAATACTAGGCGGTCTAGTTGCTGAAGAACAAGAACTGAAGAAGAGCTTTCAGTTCAGTTTGGCTTGACAATACCAAACTGAATGATGACGATCTCCTCTAGGATACTGAAGATACTTCAGTATCATGAAGGTTTGCATTAGGCGGGAAAAGATAACTTTAAGTCAAAGTAGGTTGCTTGTATAGTTGGGTATAAGTACAACCTTTATCTTTTCTAGAATAGTTTAATATGTACTTTGTACTGTTTATCCAACATGGGCATCAACCACCCACTGGATAAACTTATGCATGGGAACATGCGAAATGCAAACCCTAATTTACACTGCCTATAAAAGGAGTGTACATTGAGAAAGAAAGGGTTAACCAATACAAGAGTAGTAACTCCGAAAAACCTTTCTCTCTCGATACCAACTAAACCATATAGCCAAGAAGCATAATGAACGTTTAGATTGGAGCTTAGACTTTAACTTTGGTTATTCATTTAAGTAGAGGAGATCACAACCTATTTTCATTTAACCACTTTGTTATTCCGCAAACAAAGTGGGTTATAGATTCTTTATTTGATTCTAATAAAAGTCTATACGTTGAAAAGTTATTGGTATTGTTGTTTTAATTGTTCACAGTTCTTATCTATTGTTAAAACAATACACACATGAGTCTTGGTAAAGAGTTATTACTAAGGTTAATAAGTAATAATGATTTACAAGGGATCAACATAAACCATCACCGTAACCACCTCCGGCGGCGATGACGTCACCTCACGGAATCAAACTCGCCGTTCATCTCATCACCACTTACTTCGGTGACATCGTCTCCGTAAGCTTTTATAGAAACCTAATTTTATTCTAATTATAATTAACTTTTTTATATAATTTATTTAAATATTGATAGACTAATTTATTATGTTTATGAAGAAAGTGTGATTTTTTTATAATTAGTGTAAAGTTGATTGATTGATTAAGAGATGTGATGAATTATGTGTGTTGCAGAAAGTATGTGAGTGTTTGTTACGCGAAGGAACGCTGTCGTTAGCGCAAGTGATGCGCTATACGAAGCTTAGTAAGCATAATGTTACTAATGCTTTGTTAGTTTTGGTCTAGCATAATTGTGTTCAAGCTTTCACTATTCAACAACCAGGTATTGTTTTCATATAGTTAATTGAGTGTTTGGAGCTTAATTTTTGTTGTGCCGAGTGTTGTGGACTATGAATTAGCTGATTGATGAGATAGTTTGAAATGTTGAGTTGCGCATATGTTTGATAGAAATGTGATACTCATTATCTATTTGTAGGTTAATTCGTGTTGCGCGCATGTTTTATTTGTGGTAGAGTTTGTTATGGTTATGGATATGTTGGTTGATTAATTACTCAAGTCTGTTCATGGGTACCCGCCGTTTTGGGACATGGAAAGAAAAGTAACAGCTGATCAATACGCTCAGTGAACGGATATAGGACATAGTATGAATGACTGAAACATAATAAAGACTTTATAGCAGCGGAAATATATAAGTCCTGGAAAACCTAGAACATGCTTACAAACTGGTTTTACATTCTGAAAAGCTTATGTTTACTTATGAAAAACTGTATTTTAAATTATAGCCAAAAGCCAATATATGTCATGAGGTAACCAACGTGCATGAATACTTAGAGGGGTGACCTCATCATGCTATTAGAGGGGCTTCCTCTATTTAAAATGGTCTGGTTAGGAGGGATCAGCTCTAATTGTGAAGGATGCAAGACACACACCACATTCACCATGAAATCCTAACTGAAACTGTAACTAGGATGCACCCATACGCCCCACATGATAAATAATAATATAACAATGTCCAAATAACTAAATGGGACGCCACGAGCAATCACTCCGCCGTGGGGAAGTCATAACACTGGTGCCTCTAGTTTTATGGTTATGGTACCTCCATAATTAGGTGAATCTTACATGCATGTATATGGCTAAGGAATTTAAATAACATAAGCAATTAAACATATAACTACTGAGAAAACAGTTGGCTGCATACGGGAAATCCTAATAAAGGAAGAGAATGTCCATACTGGAGGACGGAATATCCGTACCTTATGTCCAGTGAACGATGAAAGACGAAAGAGTGCAAAGTCCTACGCCGACTTCACTAATACTACAGAAATAGGGAACATGTATGAGTTGTCTGATTACTGAGCATGTTACTGGTTCTTGTATGTTCTTAGCTTGTTTTATATGTTCTTGTCTTATTTACTGTTTTAAATGATATACTATATTATTCATGTATTTCATGTATTCTGATTATGTATTATCTTGTATTCTTGTATTATTATACTTGTGGTGTAATTACAAGTAACTTTCTAAACATGGTAGGTTTCCTAAAATAGAAAGTTTCTAAAAAAATAGAAGGTTTCTAAAAATAGTAAATTTCCTGAAATATAAAGTTTTCATATTTAGAAATAAGCTGGATTAATAAGCTAATAATATAAGCTAGAGTTTATTGGTTAAAAGTCATAAGTCATGTAGTTAATATTATAGTTTATTAATTAAATGTCATGGTGATTTAATAAACTATAGGTGATATGATTTAATTAAATAAAGGCATGATTTAATTAAATTAGTCTAACTAAAATACTTAGGTTAATCATGAATTATTATATTAACAATTATAACCTAAGTCATGTTTTATTAATTAATTATAGTCCATGTTTTAATAATTAATTAATAACTATAGTCTAAATTAAATGGTAAAAATATTCAGATTAAACATGTATTATTTATTTAAAATAATATAATCTAAGTCATGATTAAATTAAATTAATTACTAGTCATGTTTAATTAATTTAACTTCCCTTGTAAAATACATATACCTTGTAAAAATAAACCCATGGCCGAACCCGTGTTTAATTTAAAACTGAAACATGAACCGAACCAAAACAGCCCGACAGTGTCTAACCCGGTCTAGCCGATTGCCACTGTAGTAGCTTGGCTAGCCACTGCTGGACCAACACACCACCGGCTGTAGCCGGTGGTTCCCCTGTTTGGACTGCAGTTCCCACTAGTTGAACAAAATAGCCACCGGCTGATGTCGGTGGTGCTGTTGTTGCTGTGCCGATACCCAAAACAAACCAAACACCACCCTAACTTGCGTCGGGGTCCCTTGTTCCCTGCTGCCGAACCACCAAGACCACACCGAGACCATGAGGTGTCGGCTGTTGGTGTGAATCGAACCCATCGAGAGCCTAGGCTCTCGGTTTGACCCTCGGCCGAACCAAACACCCACAAAAAAACAAACCCTTTTAAGATTCTTGGATCAATTGTCATGTTTAATTATGTTTTCATATTTCTAGACTCATGAACATAACTAATAAGAAAAATAAAATAAAAAGGTGAAGTTTGAGGTGATACCGAATGCTTGATTAGAAAAGAAATTAAGAACACGAACACGTGTAATCTGAATCAATGATCAAAATCAAACAAACACCCCTCTTGGTGTGATGTGTAGCCGGCGGAAAGAAGGAGGAAGACAAGCTAGGGTTTTTACTTTTCTAAAATTTATGTAGAATGAATGTTCTGTGTTTTTAATTCCCTTAGTTAACAAAACAAAATGGGCTTGGCCCCCCTCTCTCCTTGTGTCCGCGACAACCATAAGCCCACAGGACAAACCCGTACGATTTTCATGTTTAACTATTTTACGTGCTCGTTCGTGTTTACTATTCATGAAATATATAATTTAACACCCCCAAATTTACACGCAGCGGAATACATCTTTGGGTGTTAAACAATGATACAACAACACATAATTTATAAAGAACGACTCAAAAAGAGACGTTTTAGATTTATCGTTCCTAAAACATTTATCAGAGTAGCGTAGTCCCAAGTAATCGTTACCAAAAGATAAGTTAAAACAACATATTGGTTTGTTTTAAAAATGGAACGATAAATAAATCAAAGAGTTTGAACAACAAAAGCAGTGCACAACTTCATTCCCCGTGACCTCCAAGCTTCCACTTCTTGATTACCTGAAATACATGTGAGTAAAACAATCAGCAAAAATGCCGAGTGAATCTATAGGTTTATGTAATCAATTTGAACACAAGCAAAGATTATAAGTTTGTGGCATGCTTATAAGCATCAAATAATAATTGGCATCAACAATGATAATTGTATATAGCATAAATTGCAATAACCTCATGGAACCGAGCCCTTAGACACTCCCATATCAGTCTAATAAGACGAGAGATTTATTAATTGTCGGTTACCTCCAGATTATTGGTACATTGCCGTATACCTGACTTCTCAATACAATATGTTCAAACAGTGTGGAGGTCGGGCCTAAGCTTCTATGACAAGTCCACAAAAACTGAACCGGGGCGGCTTCCCCCATAGATCTATTAATTGTACTAGCGGTTAACCCATCATAGGTTAATTAACGGTCCATAATTGAGGTTTTAACAAAGGCAATCACTTAATGCAATTTAAAGGCAACCACGGGTCTATTCATAGAGGGACAAAGCATACCATAAAAATCTTTTGTTCTAAGTTTATAAAACATGTATTCCCTCTCGCGGGTTTAAAATCATTTAATAACTAGTATAAAGCGAGGCTATAGACTCACCTTAGCCAATAGTGGTAATGAGACGATCGCCGACGATAGATGATGCCTTTCAAACACGAGAACCGCAACCTATCCAATGAGGTGCGTTCATTAATAATAGACTCGAGAAATAAACCATACATAAGAATATAAAACTCGACTCATAAAATCACGAAAAACTCGAGAGAAAATGATACAAGTGATACTATTACACTCTCCTATATATTCATTTTATTGTTCTATGCCTTTAACAAAAATCTGCCGGAACATACCAAATGTCCAAGCCGTTTTCCCATACTTAGACACATCAAATTTTTATGATACTACTCAGAGAACTTACTTACTATATGTATAAAGTCCTCTAAAGAGCCCATCAAAAGATTTTACTTCTAAATTCCCTGCCCGACTCATCTTTGAATCACAAAATCCGGACAGTTTAGCGACCTTGTCTTACGAAACCATTTTGACCATTCTAAACAACTCCGTTTGTAAAACCGCCACTTGATTCTAAAAATAGACTCAAAATAATAAACTTGGAGCCTGAGAACAGCCCTTGAATCATTTTGAAACTCATTTTATAGTCCCCGAGATTTGATCCAAATATCGACAACAATTTTCGGATTGTGTCGACACTCGTCTCCCGGTACACGAGAATCAAACTAGTGTATCTTCCACCTCGTTTGGAGTTGGAAGGCCTACTTTATATCAAATTGAAGCTAACGAAAATCTCTACGACATAATCCCATAATATCTTCCTATATCCAGACTTAAGACCCTCGAAAATGGCCTCAAACCTACTGCCCAAAATTGACTATTAAAATCTCTTACAAAATCAAGTTTTTGATTAAAACCAACAACTTTTATCATCATTCTAACATCCTCTTATCACCATAAACCAATCCTAACACTTGTATCATCATCAAAATCAAAAACCCAAAAATTAAAATTCAACTTTTTAACAAAAACATTACATAAACATCATTTGATCATCATCTCTAACACATGCATGATCAAAATCACCACCTAACAAGCCTAGTTTTTTTTATCAAAATTCAAAACTCAATGCATGTAAGTAAAAATGGTATCATTAGGTGAAAACGGGGTTGTGGGAGAGCAATACAAGCGTCGTGCTGCTAGGCGAAGCAGTAGAATGTTGCACCCTAGATGGCGAAAGTCCAGTAGCCGAAAGCATCACTAGCTTATGCTCTGACCCGAGTAGCATGGGGCACGTGGAATCCCGTGTGAATCAGCAAGGACCACCTTGCAAGGCTAAATACTCCTGGGTGACCGATAGCGAAGTACATTTTTGCCTACTCGGACCCGCCTCCTTTGACTACTCCTGATGAGATATAGTGGAAACATTTTGTTATGGTGGAGAGTGGGGAGTGAAAACACCAATGCAGCAGAGAACGACAACATGAATCGGAATCCGCTTAACTTATTAAGACAGACGACCAAATCACCTTTCAAAATTAGGAATGGGACTTGTCTTTGTTTTGGAAGAATCAAGCTAGAAAATAAAAAAAAATGTGATGTATATGTTGAAAGGGGTGTATGGTTTTTGGAGAAAAAGGAGAGAAAAATGGTGATTTTGTTTTATTGATTTTTTTAAATGAGATAGTGCTAGTGGAAATGTTATATATAGTGTGGAGTTAGGTAGTTTTTGCCAATTTGTGATAGTTTTGGTCCAAAATGTAAATATTAGTTAAAAAGCGGGAAATGACTAAAAGTCAATTTTACAAATATTTACGGGACTCGGGTTTCGTAAAAATACTTAAAAGTTTAAATGCACACGAAAAATAATAATATAACGACTCGATACGTAATTAAAACGATATCGTCGAAAATATTGAATATCGAAACGATCGATAATAAAATATAAAATTTTAGGCATCCGTCGGTATCGCGATCACTAGTAGTCCTCGTTACTCGTCAAAATATTAAAATATAATATTTAATATCGGTTTCAACTTAAACCGTTAAACATAATAATATTTAACGTTATAAAATACTTCAAAATAATTGAAAGTAGAATTAAATTATGACCTTATTTTTACGGGTTTTACATCCTCACCACCTTAAGGGAGCGACGTCCCGGCGCTCAACTCGTCTCATACACGAGTTGTTCACTACCCGGAAGGATGAGGGTATTCTTTATAAAGAAATCCTTACGTTCCCACGTGAATCTCGATCCACGATCTCCACTGGTTCTTTTACAAAACGCAACTTGTCATCAAGTTGTATCTCACCAAAAATGAATAAATAAATCCTTATCCATTAGTCACCCATCAAACTCGACACATTAAAATTTTATGAATCACACGAAGCTCATTCGACGACAAGAATAGATGACAGGGTTTACGGGTAAGTCGAGTTAAAAAGAATGTTGCAAATTAAAGGATATCCATCGGTCGGATAGTCATGGACACACATCAAAAAGAACTAACAAGAAAAACATTTTCGTCATCGGAGGGTGCTCACACGCGGGTCCCTACTCAAAAGATAATACAAAGACACCATCTCACTTTCGCCAATGCGCATTCAAAAACTCAATGAACATCGTCGTTGAAAGTCAAAAAGATATTACATAATATATGTTCTACATGATCGGACGTCATCGGATGATGCCGTCTCAAGTTCTCACAACTTACGATCATTCGACTAGATAACATGCCACATAAGTATCTAAAAGCAAAAGTCAAACATAAATATCAAATACAGATTTTCGCCGTTGGTCATCGAGTAAAATTTGGAACAATCCTTGATAATAGCAAGTAGAATTACAAAATCTTCACATCCATGATAAGTCGCCGTTGATGACTTGATCCTCAGTCAATCTACAAGTACACGCATAAATCCAGGTGACACTTATCGTTTCTTCTTATACACTGCTTCCCAAGATTCATTTTAAACTCAGAATAAAATAATCATATTCAATACGAGGAACAAAACGAGATAAAAATGAATTCAATAAACGCAATAACGGACAAGATGTGGTAAAATGATTTAAGGTTGACGATCGACGAGGGATCTCGACTCACGTAACTATAAAACTTAATAATTCACAATACTAGAAAAATGAGAGCGAAGAATGAATTAAATATTAATATTAAAATAACATTTGTCACAATTATCCGTCCCAGATTTGGTATTACCTTAAAACTCAGTTGAAGTACCTTCATGATAAAGATGGTATATTAAAAATAGAAGTTAAATAGCTTCATAATTTATTTTGATTGTCTTAAGAAGCTTTGAAAGAATGACATGAATTTATTAATTAAACTCATATTGATGGTTACAATTAGAAAATATAATTTCCAAATTAAATCATTATTAGAAATATAAATTAAATAGGTAATTTTATTACATTAAAAGTAAAATATGATAAGTCAATTACTTCAAAGATAGAGATAATTTCATGTTAGACATTAGTTTTAGTTATACAAAATATGATGTATAAATTTGACCTTTTACTTGTAATGGTTATTTCGATAATTGAAAATCATTGGAAAATGTATAAAACTTCCATAAAAATTTTATAATACTTTGTAGAAATACATAAAGGTGTTTATTATTTCAAAATAACATGGGATATATTCGGGTTTCGAAATGTGACAAGATAACAAACGAATACGAATGAAAATAATAGTCAACAATTAATACGAAATCAATGGTACAAAATAGAACGAAGCAAATGTCGTATGAATTCTTAAAGAGAATAATAAAATAAAGGCGTTGATGGTAAGACGATAAGAAATAATAGATTAAACAATTTGTCAATTTTGTTAGTGCGGTCGGTGGTTCACCAACATCAGCTCGTTAACTTAGCGGTGGTCGATACATGATCGGAAAAAAAATTCATACAAAATTTTTAATAAAATAAAATCCCTAATAATCACTTGTAATTAAAACAAATCAAATGAACGATGTTAGTGTTTAAAGAGAGAAGTCAAAGCACGGTTCACAAGAGTGGATTTCGAGACAAACGAGAGTGGCGGACGTCATCCCGGATATATGGAAATCACTCTAGTGATAATTCATTATTCACGTGCGGAGACATTCCAAAGATCTACCCAGTCGCATAAAGAAGATTGGACGAGAAGGAAGGATAAAACATTGAGACTTTCAAGTCATTTATCAACAGTCAGTAATTAGACGAACAGTCAAAAGAAATAAGTTATAAGATAAAATGAAGTAACAAGTGGAAAACGATCGTTGAGTAAAAATTTATTCGTAAGCGCGTAATTCGTTCAACAGAAGGTAAGAAAACGTATGCGGATGCATAGAAATTGTGCTACTTGCATAAAACATAAAGGTTTTCAAAACTTCTTTTCACTTTATTTCATTTTATTTATTTTTATCATAAATACAAGTAAAAAGTTGATTATTATCAAGATTTTTAAGTGGACTACTATTCAGCCTAGCATGGCTCCATCTAAATTAGACATAGGTGATCAGGCCATGTATAATTTAGGAATAGCAATGCAGTGCTCATTTTCGTCGAAAAGTATTACGTTTCTTATGTTTATATATAAACCATGCCATTTGTAAAATGGAATTTAAAAATAGTTTATAAATTTATAGGATACAAGTAATTTGTGAGATACTTAATAAGCAACTTTTAATCTTACGAAAAGTATTTTATAAGACCAAAGTTGGTAAAAATAATCGTAAAACAATATCAGATTTATTTATAATATGACATTATGACAACGTATAAAGTAGTCAAAGTTTTGCAAAAAGTGGTAAATAGTAGCTGATAAAACAACCAATGAAATGGTTACAAGTTGTTAAGGTTTCAAAAGGTTATAAGGTTTAGACGAAAATGCCATGAGACACGCGATAAGAATGTCAACGAAGAATGTGAAGGCAAAACTTCAAAACTCAACCCAAATTAGTGGAAGGTTAGAAGAAAATAAAAATAAAATAACATCGAATGATAAACAAGTCATATATATAAAAAAGAATAAATCAATCCATATGTGTATTCTATGTAAGATACTCGACACAACATGCTTTTAAGAAAGTATATTATTCATTTTCAAATTACACCATTAATCCGGTAATTGTTAATCCTGTAATGTTTCTATTTTTAAACATTTTCACATGCAACTAGTATTCGTTAGTTGTAAAATAATATTCGTTAAAATTTTACGATCTCAAATGAAATCAAAACTGCTTAGAAACGTTTAAAACTCATGTTCTGAAATTTTTTTTTTTATCAGATTTAACTTTTTAATATAAGCCGATTAATTGACCCGATAAACGACATCTCCAAGACTCAGAGTCTAAAGCATTTTGATGCAAAACGACGTTTCAGACGACTTTCTAGTTTTACCCGAGACCTGAAACCCAATGTAAAATGACCAAAATACCCCTGTAAGTTCTGTGCAGGTTTGACTATTTTATTTTATAAACGCAGGTTTTACTTTTAAGTTTTGACCTGTTTATACACCCCCTGTAGTTTCTCCATTAAATATATTTTTCGACACTTTCTAACGGCTCAAAATATATATATACACACATGTCTTGTGGATTTTACAATAATGAAAAGTAAATCTCATAATGAGCATCAAATAAAATATAGCATAATGAATGGCACAATATGCTTCAAGGTATTCAACACGAAATTTTGGAAGCAAAACGGTGAAAGACGTTTGTAATTTAGATTTCAAAATGCAATGTAGGCAAATCTCCTTGGTGCCACGATTGTCCAAAAACACAACACATAACAAGAAAATAATGGAACATTCATAGGTTGCGTTCCGAGAGCAAGAAGGTTAATGAAAGAGGATAGTACAAGTTTATAGATGTAAAATCGTATTCCAATCTAGCGCCATAATCTAGACGATGATTTGTAAAATGACGATGACGTTACCGAGATATAAGTGAACAATACTCTTCAGAGTCGGTACATATAAATGTCAATAAATAGCGGTTAGTCTATTCCAAAGACAGATTGAGCTACACAATGGTCTAGAAATTACGTTTCAAGACGTCTAAACACAAACAGTCGGAAGACGATTTGGATATCTATATAGATATCACAAAGGGTTAAACAATGAAAGTAACGCACGTAGATGAAGTTATGTAAGGTCATAATATAAATTTTTTGCAATAAAAGCAATTTAAATAGTTCAAAAATAAATACAGAAAGATCTTGAAAATTCATTGTATTTATTTAAGTTAATCATTAATAAATAATAAACTTTTATCGAAAAGTTTAACGACATAAATATATATCGATAAAGGATTATAGTATTTATTTAGAAATACTTAGCAATAAGGCATACATAATAATGTATACTAAAGTTGTAATCCCAGAAGTAGCTTGAACCTGAAGTCACGCGAAATCATGTGCACCGACTCTTTGAAAAATAAAACCGACAGTTATAGTTTAGGTTTTTATAAAAAGACCTAGTTCTCTATAACTCATGGCTCCGGTACCAGTCTTTAACACCCCCAAATTTACACGCAGCGGAATACATCTTTGGGTGCTAAACAATGATACAACAACACATAATTTATAAAGAACGACTCGAAAAGAGACGTTTCAGATTTATCGTTCCTAAAACATTTATCAGAGTAGCGTAGTCCCAAGTAATCGTTACCAAAAGATAAGTTAAAACAACATATTGGTTTGTTTTAAAAATGGAACGATAAATAAATCAAAGAGTTTGAACAACAAAAGCAGTGCACAACTTCATTCCCCGTGACCTCCAAGCTTCCACTTCTTGATTACCTGAAATACATGTGAGTAAAACAACCAGCAAAAATGCCGAGTGAATCTATAGGTTTATGTAATCAATTTGAACACAAGCAAAGATTATAAGTTTGTGGCATGCTTATAAGCATCAAATAATAATTGGCATCAACAATGATAATTGTATATAGCATAAATTGCAATAAGCTCATGGAACCGAGCCCTTAGACACTCCCATATCAGTCTAATAAGACGAGAGATTTATTAATTGTCGGTTACCTCCAGATTATTGGTACATTGCCGTATACCTGACTTCTCAATACAATATGTTCAAACAGTGTGGAGGTCGGGCCTAAGCTTCTATGACAAGTCCACAAAAACTGAACCGGGGCGGATTCCCCCATAGATCTATTAATTGTACTAGCGGTTAACCCATCATAGGTTAATTAACGGTCCATAATTGAGGTTTTAACAAAGGCAATCACTTAATGCAATTTAAAGGCAACCACGGGTCCATTCATAGAGGGACAAAGCATACCATAAAAATCTTGTGTTCTAAGTTTATAAAACATGTATTCCCCCTCGCGGGTTTAAAATCATTTAATAACTAGTATAAAGCGAGGCTATAGACTCACCTTAGCCAATAGTGGTAATGAGACGATCGCCGACGATAGATGATGCCTTTCAAACATGAGAACCGCAACCTATCCAATGAGGTGCGTTCATTAATAATAGACTCGAGAAATAAACCATACATAAGAATATAAAACTCGACTCATAAAATCACGACAAACTCGAGAGAAAACGATACAAGTGATACTATTACACTCTCCTATATATTCATTTTATTGTTCTATGCCTTTAACAAAAATCTGTCGGAACATACCAAATGTCCAAGCCGTTTTCTCATACTTAGACACATCAAATTTTTATGATACTACTCAGAGAACTTACTTACTATATGTATAAAGTCCTCTCAAGATCCCATCAAAAGATTTTGCTTCTAAAGTTCCCTGCCCGACTCATCTTTGAATCACAAAATCCGGACAGTTTAGCGACCTTGTCTTACGAAACCATTTTGACCATTCTAAACAACACCGTTTGTAAAACCGCCACTTGATTCTAAAAATAGACTCAAAATACTAAACTTGGAGCCTGAGGACAGCCCTTGAATCATTTTGAAACTCATTTTATAGTCCCCGAGATTCGATCCAAATATCGACAACAATTTTCGGATTGTGTCGACACTCGTCTCCCGGTACACGAAAATCAAACTAGTGTATCTTCCACCTCGTTTGGAGTTGGAAGACCTACTTTATATCAAATCGAAGATAACGAAAATCTCTACGACATAATCCCATAATATCATCCTATATCCAGACTTAAGACCCTCGAAAATGGCCTCAAACCTACTGCCCAAAATTGACTATTACAATCTCTTACAAAATCAAGTTTTTGATTAAAACCAACAACTTTTATCATCATTCTAACATCCTAATATCACCATAAACCAATCCTAACACTTGTATCATCATCAAAATCAAAAACCCAAAAATTAAAATTCAACTTTTTAACAAAAAACATTACATAAACATAATTTGATCATCATCTCTAACACATGCATGATCAAAATCACCACCTAACAAGCCTAGTTTTTTTTTATCAAAATTCAAAACTCAATGCATGTAAGTAAAAATGGTATCATTAGAATCACCTTTCAAAATTAGGAATGGGACTTGTCTTTGTTTTGGAAGAATCAAGCTAGAAAATAAAAAAAAATGTGATGTATATGTTGAAAGGGATGTATGGTTTTTGGAGAAAAAGGAGAGAAAAATGGTGATTTTGTTTTATTGATTTTTTAAAATGAGATAGTGCTAGTGGAAATGTTATATATAGTGTGGAGTTAGGGTAGTTTTTGCCAATTTGTGATAGTTTTGGTCCAAAATATAAATATTAGTTAAAAAGCGGGAAATGACTAAAAGTCAATTTTACAAATATTTACGGGACTCGGGTTTCGTAAAAATACTTAAAAGTTTAAACGCACACGAAAAATAATAATATAACGACTCGATACGTAATTAAAACGATATCGTCGAAAATATTGAATATCGAAACGATCGATAATAAAATATAAAATTTTAGGCATCCGTCAGTATCACGATCACTAGTAGTCCTCGTTACTCGTCAAAATATTAAAATATAATATTTAATATCGGTTTCAACTTAAACCGTTAAACTTAATAATATTTAACGTTATAAAATACTTTAAAATAATTGAAAGTAGAATTAAATTATGACCTTATTTTTACGGGTTTTACATATTATACGTAATTTTTGTTTATCGTGTATTAATATATAATACGTAGTTCACATGTTCGTGATTATAATTGTTATTATTAATAATTATCGTGTATTATCACGTACGTAATAAATATCGTGCATTAACACGTACGTAATTTCTGAATTTAATATTCGTGACACGTGTACGTGACATAATTGGAAAGTTTTAATTGGTTCGTATGTTTACATAGTTTACTGTTCATGGTATTTATATGCGGGTTTTACAAATCTTCCCCCTAAAAGGAATAATTCGTCCCCGTATTATAGATACGTAAGCTGATGGAGTTATAAAAGCTGAAAGAAACCAGAAACTGGGAAGACCTGAAAAGGACATCAAGGTGACATGATTGAAAGGAATGTGGAACGTGACATAGCTAAAGCGAACATGGAACGTGACGTGACTGAAAGAACGTATCTGATTAATGAGAGAACACGGATAGGAAGCCCGGATGGACTCCTCCGCTCCAAGTGGCTTCCCGCCAAGAACGGTCCTATAAAAGGTCTTGGCGAAGATAACAATATTAGTCTTCATGACTTTGTTTTGACGATACAGATAGTTTGTTGTTCATCAACGTAAGACCGATTTGCATGAATCTGATAGAGTAGATGAGAATTAACGTGCAAGGGTAAATGAAACATTATGATGCGAAATCATCTGAAGCAAATGACATAAGTATGTCTGAGAAATGATGCCCCGGGACATACTGAAACGTAGTACGTGAACAATTGTGAACGTGATACGTGAACAATTGTGAACATGATACGTGGAGATACGTTGAATGATGATACGTGCTATATATCGTGAACATGATACGAGAAACGTGGAATGAAAATGACATGTGAAACATATCGTGAACATGGAATGACTGAGGTGGTAACGCCAACAATATGAGGTGAGACGTGGAATGTGGCGTGAAGCGTCTGTCTGAGGATGTAAAGTTGATTGAATTTGACTCTTGTCTCCCAAGCTTTCTTCAAAACTTTCAAGAACGAGAATATGAAACGTAAATCATAAGGTAGAATACGATCATGAACGTGAACGATGTCATGAACGTGGATGTGAAAAGTAAATGATAACCTGGAGTAGGGATGTGTATGTAATAATTGTTGGAAATACGTTTTGTGTATTAAGAAAGTCTCGGTCACTCCAACTATATAGTTATAGGCTCGTAGTATTGTTTAAGTAATACTTATGTTTAGCTCGACCCATGAGCATGTTCATGGGCCGGAGGCCCAAGTCCACTTAAGGACTTGGGTATATAAACCCCTTTCCACCATGGAAAGGGGTGTTGGTTGTTTAGTTTGTTTTACACACTTAATAAAGTTTCTTTGTTTCTCTCTCTACTCTCTATCTCTAGATTAACAACAACCCTCTTGATTAGTTATAAGATTATCATTGTTCTACAATTGGTATCAAGAGCATGGGATGATTTAAGGTATGTTGATTCGTGTTGTTTAGTGTTTGTTTGGGTTAGTGGGTGTTTTAGGATAATCCATCTCAAATCTTGAAATTTTTTGTGATTTTATGGTTTAAAGTGGTAAACAAAACATACGGTTTGATTATCTTGGTAGAAATCACAAAATTTTTTCGTGTTTTTGGGTACTTTTTAGCTATTATTCAGTTACTGTACATCCAGTCGTACCAGAAATTTCGGAAAAGGGTTTGCTATTCCGAAATTTTTCATTTCAGAAAAGGGTTTATAAATCTCTGAAAAGTTCACTTATTCCGAAGAAATATCTGAAAAGATCACTTATTCCGAAGAATTCTCTGAAAAGTTCAATTTTTCTAAAAATTGGTTCTTTTCTGAAAAATAACTTATTCCGAAGAAATTTCTGAAAACCCACTTATTCCGAAGAAAGTTTTGAAAATCCACTTATTCCGAAGAAAGTTCTGAAAACCCACTTATTCCGAAGAAAGTTCTGAAAATCCACTTATTCCGAAGAAAGTTCTGAAAATCCACTTATTCCGAAGAAATCTATGAAATGTTCATTTATTCCGAAGATTGGTTCTTTTTCTGAAAATCCTCTTATTCTGAAGAATGTTCTGAAAAGTTCAATTATTCCGAAGATCGTTTTTTTCTGAAAATCCAATTATTCCGAAGATTTATCCGAAGATTTCTCTGAAAAATCACGTATTCCGAAAAATCCACATTTCTCTGAAAATCAAGGTTATTCCGTAGATAAGGATATTCCGAAGATAGGGGATTATTCCGAAGATTAGTGATTGGTTTTATTTAGAATATTTTTCTAGGATTCTTCGTGGATTTCAATACTGATACATCAACACACGATCTAAATCGACAACAACATTTTTCACATCCTTACTTCATTGAACGATCAAAAGGTAATCTTTTTCAAACAAGGTGAAACCTCAGATGAAACAGCTTCACCTAAGCCCAAAAAGAAGAAAGCTGTTGCCAAGTCTAGTGGGAAGGAGCTAATGCTTGAGGATGAAGATGAAGATATCAATGAAGAAGAAATGCTTCACAAAATTGAAAGACGAAAGCTATCATGCAAAGTAAGAAAGACACTGGGGGTAGTGGTTCTGGTATGAAAGCAAAGGAAACCATACTACCTTCTGATATTGCTGAATTTGGGAAACCTGATGAGCACACGCCTCGTCGTGACAAATCTGCCCAAACTGCTGATGATGTTGATGATGAACAACAACCTCATGACGGATTGAAGGATATGGATGTTACCGGGTCCACTGATACGAGAGCATTTGTTGAGACTACCAAAGTCATAAGTTCTACAATGTTTATACCCGTTACTATAATGCCTCCACCAGTATCTACAATGCCTCCACCAGTTTCTACAATGTCTTTACCATTTTCTACAGTGCCTCTACAAGTTTCTACAGTGACCCCACCAGTTTCTATAGTGTCTTTACCACTTTCAACAGTGCCTCTACAAGTTTCTACAGTGCCTCCACCAGTTACTACAGTGCCTCCACTAGCTACTACAGTGCCTCCATTAGTTTTAACTCTACCCCACCGGTTATTACAGAGACTCCACCTGCGTCAACGCAACTCCCGTTAACTCTACCAAGTCGACCTCTCTCCACTTCTTTGTCTAGCACTGCCATGACCATTACTCCTACACTACAAACCACAACTACACCGATATCGTTGATTCCATCTTTATCAACAATGTTTATGATTCAGATAGAACAACACTTGACAGCTCAACAAGAAGAGATGGTTCGGATTAAAGAAGAGTTAGCTCGTAGACAACAAAGTGAAGAATCCTTAAGAAAAGCTCAAGAAGACGCCATGGCTAAATTCCAAGAAGAGTTAGAATTATCTCGCAAACTTCATGAAGAAGAACTAGCTCACGTCAAAGAAAAGGAAGCTGCCAAACACGAAGCAACGTTCATTCGTCTTCGAGACCTCAAAAAGAGGTACCAAGCTGAGAAAGAGGTTCTTGAAGAAGCTAATGAAGCAATTGTTCAATAACTTGATGAAAAGGTCAAGGAATCTGTTGACAATCTGCGCGACGAGTTGAAACAAATTGTTGCAAGCAACGTCATGATCAAGTCTTCTGACGCTAAAAGTCAGATTTTCTCATGGCTCAAAAGTTCACGGATTATGAGTTAAAGAAAATCTTACATGCTCGGATGATTCTAGTCGGGTCCTACAACAAAACCAAATATCAAAAGACACTTCACAAAGCTCTTAAGACGGCTATAGATCAAGATACTAAGATATTAGAGAAACATGGTTCTATAGTTCCCTATGATATCTTAAGTGAAGAAGAAGATGAATCTGACAATGATGACGACGATGCTGATGATAACAATGATGATGATGACAAGGGTGATGATGACAAGGGTGATGAAGACAGAGATAGTGATGACAAAGGCGGGAGTAATGAAGACAAAGGTACTGATGACGAAGAAGGTACCAATGACGAAGAAGGAAGTGCTAAACACAGCGATGGCGATGATAATGATGATGGTGATGGTAATGGAAAAAATGGTGATGATCAAGAATAAGGGAACGATGATACAGGGAAAAAGGATGGAGACAAGCAAGACAAGTCCAAAGGTGACAAATCTTCCAAAGATGAGGTTACCAAGGGTAAATGAACTCCAAAACCTACACCTCGTCAAGGAAAACGCACCAAGAAGTTTCATGATGTAGATGCTAATACAGCCTCATCACATACTCCAGCCACAACCACTCCTGCAACCACATCTGCCCCAGTTGCTTCTGTCACTACACCTTTAGTGCAACAACAACTGACGGAACCCGATCAACCTATACCAGACATTCCAGTCTCTGATCCAGTTTAAGACATACCAGACACTGAAGCAGTAGCAGAACCTGTTGATGATGTTCATGTCTCTATTGCAGTTCCTGATGTTCTAGAGTCAAGTGAACCAGCATGGGTGGATACACTCGAGGAAGATGAAAATGCACCCGTACAACCTTGGGTGTCCAATGCTGATGCACTTCGTCCATTGACAAAGGCTGATGAAGCTGATTTCTCTCAATTCCTAAGCAATCCAATAGACTTTTCAAGATACTTGGAGTACAACTATGGGTCTAATGTAACCCAATCAATGGTTGTGAGAGGACTCAAAAATCCCAACCTTCGTGTTAAATCAAGGATCAGCAACACGAAATACGAGTACAACGCAAATAAACTTCTGTAAGCGTTGAGAACTACTCAAAGGGATGGTCTTCATGCGCCTGAAAAACCTCCTCCTACTGCAACTGCAGATGATGATCAAATTGCACTTGACTTCTTTGTCAGTGAGGATCTCGAATACTTGGTCAAGGGAGCAAACAAGTATGCACTTCCTTAACATTGGTAAAGGCAGCAACTTGGGATTTGATACCTTGGTTAGAAGAAAAAGTTAACCGTCTCTGGGTTCCACAACAATATCCTGCATATGATCGATATGCTGAATTGGGTGCTTCACATTGGGATGAGCGTGTGCGACGCGCCTACAACTATGCAAGTTTGCACAACTCAGGTTCTCAAGTCCTCTCCCTAATTTGAATCAAAAGCATCCAAGGCGTTAGGATTAAACCCAAAACAGGCTATCAGCATTTGACAGAGATCAAACTCATTAGAGAAGATGAAAAAGTCTACACTATCCAGGAAGGAGATTTTCCACTTCTTCGTCTCGAGGATATTGAGGAAATGCTACTTTTTCTAACTCAAAACGCCCTCAGACACTTGAAGTCGGAAGAACTAATTGCCCTGAATTCAGCTCTTCGAATGTACACACGTTGAGTTGTCATCAAGAAAAGAGTTGAAGATCTGCAAATTGGAGTAGAAAGTTATCAAAGGAAGCTCAACCTCTCAAAACCACGCACTAAAGTCTTCCAGAGGCATGCAGACAAATCTCCTTACACCAACACCTTTGACCCGATGCCTGGCATTTTCTACCTGAATGGTCGTGGTCTTATGAAGTTCAGGAGAATTCCAGAGATCAACAAACTTAGTGACGGGACTCTCACCCATATTCGGGACAAGTTGGTGCATCTCAACAAGCACAAGACTCTTCCAAAGGTCACTGTAGATTGGGACAAGGTATATCAACAGAGTGATACATACACAATCAAGAAGATTGATGAGAAGTTGAGAGAAAGACGCCTCATAAGAAGTTTAGAACGATTCGTTGGTGGAAGACCGTTTGGAGCGCACCATAAGTTCATGGAACGATCCATCTAATGGTCCGTACTACCTCAGGTCATCTCCATATTGTTAAATTTGTGAATATGTAAATATTGTGAATATTCTGCTTTTGTGGCTTGTTGTAGTGTGAAAGTATGATAATGTTTCAAGAATTTCTCACGAGATTCTAAATCTTTCAAAATATATCATACTCAAGCACTACAACTAACCCTCATTAACTTGAGGGGGAGCATTAATATGTTCTATGACCATAGATTGATTTCATTTTTACCCAAAGACCGGTTAATCCATTTAATATCCAAAATATTGATGGTTAACATTTTGGAAAGGGGAGAAAATGGGATTAAGGAGACTTAATGATATTTGGCTAAACAATGAAAAAGACTTAAAAGATAAACCAACTTAATATGTGTCATGCACATGTTAAGGGGAGCGTTTTTGATGATCAAAACACTTAAGGCACAAAAACTTTGATTATAATATCACAAGTTCTTTAAGTGATTTTTCAAGGATTTTTCATGGTGACAATACTTACCCAAAACACACTTAATTCACGACGGATGTGGTGACAAAAGGGTGGTAGGTATAGGTATTAGTCCAATGATTCATCAGAACCGATGGAATCTTCCCAAGGACAATTCCCTAGACAGAATTAGAAGTCATAGGAAAGATGGAGAATGATTGTGAACGTAGCTGAATGCCGACCAAGTACTTAAGCTAGCACTGGAACAATCACAACAAGGTGCTAGTGATGACGTATTGGTAAGCATTGAAGGGGTTGAAGAATGAAAAAGAATTGTAAAGATAAAGGGTGTAAAGAAAGAAGCCCTCCTTACAACGTTAGGCAGAAACCGGGTCAATACATATGCTATTGAGATCATTTTTCAATGATTCTCGATATTGAAGATAGACGTCATGGACCTAGTGATGCAATGCACAACCCTCCCCAGCTAACTCAAATATCTCTCAAAAGATATTTGTTTTAATCACACGGAGTTCAACACGTTATCTATTGGTCTATTCACTCCGAATAGACTGATATTGAAAAGGTGGCAATCCTCTCCAGCCATCGCTCACTAAATCAAAACGCACTATCGAGTCTAGAGCCACGAGATCATCAAAAGTCTCATTAGGACACTTTCTGTTTATTCCTTGCTTCTTCACACACAGTGAAAAGTAAGAGATCTTTATGAGTCCTACGCAGTACTCCTGTAATATTGCCAGAACATCCGAGTGATACGCAAGTATTACAATGAAGATGGAAATCCTGCTTGAGCCAACATCAAGCAAGCTCATGGTAGGTGACACGTGCGGTTCTTTAAGAACCAATCTTGTTAAAAACTGGAAAGAAACAATAGTTTAATTCTTAATTGAACTTAAACTCGTTCCAGGCCTCTACGCATTATCGTATGATCTTGCCAGAACACTCAGAGTGACACTCTTTAGTGTTCATAGTGACGAGTGGAAATCCTTCTAGTGTTAACATCAAACAGCACTTGGTAGGTGACAAGCAAGATTCTATTTGAATCAAGCTCGTGACAACTGGAAAGCAACGATGGTGAAAATCTTAGTTGAAATTCACTTGTTCCAGGCTTCATGAATTGACGGCCTCAATCACAAGGATAAATTATCCAAGTGATTCACTCTTTATGTTCGCAGTCAAGCTTAGTGATCGTCGAATAAAGAGAACGGGTTTACCCGCGAAATCCTGTCAGGAAGTTACTTAATTGAAACTATCCGTCACAGGTACGATATATAATATCGTCAAACGGTCCTCACCGACCAGAGGTAAAATGCTACTGATATAGAATGAAATGTTCTAAGCCATTTCATTCGTGTCTTATTATGTTGCTGCATTCGAAGACGGTGGTGTTGCGGTATACCTGTTGAAGACGGTGGCGTTGCGGCGTACCTGTTGAAGTCGTCTTCACATATTTATTCCTTTTGGTCCAAATATTTTAGCAAATTCAAGAAAGTCTGACCTAAAAAGTCTTCCGCTGTATCGACTCTGAAACTTTCAAAGAATTCAACAAAGGATAAGTGTGTAGGACATGAAGTCACGAGGAGGCAAGAATCACAAGAAGGTAAAGATCGCACGTGAAGGGTCAAAAGAACAATGCTCTAAAGCCAAAGCCTAAAAGATCAACATCAACATATTCACAACAAAAAGAAAAGAGAAAAGAGAAAAGTGGACTACGAGCTCAAGAACAAGATCTAACATGCTAGATTAGGACTTTGTAAACTTGGAGTGACCTCCCTTTGGGGGAGATTGTTGGAAATATGTTTTGTGTATTAAGAAAGTCTCGGTCACTCCAACTATATAGTTATAGGCTCGTAGTATTGTTTAAGTAATACTTATGTTTAGCCCGACCCATGAGCATGTTCATGGGCCGGAGGCCCAAGTCTACTTAAGGACTTGGGTATATAAACCCCTTTCCACCATGGAAAGGGGTGTTGGTTGTTTAGTTTGTTCTACACACTTAATAAAGTTTCTTTGTTTCTCTCTCTACTCTCTCTCCCTAGATTAACAACAGCCCTCTTGATTAGTTATAAGATTATCATTGTTCTACAATAATGCCCACAAACGTGAAACTTTATTTGATCTGATAGCTGAGGAGTGCCATGTGATCGTATGATCTCTGGCTAAAATTGTCCGAAAGTCTGCTACTGTGAAATCTCTGCAGATGCAAAGAATTTTGCAGACTTGATCAAACGGTTGAAAGCAACTCAGATAGCATCATGCTTCTTTTGAGCCCGCGGTAATCCGGTAACAAAATCCATGGAGATCTTGTCACTTTCCCGTTCATAAATTTCTACTGGTGGAAATAACTCCTAGTCTGTTGGTGTTATATCTTAGCCCGTTGGTATGTCAAGTGCTTAGATATGAACGTAACTGTATCTTGCTTCATAGAAACTGGATACATAGAAGTTAGGAGATTTATGGGTCTCTGAAGTTAGACTTCTCCTAGCGTAAGATCCTTTGGAACACATAATTTAGTGTAGAATGCTGGGAATAAAATAAAGCCAAGATACTTAGACGTTGACAAGAAGAAATTGGACGTTGATAGGAAGAAATCAAGCGTTGTCATATCAAGCGTTGACAAGAAGAAGTCATGCGTTGATAAGAAGAATTCAAGCACTGATAGGATACTTAGTCTACACGTTTTATGTTTCTAGTAAAGATATGTTCGACAATGTATTTCCTATGTTTATCTTTACCTAAAATAGCTGATACGTAGACTCTTGTACAAGGTTCCTTAATCTATAAAAGGAGGCCTTTAGGTTTTAGTTCAATATATGTTTTACACTTTGATTGTACGCAAGTTCGATTAATCAATCAAAGTGAAAGTTTGGTTTATTCTCTTTGTGTGTTCTTATTTAAGTATTAATTTCGCATAATACTTTGATTGTTTCATATACTACAAAGTTTCTCTAAGTGTTTAACTTGATTCATTCTCGTTTACACAAGCTAAATCGATTTAAGTCTGGGATCAACAATTGGTATCAGAGCTTGTTGAGGAACTTTGATCTAAAGAACACAAAACCCTAAAAACCCTAAATCGCCAAAAACCCTAATTTTTCAAGAAACCCTAAAAACCAGACATAATGTCTACACCAGAGATGACCTCCTCCTCAAGTCACAATCTAAAAATCCCCATGCTAGACCCTGACAACTTTGAGCTATGGAAGTTCAATTTTGAGCAGTATCTTCAAATCCATGATCACACTCTATGGGAAATTATTGAATATGGAAACACATTCGATAAGGCTTCCAAGATTCAAGCTGCTATTACATTAAGATCAACTCCAGGCTCTACTGAAGAGGATCGAAAAGAAAAACCTACAGATGGGAGAGCTGTCTCAACTGAGGACATTGCAAAGAGAAGGAACAACATGAAAACTCTAAGCATTCTCAAACATTCTTTGGGACCAGCCAATCAGCACAAGTATAGAGGTTTTGAGTCTGCCAAAGAGCTTTGGGCATCCCTTCAAGTCAATTATGGTGGTAATGCTGATACTTCGTCAGAGAAGAAGAAGAAATTATAGCATGAGTATGATGTGTTCAAAGCTCTTCCTAATGAAAAGCTAAGTGGGGTGAGAAGCAGACTTCTTGACATCACAAGTAAGCTGTCCTTTATGGGAACAGTGTATGATGACGATATCATTACCATTTTTCTTAAAAGTCTTGGTGATGCATGGAAGATTGAAGCAAGGTCTATTATTGCTACCAATGCTCACAAAAGTTCCATTTTTGATGACGTATACAATAAACTGAAGATTGTAGAGAATGAAATCCTTTTGGATCAAGGGAGCAAACCTACCAATGGAAACATGACCTTCTTCTCATCTAGTGAAGGTCAGTTTGATCAAAGGGAGTCATACGTGAACCCTGTTACTGGATCACCTTGTGTCAACATTGGATCAAGCTTTGACAGGGTCCCACATTCAGACGCTAACACATACAATGTTGACTCACCAAGGCTTAGACCTGCTGGTATTGATCTAGATATTGCGTGTGCATACATTGCTGCATTGCCCAATGGTTTAGTGATTACATATGAGGACCTTGAGCAAATCAGTGATGAGCATTTAGAGGAGATGGACATAAAGTGGAATATAGCACTTGCAAGCATAAGGGCCAATAGATAGAATAGGAGATTCAGGAAAAAGATGACCTTTAATGCTAAAGACACTGTTGGGTTTGATAAATCCAAGGTTGAGTGTTACAATTTCCATAGAATGGGTCACTTTTTGAGAGAATGCAGATCTCCAAGAAGATCTGATGCTGGAAAGCCTTCAAGCCAAATCATCAAGGTTGAAGATACAAAGGTTATGGTTTCCATGCAAGATATTGATGGTGTTGGCTGGGACTATAGCTTTCTAGCCAAAGATGTGGAAGTGAACAAAGCCTTGGTTGCAGAAAAGGAGGAAGAGGAGCATGTTCACTATGCTCTTATGGCACATTCTTCATCTTCATCAGACAATGAGGTATATTAATACTTGGATTTTACTCAGGTTAAATTGTTGTTCTCGTTCTCGGTATCTTAACGAATTGATTACTGGTTTTAAGTACGACTCAGTTGATTTTGGTGAAACAAATATTTTTGGTTTATTTTAAATAAAAAGTGCAAAGACTTAAAAGTAAATGACGTTAAAGTAAAATGGCGTTAAAATTAAATCTAAGTCTAATTAAAAGAAGGGGTGTTAAAGTAAAGGGTGCAATATTTAAAAACGTGACGGAAAGTAAACTAATTAAATGACTTAAATTAAAAGCGTGACGAGAATTAAAATTAGACAAAGTATAAAAAAGAGAACTTAAAAATTAAACAAGACAAAATATAAAAATAACACCCAATCGGAATATATTCCGATCAGACTCAATCGGAATGTCAAACCCAACCTGTCGGAATATTGATCGGAAACCTTTGATCGGAATGCTGTCACTTATCCAGATCGGAATATAGAATAGACCCTGGTCAGAATGCTGATCGGAACCCTAAGATCGGAATATCCAAACAAGCACCTCGATCGGAATGAGGACTGGACCCCCAATCGGAATGCTGTCACCACTTACCTGATCGGAATGCCCAATAATCACACTGATCGAAATACCAAAGCTCTCTAATCGGAATATTGTAAAACCTTGATCGGAATAACTGTCACTTACCCACGATCGGAATGTGCAAGATACCCCTGATCGGAATACACAAACCCTTTTCCGACCAAGCAATGGAGTGCTGGTCGGAATGATAAACCCCTTTCCGATTACTAGATCGGAATACGAAGTAAATAACTCAAAATAAGCTAGAAAAATAAGCTATAACTTTAATAAGCACAAGTCTAAAATCCTAAGCAAATCAAGTGTAAGAAAAACTAATAAGCTGAAATTTAAAGACTTTTTAAACACGAAATGAACAAAGTTTACGAAAACAACTTTTTATATAAAAATAACTTTTAATAAAACTTTATAAACTTAAAGATAAACAAAATAAGCTATAAAAATCAATGATCTAAAACAATCAAAAGCATAAAAACACAATCTTTAAATAAATAAGCAAGACAATTAGCATGTAAACATAAAAATCAAGCAAAGAAAGAAAGATAGAATGAGAAATAAAAACAAGATAATTAAAGAACACTTACTTGGAAGTTAAAGGTATTAAAAGTGCAAGACAAGTATTTAAATTGACATGTAAAATAAATGTGCAAGTAATTAAAAGGTGGAAGACTAATTCTCACCTTAGCCAACAAAAACTAATGAAATGAAAATGAGGGGTATTTATAGGAGATTAGGGAGATGGTTAGAGGAAGCTTCCTCCCCTCCTTCCTTTCTTCTTAATTGCACCATTAGGTCCTTAAGCCTTTAATCTTCTTTAATCTTGGACTTTAATGACTTTTGGCTCGGGATTTCTTTGAACTCGTCTTTTAATTCTTCAATAAATTAGACTTGAGTTTTTCGGATTTTGATAAACTTCCGTCTTTTGACTTTTTCTTCGATAAATCTTCAGAATTGGTCTTGGACTTCCGTTCTTTTTGCACTCTTGACTTCTCGACTTCATCTTTCATCTTTTTCTTCAATAAAAGCCCGTAAATGCCCGTGTTTTCTCCACTTTTCACAATTTCCTCCTAAATCACAACAAAAACACAAACCACGCATAATTCTGACATAAAAGACATAAAATACACGTTTTGGATCGGTTATTATTGTAATTAAGTGGTAAAAAGGATGGGTGTTTACGCACTTATCAAATCCCCTACACTTGACCATTGCAATGTCCTCATGCAATGCATTAGTTACAAAGCACGTTTACATTTTTCATCATAATCAATCCACGTTGGCCTTTATTAAAGAGATAGAAAACTATAAACATTCAAAGGAAGAAAATAAAGAAATTAAAATCATACCTTCGGTTTTGGAAATGTCATGAATGATCATCATCCTCAAGTTTTCACTTTCTCCAAACCAAGCTTAAAAACGAGATCATTGTTATTATAAGTTAGCAAGCTAACACGAACTCATGTGGGCCAATTATTCACTTAAACTCCCTTATTCCTAGGTGTATCTCTTATATTTTATTATTGTCTTGAATGATCCAAAGGATGCATTGTTTGACTTCTTTCGATAGTTATTTAGGCCGAAAATAAAGTGAATGATTTAATCAATAGTTAGCTAAAGGACAAAATCTTTTAAAACTGCTTCTCGGGACCTCATAAAGTTCATATCTTGGCATAACTCGCTTCGCGATTTGAGACCTTTCTCGGACCGATATTTGGCAGCGACTTCATACTTCAAACCTTGAGAGACGTTCATGAAATAATGGTCTTCTCTTCATATAGGAATTTCTTCACTTGAAGTTTTGAGAGATTCATACTTGGACCACGACTTCTTCATTTTTCTCCAATCTTTATTTTGGACTTTGATATACAACGATCCGCCTCCTTTTATGACTTGGATCTATTTATCCTCATACCTTGCTAGGGTCTTTTCGGATGCACTTCTCCATGACTTTTGGGGAGTATTTGCTTTTCGCCGTGTGTCTCGATCCTTCATATTGATTTTCGATAAATGATTCTTCACATCACTTTTGGATCTTTAGCAACAAAATGTAGCCCTTATGCCTTGTTAGGGCCTTTTCGGACTCGCCAATCTTTGCATCACGCTTCAATAAGTTATGCCTTGGCTATGAACTCTATTCCATACCGAGCAACTTTTAAACGATCTTGGGCTAGAAGCTAAGTAACTTTTCAAATCGTACAACCTTATTTATTGCAGATAAATTTATTAGCAAGCGATGGGAGAATAGGCTTATAATTAACTCACATAAATTCACGAAAGAATACCAAACTTATAATTGGCTCTATCATCTCTCGTTCTCTACAGTTTAAAATATCAAGGAATGAGACTCGTGGATGCTTAGCCTATTAAATCAAAGTTTTGGGTTTTCGAGTCGTCTATAGGATCTTGCAAACTCTTAGACTTTTTCAAGTTTTAGAAATCGCGTTTTAAAGTTCCCTTGATAAATGACTCTCTAGGATCAATTATAGGAACTTGCGAAAAGTTCTTGTTCTTAACCCGTGAAGGTTAAGACTTTCGCGTTTTATAGCTCCCTATATAAAAGCCTAGCAAAACTTGACTTAAACACGTTAAGGATACTTGCTAGAGTAAACTTAGATAAGTAAACTCGGGTTGAGTCATAAGATTCACAACGTTTGAAAATTAAAACCACTTTATTAAACATTTAATCTAGCAAAGAAAGAAAATAACTATACAAAGGGAAAAACTAATGGGCCACAATAGTTCAAAAATTTTGAAAAATGTCGAAAAATTGATTTTCCGGTTAAAATTAGGACAAATACAAGGAAAAGAGCCACTTAACTTCGATAGAAGTCCCCCTACACTTAATATAAACATTGTCCTCAATGTTTAAGCATGTGGGAATAAACTCCCCTACACTTAGGACATTGTGCACTTTGTTTAAATCTTGCTAAAGAAGAGACAACTAAAGAGATTCCTATTTTAATATTGAGAAAATATAAAATAGTAAATCGAAAAGAGTTTAGGATAGAACCGGGAAGAAGTGGACACGGAATCACGGGTCGTCAAGAATCATCACGAGTGTGTCTTTGAAGCTCGAATCCCTGATTAGAAGAAGAGGGGAGAAAATAGCAAACCAACGGGTCTCCCCTACACTTAGGATAAAGAAAGCGAAAAGATAGATACATGGGTTGCCTCCCAAGAAGTGCTTGATTTTTGATTACCGATTCGTGAGCCTGACTCGACCTTGATCATCATAGGAAGAAGCATGAAACGTATCCACCAGGATCAAATACATAGTTTTCGTCCATCAAGTAGCACAAGCTTAAGGCGAACAAGGCAAGCCACAACAGAGTAAGCAAGGTTCCCTTAAGAAGAAATGGAGCACGGTGGAAGCAAGTATGGTGAGGTGCAAGCATGTCTTCAAAATTTCCAAAGATTTTTCCTTTTATTTCATCAGGTGGATACTGAGATGGCTTAAGAATAGCAATACCGGGGTCGAACACCTTTTCCTTTAAGGGAAAATAGCACTCAGGCTCAGCAGAATGGGAAGAAGATCCGCGAAGAAGGACAACCTCGTCCTCAGAAGGGGGACAAAGAGGTGTTAAATCATATGTGCTGCGGATATTGGTGTCGACCGGTTTCTTCTCCTTAGAAAGAATGTTCTTCAAATCCAAAGTCGGATCAAGACGATAATCTTCAAAATCATAAGGAGGAGCATCACTCTCATGAGGGAAGTAAGTGTTGAGAAATGTAGAGAAGTCTTCCTCAAATGAGTAATCGTCCAAAGTAGGATCGAGTGATGGTGGAGGATCTTCATCGTGAGAAGAATCGCTCGAAAGAGTATCGGCCTCATCAAAATCATCATATGTGGGCAGCTCGGGATACTCAGAAGTAAGGTCATCATAATCATCCGAATCTGAGCTAGAATCATCATCATAAGCATCAAAGATCGGTGGAGAATCATAAATGGGAGAAGGTTCCAAATTGGACCGAGAATCATCCACATCATCTTGAAAAAATAGATTATCAATGGAAGAATCGAATAGAGGATTGTTGTAGACGACAAAATCATCAAGCACATTAATCATATTCACTGATTCTCGGCCTCTAAAGGATTTACTTGTAAGCTTTCCTATTTTAAACACTTGTGAATCATCCCCGACTCTTAAGATTAACTCACCTTCGGCCACATCAACTAAAGCTCGTCCGGTTCTCAAGAATGGCCGACCAAGTATTAAAGGAATACGATGGTACATTTCATAATCAACAACGACAAAGTCGACCGGGAAAGTAAATGTGCCAACTTTAATGAACACGTGTTCGGCTATATCAACGGGGTAAGCGAGAGTGCGATTTGCAAGTTCAAGAGTCATATTTGTTGGAGTGAGGTCAGGTAATGATAGTGTTTTCCAAACACTCAATGGCATCAAATTAATACTGGCCCCGAGATCAGCAAGGGCAGTAAATTCTTCAATTTTGTTAAAAATGCAAGGCAACACAAAACGACCGGGATCTTCAAGCTTTTCCGGAAGTTCTTTAAGAATAATTGCAGTGCAGTTTTCATTTAAGCGTGTGTTGGCGAGCTCAATCAACTTTTCCTTCTTGTTAAGCAATTCCTTAAATTCTTTGACAAATTTGGGCATGTGGACAAGTGCTTCAAGAAAGCTAATGTTGAAGTTCATTTGAGAGATCATCTTCACATAGCGTGACACTTCAGAGTCATCCTTGGTTAGCATTTTGGTCTTGCCTAAACGAGAGGGATATGGGATATTGGGTTTGGGTGGTGAAGGTGCAGGCGTAGGTAAAGGTTGAGATGTTGAAGGGTCCTTCCTAGGTACATCGTCATGACGAGGCGGAGACGGTAATGGTGCACTAATACTAGGTGTAGGAGGAATAGGGATAAATGGTGGTGGAGGAGGTGTAGATGATGGGGGCGGGATTGGTGGATCTACGATGGTGACTCCACTATGGGTAGTAATAGCACTCACATTTGCTCGTGGATTGGTGACGGTGTTTGAAGGTAGAGAACTTGAAGTAGAAGGTTGAGCTGCGGGCATGAAACTAGCAAGCATATTCTTCAAATCATTCGTTTGATTGCTGAGGTCAAATCATGCGGGTGAGTTCGGTCATATCAGGGTTTGCTGAGGTGGAAGAAACATTGACTCTCGGGTTGTTCCTTGAAGAAGCGGAGGAATCCCAGTTTTTGTGGTGAGTAGTCATGTTCTCAATAAGCTCTCTACACTCCTCGGGTCTCCTTTTCATGAATGTGCCACCGGCGGCTGCATTAATCGTATCACGATCACGAAAAGTCAATCCGTTGTAGAAAGTATCAATCAATGTGACTGGAAACATGTTGTGGTTTGGACAACGATCAATCAAGACATTATATCTCTCCCAAGCATCAAAAAGAGATTCATCGGGATCTTGCATGAAACCACTGATTTGATTGCGAAGGCTTGTGACCATGGATGGTGGAAAGTAGCGCGACAAAAAGCGTTGAGTCATGTCATCCCAAGTGTGAATTGAATTCTTCGGGAGACGATTAAACCATTTCTCGGCGTGATGTGATAAAGTATGTGGGAAGAGTTGTAGGCGAAGAACATCCTTTGTGGCACCAGGCAATTTCATGCTTTGGGTGATTGTAATGAACTTTTCGAGGTGTTTGTTGGCATCATCATCAGGCAATCCACGGAATGGGTTAGTTTGCACTTGCTGAATCATGTGGTGCTTCAACGAAAACTCCGGAGCGTTGATTTGCATCGGCGCAATCGGTCCTCCTCGTCCAAACATGGTAGGTTGACAAAGCTCCTCCATTGTCCGAAGATCGGGCTATGGAAGAACATTGTGGTTATTGTTGTTGAGGTGCGGTGGATTATTGTTGTTGACACCTGACATACTTAAATCTTCTCGAGTCTCGGGCTCTTGATAATTAGAAGATCTAGTACGCATACACCTACAAAGACAAAAGAAAACAACACCAAACGCAAAGACAATATATATACACATTAGAAATAAAATCTTTTTGGATTTTTGAAAATTTTAATTTTTATGGATTTTTATCAATTTTTAATTTTTATGGTTTTTTGAAATTTTTTGTGCAAGAAAAATAACGCTCACAAGTGTACAGATCCCAAAAAGCAACGCGTCTCTCACAAAAAACCGTTAATCTTTACGAAAAGAGCCGGCAGCGGCGCCATTTAATACTTGGATTTTACTCAGGTTAAATTGTTGTTCCCGTTCTCGGTATCTTAACGAATTGATTACTGGTTTTAAGTACGACTCAGTTGATTTTGGTGAAACAAATATTTTTGGTTGATTTTAAATAAAAAGTGCAAAGACTTAAAAGTAAATGACATTAAAGTAAAATGGCGTTAAAATTAAATCTAAGTCTAATTAAAAGAAGGGGTGTTAAAGTAAAGGGTGCAATATTTAAAAACGTGACGGAAAGTAAATTAATTAAATGACTTAAATTAAAAGCGTGACGAGAATTAAAATTAGACAAAGTATAAAATGGAGAACTTAAAAATTAAACAAGACAAAATATAAAAATAACACCCAATCGGAATATATTCCGATCAGACTTAATCGGAATGTCAAACCCAACCTGTCGGAATATTGATCGGAAACCTTTGATCGGAATGCTGTCACTTATCCAGATCGGAATATAGAATAGACCCTGGTCGGAATGCTGATCGGAAACCTAAGATCGGAATATCCAAACAAGCACCTCGATCGGAATGAGGACTGGACCCCCAATCGGAATGCTGTCACCACTTACCTGATCGGAATGCCCAATAATCACACTGATCGGAATACCAAAGCTCTCTAATCGGAATATTGTAAAACCTTGATCGGAATAACTGTCACTTACCCACGATCGGAATGTGCAAGATACCCCTGATCGGAATACACAAATCCTTTTCCGACCAAGCAATGGAGTGTTGGTCGGAATGATAATCCCCTTTCCGATTACTAGATCGGAAATAGAAGGAAATAACTCAAAATAAGCTAGAAAAGTAAGCTATAACTTTAATAAGCACAAGTCTAAAATCCTAAGCAAATCAAGTGTAAGAAAAACTAATAAGCTGAAATTTAAAGACTTTTTAAACACGAAATGAACAAAGTTTAGGAAAACAACTTTTTATATAAAAATAACTTTTAATAAAACTTTATAAACTTAAAGCTAAACAAAATAAGCTATAAAAATCAATGATCTAAAACAATCAAAAGCATAAAAACACAATCTTTAAATAAATAAGCAAGACAATTAGCATGTAAACATAAAAATCAAGCAAAGAAAGAAAGGTAGAATGAGAGAGAAAAACAAGATAATTAAAGAACACTTACTTGGAAATTAAAGGTATTAAAAGTGCAAGACAAGTATTTAAATTGACATGTAAAATAAATGTGCAAGTAATTAAAAGATGGAAGACTAATTGTCACCTTAGCCAACAAAAACTAATGAAATGAAAATGAGGGGTATTTATAGGAGATTAGGGAGATGGTTAGAGGAAGCTTCCTCCCCTCCTTCCTTTCTTCTTAATTGCACCATTAGGTCCTTAAGCCTTTAATCTTCTTTAATCTTGGACTTTAATGACTTTTGGCTCGGGATTTCTTTGAACTCGTCTTTTAATTCTTCAATAAATTAGACTTGAGTTTTTCGGCTTTTGATAAACTTCCGTCTTTTGACTTTTTCTTCGATAAATCTTCAGAATTGGTCTTGGACTTCCGTTCTTTTTGCACTCTTGACTTCTCGACTTCATATTTCATCTTTTTCTTCAATGAAAGCCCGTAAATGCCCGTGTTTTCTCCACTTTTCACAATTTTTTCCTAAATCACAACAAAAACACAACCACGCATAACTCCGACATAAAAGACATAAAACACACGTTTTGGCTCGGTTATTATTGTAATTAAGTGGTAAAAAGGATGGGTGTTTACACACCTATCATATATGATGATGCATTTTGTAGAGTTTTCGTACAGCGGCGCCACTAATAATGGCACACTAAAAACACCTCCCGGCAGTGGTGCCATTTTGATGTTGAGTTTTCGTACACGTTTTAGGAAAAACGCGTATGAGTGGCAAGTATTAAGTCTTACGCTTTAGGAAAAACGTAAAACCGAATAAATGCGGGTTCGTTCTCGAAGGAGGTGTGTGTAATAGATGCCAATTATATAAAATCAAGAGTTTGGATTAGTGACGTTTTTGGTTTTAGAAAGAAGAATTAAAGACGAGCTACAACTACAAATAAACTTCGACGAGTGACGTAAAACGCGAACGTAGATACGTAAAACGTGAAAAAATTAAAAAATTTAACCTAAAAATTAATTAAAACTTAAAACTAAGTCTAAAATAATATAAATAAGGATAAAAATCCAATAAATAAATTTTAAAACCTTTTATTAATTAAATATTCAATTTTTAATGCTAATTAAAGCCCAAAAATTAAACATAATTAAGAAAAAGCCCAAAATATTATTTTATTGAACAAATAACTCACTTATATTATTTAAAAACCAAATTATACTAATGAACAGTAGAAAAATGAAAAAGTTTGAAAAATTAAATATTTTTCACTAAAAGACAAAACAGATTTTAATTAAACCTATTTATACTTAAATTAAATCTAGAAACTGATAAAAAAGTGAATAGTAAAATATTTTTAACTAAAAATCTTAAAATCTTTTTCTAAATCTAAGAAAATTTTTAGAACTGAAAAATATTAATTTTTGTCACTAAAAGACAAAAATCAATAATTAAAAAGTAATTTAAAATGCAATTAAATCTAAAAAATAGGAGATGAACAGTAAAATAAAAATAAACTGAATAGAAAAATCAGAAAATAAATAAGAAAAATTACAAAACCAAAATCAAGTTCTAATTCCTAAAAAAGTTCACAAAAGACAAAAAACCTAGAAACTGAAAGTGACACTTTGTTGATTTTGGCCAATAGCTTAGCAGTGGGAACCTTTAACACTAACAGTGGGAATTGAGTTCCCACTGTCTTCACAGAAAAAACGGGTCTGGGAACCTTTTTGCTTGTATCTTTAGATTTACTAGGCTTTGTGGGCAAACAAAGGCACCCCCATAACCAGTTGGGTTGTGGGGAGTCAAGAAAAATATGAAAACAATATATCACTTTACAAAATCAAGCAGAAAAACCCCTATGACAGTCACTGGTATATGTATGGGGGCTGTTGGCTTTTTTGCTGATGCAATGTGCAATCGGGTGAGTTTTGGTTGGCCAAAACTCACTCAATTCACTCCCTAGCTTACCCAAATCACACACAAATCCTATCCTAACCTAAATCCTATCAAGCTCAAAGATTGAATTGGAAAAAATTCTCAAAATCAAGCACTTATGGACTATTGATCATTTAGGATGTTTTTATCACAACTTAGCATACAAAACCTATCCAAAGCTTACCAAACTAACCACCAAATACTGAATACACTTAACAATACCAAAGTGAGTGTGTACCACTGATTTTAAACCAACATCTTTTCACCAATCTGATTTTAAAACCAAGATTCAAACACCCCTTTAAAACAGAAAAGTGAAATTTTAACAAAGAAATTCTACTCTAACATGCACCAAATCCATTCACCTCTATCCTAACCTGTTTCAATCCAACACATACACAATATCATGCATTTGGTCTACATCCTAACAACTTAATTCTATTAATCATCAAAGCTCAAAATTTTTTCAGCAAGTATAGAAAGTAAAAAGTCCTTACCTTGTGAGCCTACATCCAGGCATCACAAAGGCAGCTTATGCCTTTTCCATCAAGCACGGGCTTGAGCTGATGAGATTTAGAAAGAGGCTTGTTGGTATGTAAGATAAAGATGATGAGTTCAAGAAGAAAACCACCCTCCAATATGCATAATTCGTGTACCTGTCAAAATCAAAAGGGAAAAGAGAAAGAGTGACCTGGGAATAAGCAACCACAAAGTGTATAAGCCTGGCTTATTGATTAAGCCAGCTTATCACTCTTGGCTTAATAAAAATAACTTTTTGAAACTGGTTTCTTCTAAACCAAATCAAACCAAACTGAAACTTGAAGTATACTTGACCAAAGATTATCAAAACATGCAACCAATTTTTAGTTTCCACTTTGACTTCAATTAAATAAAACTGATTTCAAGAATTTTGTAAACTTTACCAAAACTTCAAAACGTATTATTTTTTTCTGAAAACTGTTGATAAAAGTGAATACTTTTATCTCTTAAACTGATTTTAATCACTGAATATCATGAACTAACTAACAATAACCTTGGAACACATATGTGCAAAACATTAATTTTTTCATTTTCATTACTAAACATTAAGGTTTTACAAATTCTGGAACAAAGGTGTGCTAACATGCTAGCACCCTATTTATACTGATAAAATGAAAATTCTAGAAAAGCTACAAACTAAAACCCTAATCCATGAAATTCTTGGAATGCCCTTCTTGTTGACTGATTTTGGTCAAAAGATTCCTCTCATGTGTAGGGACCAAGGAATGAAGGAGGGGCGTTTATCTGGTCGGATTTTTGGGTTTGGGTTGAAAGTGATGTAGCAGGGGGTGACCCTACTGGTCACATGGTTGTGTTGGGGAAAGATTCGTGAGTGGGTTTAGGATTAGGATAGGGTTAATCAGTGATCTGGAGAAAATGGGTGAAAAACCCTTTGTTTTAAAGCCAATTCGTCCTGGGTGTTTTAGGGTTTATGGAGTAGTTTAGGATGGGTTTTATTCTGGTTTTAGGGAGATTAAGTTTAAATAAGTTGTTTGCCACCAAAAACAAGTTTAATAAACCTGTTTAAAAATAAGGGTGAGTGGGATCTGACGTGGATGGTGGGTGTAATGTGATTGGTGGAGGGGTGAGTGGGTGATGAGGTGGCGTGTGGTGATAGGGTGAGGTAAGTTTGTTGTCTGGCCAGAAAAGGCCCCCCAATTCCCTTCTTGTAGCCTCTTTGTAATAATCAGCCATCAAAACCTTTTTCCCTTTAGAACAAGTTTGATTAACTTGTCATTTTTGGCCCAATTGGTTTGTAAACTTTGAATAAGGACCATACATGCAATATTTGCATTCTTCAATGGCTAATAATGTCATGTCTTGAAACTTTAGGACCCAACTTGTAATAATGAGGTTTACAAGGGTCTAAAGTGACAAGTATTCAAAGATGAGGGACCAAAGTTGCCAATTCTTCAAACTTCAAGGGTAATTTTGGAAATTCCATATTTGGGCCCGGTTCTTTGTGCGGCTTCGTTTCCCGTGTTTGTTTTTGCTCTATTCTTTTGATCTTTTGTTGATTACACGATATCCGTACCAAAAATACACAAGACACAAATACAAGCATATATAGGGGTATTTTCATGATATTTTAAGCGTTTTAAGCCCGATTTGGACGATGAGACTATGTATAATTGCAGTCTCATCACTCCCCCATACTAAACCATTGCCGTGTCCCCACGCAATGCTAGAATAAACTATCTTAGCACTCCCAAAATTCATTTTATGATGACATTTATTGAAGACAAAAATTTAAATAAACTACTACACGCGTTTTAGACATAATGTAATGTTTTCATCACGATAAAGTGACTTTTGGGATCATAGAACAAGAACACGTGAATGCTTCGTTAGAAATAATTTCGTCGTCCTCGATTTTCACCCCAATTCCATGCCAAGCGTGCAACGAGATCATTGTTATTATAAGTTAGCAACACGATCATATCTCATGAGTGTTAATTACGAACCTAAACTCCCTTATTCCTACTTGGTATCTCTTATATTTTATTTTTGTCTTAATGATCACGAGGATACATCATCGACTTATGCGTGAATAGAGATTAAGTCTAAAAATAGAGTCTTAACGGTGTAAACAAAATCATTAAATTAATAATTCACCCTAATAGACAACGATGTCAAAAAATTAAGTCAACAAGAAGGATCGATAAACACGGTTTTGAACATGAGCCTTATTACCAAGACTTTTATACGCCCCCTAACGGAAGGGCCTTATTATCTTTGGTTTACCTCCATCTTTTATTCAACTTCGCCATGAAGCTTTTATTATGACTTCGGTCTTGCCTTGCCTTTTATTATCCGCCTCATCGGTGGTTTTATTAGCCAAAGACGTATATCCTCACGCTAAAGCGAATTTTGGATCTTTAAAGCTTCAAAGATTAAGGCTTGATTCACTTTCAATTTGGGCATAGATTTTTCGGCCTTGTGGGCTTCAAATTTTTGCTTAATTTAGGTGAGCACTTGAAATCTTATTATTAGGTGAAGCTTTCGATTTATTCGGGTGCCAATACTTCAAAACCATGACGCTGGCGATACCTTAATGTTTCCCCAATTTAATTACATGGAAGCTACTAAAACAAATTAGAAACAAACAATAGTGACTAAACCGCTAAATCAATATTTATTAACAATTTATTATCAAAAACGTGGGGAGAATAAGCTAATAATTACTACACATGAGATCGTGACGATTACGAGACTTATAAATAACTATATCATTTCTCGTCCTCATTTAAGAGACTTAGCCTAATTAAAGTTAAGGAATCGAAGCTAAGTGCTCAACACGCACGGTCGAGTCAAAAATTACTCTTATTCTCACCATCAGAAAACCTACATTCGAGTCTTAAACACTTATGAAAAATACGAAATTTTTTTAAAATTTGGCCATTTTTAGCCTTATTTGCAACAAAACGATAAAAAGATGAAATTTTGGATTGCGTGTTGATGTAAGCAAGGTGAAGTATCTACTCACCCCCCCCTCCAAACTAAAACTAAACATTTTCCTCAATTTTTCGAGTCTAGGGGTGAAACACCCCCATACTAGAGACGTAGTCGAATGCTTAATATCGAGCATGGAAAGGGTAAAACGAATAACCTAAAAGCCGTTTATGAATTATGCTAATAAGATAAATGTTAGAACGTAAAAGGATATCATCAGATATCGGAATCTCCAAAGGCAACGATCGAAGCTTGAGTGCTACGTAAAACGAACACGCGAGGCTTCAATGGTGTCAATGAACCTAATGAATCACAATCACGAACAACCACGGAACAAAAGGTTGGAAGGGCACAAATCCCCTCATTACACTATTAGAAAGCAATAATATTTACAAGGATAAGCATGAGAATCCCCCACGAGGCACCTTGTTTTTGATAACCGAGTCAAAAGCTCGACTCGAATCCCCATAAATGTGATCATTTAGGGACATCCTTGGTTTGGTCATTTTTTATGGAACTTACATGTAATCAGGGTCCAAAAGCAACCATGAATAAAGGTAAAGCCTTTATACCGGGATCAAAGATCGTGTCTTCATTTTCGGATGATAAACAAAACAACTCGACTTTCAACATCATCGTCCCAAAGGGACACAAGAAAATAGAATGAGAAGAGGAGGGTGGGACATTGGGTGGGAAAACAAATCGAGTTACTCGAGGTAAACTCATACCGTAAGTGTAGAAGGACCTTCTAGTGACTACTTCGGTAAAAGACCGAGATTTTATCTTAAACGTGATACCGGGGTCAAAAATCTCGTCCTCGGTGGAGAAGTGTGAGGGAACAAATGGGGCTTCCCCCACACTAGATCCACACAAAACGTCGTCAAAAGAAGTAGACGCGTTTGTAGCAAGCTCAATTAAGCGAGGTGATGACGGAGTTAACTTTGGAAAAATTTTCAAATCAATAGTAAAATCTTTTCCTTTTTCATTTTTTAACTCTTTGTTACGAAAACCCAAGTTGATTAAATTGAAAATATTTGGTGTTTCTAAAACAATTCTAGACATACTTAAAATTTTCACATTTATCTTGAAGGCGGGAGGAGGATTTGAATATTTAAAACGTGAATCAAATAAAGCATCCCCCTCCGGGCTAACGCAACGATCCTCATCAAACTCGAAAATAGAAGGCGGGTCATCAAGAATACGTTTGATCTCGGAAAAATCGCCATCGGGATCAAAAACGTCTTCTCTTCCTCGTGGAAGAGGTTGAGCAATAAAATTGTCGATAATTGAGTCGCCAGCTTCAACCGTCGTGAAACTAGGAAAAGAAGGCTCTTCGATTGAAGATTTTGCCTTTGTCGTTTCGACCTCGACATCGAAAAACGTATCAATGTGAGCAAGGCCATCGGTGGACTTCTCACACGATAAATCCAAAATCTCACTCGGTGTAGGATTAGGAGTAAAAGGCTCGTCTCGTGACAATTTTGCCTTGACGGTTTCAACTTTGTCCTTCGAAGGGATCGAACGTGGGTTCTCGAACATTTTAGCAAAACTACTAACACGTCCCTTCGGAATTAATTTTCGTTCATCTTGTAAAAACGAGGGTTCAACCATTTCCTTTAAAACCTTGTCACATTTTTCTTTTTCAAAATCATTTAATGGAATTTCTTCGTCAAAATTAAGTGTATATTGATTTAGAAAGTCCTCAATAATTTCATCCTCATTAGAAAAATTTTGTTTAGAAGGTACAAGATTCAACGTTCCTAAGTATCCTACGAGTTTTTCCTTTGGTTTATTTTCAAAAAACATTTTTCAAAACTTCGTTAGATGACGTTTTCGTTTCCTCTACGTTTTTGCAAGACGACGAAGGTAGCACGACTCTAAAATTCGAGAGATATGGATCAATACGAGACGTACGAGTCTTAGAAGTCGCTAAGGCTTTAACCTCTCCCTCGGAATTGGGATTGGTGTCATTTGACGAAGATTTGAATCTTTCCATTAAGCCCTCGACTATTAAAAGAATTTTATCTCTCTCATTAGCATGATTTTCCTTAATTTTATCCGCATATCCCTTCCACATCTCTTGACTTTGGTCATACAAACATTGTTGCTCTTCAAAAAGGGTGTCATAATCGTTTTCCATTTTTTTGAAATTTTCCCTTTTGGTTGCCATTCGTTTATTACAAGTTTCCTTAAGGCTTGTCATTTGTTCTTCCACCATCGTTAATTTCTCATTATTTCATCTCACAAAATCATTAAAGGCATTATGAATAGACTAATCATTGCAATTAAAAGACGGATAATACGACGAATAAAACGAAGACGATGGGTGACCTTGGTCGTAAGATTGAAAATTGTTACCATGATCACGTGGAGCGGAATTATAGATATAACCCCCTAGACCTCTAATAACCTCACAATAAAAAAAATTGGCACCATCGGGAGGGCCTCCACAATATGGACACGAATAATATCCACCATTATTTGACATGATGCAACAAGAATGGTGTTACGAGAATTAAACACTAGAGGGTTAGAAATATAATTAATGGATAAGGGTAAGAAGAATATTTTTGATTTTTGATTGTTTTTAATTATTATTTTTTTTGGATTTTTCTTGTATTACGTAGACTTAAATCTACAATTCTCTCCTCGAATCGACTTTCTCGATTAAAGTAGCCTCAAGGAATGAAAACGATCATGTGAAGTGAACGCCTTCGATGACTTTAGAACGTTGGTGGAACACCAAAACGTTCAAGAGGGTTTAATCTTGAAAACAAGCAAATATATATACGTAGATAATACTTTGGTTGGAAAACCCTCGATTAGCCCTCTTTCTCAAAACACGCACAAGCAAGCGGGGGAAACGAGGCGGTGCTAAGCACTTAAGAGCCTTTTTCCCTTAGGTCGTGAAATACAATCGCCTTATACCCACCTTATAGTTTGTGTTAATTGAAATTAAGCCTCACGAAAGTATTTATCTATTTTGCCTTTTACTTTTACTTTGGATTCGAGTACAATGATCGAGTGATGAAATCCCGAATCAAGGTTGCGTTTTCACGCTTTTGGAGTACTTGTATATTTATTGTTCTACGTAAGTACAATATAGTAATATATTCACAAAGAAAAACGAAAACAATAATGGGATATCTACAATATAGTAAAATGATTGTTGTGTGTTTAGTTTAGGAAAACTAAACACAATTTATTTGGATACTATAATATAATAAGGAAAAATAACAAAAATGAATATGTACGATATTCACGCTTTCCAAAATTTGAAAAGCAAAAACGCACCACTCACACAAACACGATACTAATAATGGCACACTAAAAACACCTCCCCGACAGCGGTGCCATTTTGATGTTGAGTTTTCGTACACGTTTTAGGAAAAACGCGTATGAGTGGCAAGTATTAAGTCTTACGCTTTAGGAAAAATGTAAAACCGAATAAATGCGGGTTCGTTCTCGAAGGAGGTGTGTGTAATAGATGCCAATTATATAAAATCAAGAGTTTGAATTAGTGACGCTTTTGGTTTTAGAAAGAAGAATTAAAGACGAGCTACAACTACAATTAAACTACGACGAGTGACGTAAAACGCAAACGTAGATACGTAAAACGTGAAAAAATTAAAAAAATTTAACCTAAAAATTAATTAAAACTTAAAACTAAAATAATATAAATAAGGATAAAAATCCAATAAATAAATTTTAAAACCTTTTATTAATTAAATATTCAATTTTTAATGCTAATTAAAGCCTAAAAATTAAATATAATTAAGAAAAAGCCCAAAATATTATTTTACTGAAGAAATAACTCACTTATATTATTTAAAAACTAAAAATTGTTTTTCTTAAATTTTAAATACTATTTTTCTATTTTTAAAACACTAAAAACTATTTTTAAACTAAAATAATGATTAAAAATAATAAAATAATGCTAAAAATAATTTGACTATTTTAAAAATCCTAAATTATACTAATGAACAGTAGAAAAATGAAAAATTTTGAAAAATTAAATATTTTTCACTAAAAGACAAAACATATTTAATTAAACCTATTTATACTTAAATTAAATCTAAAAATTGATAAAAAAGTGAACAGTAAAATATTTTTTAACTAAAAATCTTAAAATCTTTTTCTAAATCTAAGAAAATTTTTAGAACTGAAAAATATTAATTTTGTCACTAAAAGACAAAAATCAGTAATTAAAAAGTAATTTAAAATGCAATTAAATCTGAAAAATAGGAGATGAACAGTAAAATAAAAATAAACTGAATAGAAAAATCAGAAAATAAATAAGAAAAATTACAAAACTAAAATCAAGTTCTAATTCCTAAAAAAGTTCACAAAAGACAAAAAACTTAGAAACTGGAAGTGACACTTTGTTGATTTTGTCCAGTAGCTTAGCAGTGGAAACCTTTAACACTAACAGTGGGAATTGAGTTCCCACTGTCTTCACAGAAAAAACATGTATGTGGACCTTTTTGCTTGTATCTTGAGATTTACTAGGTTTTGTGGGCAAACAAAGGCACCCCCACAACCAGTTGGGTTGTGGGGAGTCAAGAAAAATATGAAAACAATATATCACTTTACAAAATCAAGCAGAAAAACCCCTATGACAGTCACTGGTATAGGTATGGGGGCTGTTGGCTTTTTTGCTGATGGAATGTGCAATTGGGTGAGTTTTGGTTGGCCAAAACTCACTCAATTCACTCCCTAGCTTACCCAAACCACACACAAATCCTATCCTAACCTAAATCCTATCAAGCTCAAAGATTGAATTGGGAAAAATTCTCAAAATCAAGCACTTATGGACTATTGATCATTTAGGATGTGTTTATCACAACTTAGCATACAAAACCTATCCAAAGCTTACCAAACTAGCCACCAAATACTGAATACACTTAACAATACCAAAGTGAGTGTGTACCACTGATTTTAAACCAACATCTTTTCACCAATCTGATTTTAAATCCAAGATCCAAACACCCCTTTAAAACAGAAAAGTGAAAATTTAACAAAGAAATTCTACTCTAACATGCACCAAATCCATTCACCTCTATCCTAACCTGTTTCAATCCAACACATACACAATATCATGCATTTGGTCTACATCCTAACAACTTAATTCTATTATTCATCAAAGCTCAAAAATTTTTCAGCAAGTATAGACAGTAAAACGTCCTTACCTTGTGAGCCCACATCCAGGCCTCACAAAGGCAGCTTATGCTTTTTCCATCAAGCATGGGCTTGAGCTGATGAGATTTAGAAAGAGGCTTGTTGGTATGTGAGATAAAGATGATGAGTTCAAGAAGAAAACCACCCTCCAATATGCATAATTCGTGTACCTGTCAAAATCAAAAGGGAAAAGAGAAAGAGTGACCTGGGAATAAGCAACCACAAAGTGTATAAGCCTGGCTTATTGATTAAGCCAGCTTATCACTCTTGGCTTGATAAAAATAACTTTTATAAAACCGATTTCAAGAATTTTGCAAACTTTGCCAAAACTTCAAAACGTATTATTTTTTTTCTTCTGAAAACTGTTGATAACAGTGAATACTTTTATCTCTTAAACTGATTTTAATCATTGAATATTAATACGTAGATTTTGCCAAGTATGAAATTTTAAATTCGTTGTTGTGGTCTAATCGAATTGATTACTGCATAAAATGTGACTCAGTTGTCTTTTGGTGAAAACAAATATTGTGTCGTTGTAGTAAAATTAAAGTGCAAAACTTTAAAATAAAGGTAAAGTAAATAAAGCTGAAAATGATTAAAAATAATTGACGAGAAATTAAAAGCAATTAAAAGTAAATAACGTAAACTTAAAGCTATCCTAAAGGCAATCTTAAAATAAATCTAAAGGCAAGTTAACTAAAAGTACGACTAAAGGGAAAAGGCGGGAAAAGTAAATGCTAAAAACTAGAAAAACTTAACTGCGAAAAGTCCAAAAACTAGCCTTATCCGGAATCCGTGATACTGCCACTATCCGGAAAAACCAAGCAAGTCTAATCCGGAAACCACCCTAAAAGCTTATCCGGAAAACAAACCTAAAACCCTTATCCGAAATCCAGGACTCTGTCACTATCCGGAATCCGTCAAAATGATCTTATCCGGAAAACAACCTAAGCAACCTTATCCGGAATATGTGTTAATTCTCTTATCCGGAAAACACATCCGTGTCTATATCCGGAAAAAGGCTCTTCTACGCTTATCCGCAAAACAAACTATGGGCTTATCCGGAAAACGGTTTAATACCACTATCCGGAATCCTCTTAAATGTCTTATCCGGAAAACAAGCCTAAGTCTCTTATCCGGAATACACAATTCCAACTATTATCCGGAAAACGTGTTGTATAAGCTTATCCGGAAAGCAAAATTTCCTCTCTTATCCGGAATGAGGTAGTTCTTGGGCGGTTATCCGGAAAAGGTGTTTCCACTGCCTATCTGGAAAAACAGGTATAAAAAACCTTATCCGCAAAACAGATGATGAAGGCTTAGGATTCGGATCTCAAAAATAAGCTAGAAAATGAAGATAAGCCAAAAATCAATAAGCTTTAATCTAAAAACTTAACCAAAAGACTATAAAGAAAAAGCTATAAAACCAAAATTTAAAGACTTTTAAAAACATTAACTTTATAAAAACAAATTTTAATAAAAATCACAAATAAGCTAAAGATTCAATAAGGTAAATCATCAAAAGCATAAAAACATGAACATAAATCAAATACGCAACACAATAAGCACATAAACAATAATATTAAATCAATAAAAAGAAAGGTAGATGAGAGAATAACAATAAAAGTAAAGATTCAATAACATAAAAAGTAAACTTACTTGAAATTAAAGGTGCAAGACAAGGTAATTAAAGTGCAATAAGGTAAATGACATGAAATTAAATTGAAAGTAATGTAAATGGTGGAAGAACTAATTGTCACTATTAGCCAATAAAAACAAATGAAATCCTAATGACTCTATTTATAGGGGAGGAGGTGATTAGTGGAAGGAAGCTTCCTCCTCTCTTTCTTAAATCTTTAGAATAGGCCTTGGACTTCCGTTCTTTTTGCACTCTTGATTTCTTGACTTCGTCTTTTGACTTTTTCTTCGATAAAAGCCCGTGAAAGCCCGTGTTTTCTCCCCTTTTCACATTTTTGTCCTAAATCACAACAAAAAACACAAACCACGCATAATTCCGACATTTACGACATAAAATACACGTTTTGGCCTGGTTATTATTGTAATTAAGTGGTAAAAGTATGGGTGTTTTCACACCTATCAAATCCCCTACACTTGACCATTGCAATGTCCTCATGCAATGCATTAGTTACAAAGTACGTTTTACATTTTCCATCATAATCAATCCATATTGGCCTTTATTAAAGAGATAGAAAATTATAAACATTCAAAGGAAGAAAGTAAGTAAAGAAATCGAAGACATACCTTAGGGTTTTGGAAATGTCATGAATGATCATCATCCTCAAGTTTTCACATTCTCCAAACCAAGCTTAAAAACGAGATCATTGTTATTATAAGTTAGCAAACTAACACGAACTCATGTGGGCTAATTATTTACTTAGACTCCCTTATTCCTAGGTGTATCTCTTATATTTTATTATTGTCTTGAATGATCATGAGGATGCATTGTTGACTTATTTCGATAGTTATTTAGGCTGAAAATAAAGTGGGACAATTTAATCAATAGTTAGCTAATGGACAAAATATTTTAAAACTGCTTCTCGGGACCTCATAAAGTTCATATCTTGGCATAACTCGCTTCGCGATTTGAGACCATTCTCGGACCGATATTTGGCAGCGACTTCATACTTCAAATCTTGAGAGACGTTCATGAAATAATGGTCTTCTCTTCATAATAGGAATTTCTTCACTTGATGTTTTGAGAGATTCTTCATATTTGGACCACGACTTCTTCATTTTTTGTCCAATCTTTACTTTGGACTTTGATATACAACGATCCGCCTCCTTTTAGGAGTTGGAACTATTTATCCTCATACCTTGTTAGTGCCATTTTGGATAGACTTCTCCATGATTGATAACTTGATTTTACTCAGTTAAAAAGTTCTTTGTCGTATGTCTAATCGAATTGATTACTGGTTTTAAGTGTGACTCAATCGTTCTTGGTTAAGAAAAATATTTGTCGTTGTTGAAAAATAAAATGCAAGACTTAAAAGTAAATGACAGTAATTTAAATCTAAATGAAAATAAATGACAAGAAATTAACGCGTGACGAAAATTAAAAGGCAATTAACGTAAATAACGCAAACTTAAAACTATCCTAAAGGCAAACTTAAAACGCAACTAAAACTTAAACTAAGGCAAAAATAAATCTAAGGCAAATAAACTTAAGGTGAAACTAAGGAAAAAGGCGGGAAAATTAAAGCTTGAAAATTAAAAATTTAAACTTGAAAACAGAAACTTAAAATAACCTGAAAACAGCTCATTCGGAATAATCCTTCGTTCGGAATAATCACTCATCCGGAATGTCACCTTCGCTCGGAATAATTCTTCTTCACTCGGAATTTTTACCTCATGCGGAATAAATGGCTCATCCAGAATATTTGAACAAAACCTTCATTCGGAATAAAATCTTGACCCTGAATAAACTCTTTATTCGGAATATGTAACTTATCCGGAAAAAATCCTTTATTCGGAATGTTTGCCTTGATCCGGAATGTTGTCTTGGTTCGGAATAACTAGAACAAACCCTTCATTCGGAATAATCAAAACTCAGCCTTCATCCAGAATATCCCTTGATCCGGAATATCCCTTGACTCGGAATACTGCTGATTTGGAATTAATACTCAAACCCTTCGTTCGGAATGTTCCGAATGAATACCTTGATCCGGAATATTATTCCGAATAAACGACTTGATCCGGAACAAATTCTTCACTCGGAATGCCAGCTTGATTCAGAACTTCCACTGATCCGGAATATTCCACTGGTTCGGAATATTCTGAACAAAACTTTGATTCGGAATAATCAACAAGATTCTTTCACTCGGAATATTCCATTTATTCGGAATATGTAACTTATCCGGAATAATTAGAAGATTTCCTTGGTTCGGAATAAAGTTGTTGATCATGAATAAACCTGGGAAAAGAAACAGTAGCGAAGAACAAGGAGAAAAGAAATAACACGAATCTAAACCAATCTAATCAAAATCATCCAAAAGATTAAATCAAACTAACCAAATAACATCTATTAATCATAAACAAACAATCCAAAACAATCAAACTAACAATAATAATCAAAATAATCAAAACCCACTTAATCAATTTAATAAAAACTTAAGAACATGAACATAAACAATAAAGCATAAAGATCAAAGATTAAACAAGAAAGGAAGATAAGAGATTAACAATAAAAGTAAAGATTAACAATAATTAAAAGGAAACTTACTTGAAATTAAATGAATTTAAGGTGCAAGACAATGTATTTAAATTGACATGAATTTAAAGAACAAGTAATTAAAAGGGTGGAAGACTAATTGTCACACTTAGCCAACAAAAACAAATGAAATGAAAATGAAGACTATTTATAGGGGAATTAGGGAGGTGCTTAGAGGAAGCTTCCTCCCCTCTTTCTTCTTTCTCTAATTGTCATTAAGTCCTTAATCTTCTTAATTCTTTGACTTTAACGACTTTGTCTCAGGATTTCTACTCTCGTCTTGTAATTTCTTCAATAAATTAGACTTGAGTTCTTCGGCTTTTAGTAAACTTCCGCCTTTTGACTTTTTCTTCGATAAATCTTCAGAATTGGTCTTGGACTTCCGTTCTTTTTTCACTCTTGATTTCTTGACTTAGTCTTTTGTCTTTTTCTCCGATAAAGCCCGTGAATGCCCGTGTTTTCTCCCCCTTTCACATTTTCGTCCTAAGTCATAACAAAAACACAAACCACGCATAATTCCGACATTTACGATATAAAACACACGTTTTGGTTTGGTTATTATTGTAGTTAAGTGGTAAAAAGGATGGGTGTTTACACACCTATCAAATCCCCTACACTTGACCATTGCAATGTCCTCATGCAATGCATCAGTTACAAAGCACGATTACATTTTCCATCATAATAAATCCATATTGGCCTTTATTAAAGAGATATAAAGTTATAAACATTCAAAGTAAAGAAATCAATAACATACCTTCGGGTTTTAGAAATATCATGAATGATCATCATCCTCAAGTTTTCACATTCTCCAAACCAAGCTTAAAAACGAGATCATTGTTATTATAAGTTAGCAAACCAACACGAATTCATGTGGGCCAATTATTTATTTAGAATCCCTTATTCCTAGGTGTATCTCTTATATTTTACTATTGTCTTGAATGATCACGAGGATGCATTGTTGACTTATTTTGATAGTTATTAAGGCTGAAAATAAAGTGGGACGATTTAATCAATAGTTAGCTAAAGGATAAAATCTTTTAAAACTGCTTCTCGGGACCTCATAAAGTTCATATCTTGGCATAACTCGTTTCACGATTTGAGACCTTTCTCGGACCGATATTTGGCAGCGACTTCATACTTCAAACCTTGAGAGACGTTCATGAAATAATGGTCTTCTCTTCATAATAGGAATTTCTTCACTTGAAATTTTGAGAGATTCTTCATATTTGGACCACGACTTCTTCATTTTTCTCCAATCTTTATTTGGGATTTCGATATAAAACGATCCGCCTCCTTTTTGGACTTGGATCTATTTATCCTCATACCTTGTTAGGGCCTTTTTGGATAGACTTCTCCATGATCTTTTATGGGAGTATTTGCTTTCCGTCGTGTGTCTCGATCCTTCATATTGATCTTTGATAAATGATTCTTCACATCACTTTTGGATCTTTAGCAACAAAATGTAGCCCTCATGCCTTGTTAGGACCTTTTTTGACTCGCCAATCTTTGCATCCCGCTTCAATAAGTTATGCCTTGGCTATGAACTCTAATCCATACCGAGCAACTTTTAAACGATCTTGGGCTAGAAGCTAAGTAACTTTTCAAATCGTACAACCTTATTTATTGCAGATAAATTTATTAGCAAGCGATGGGAGAATAGGCTTATAATTTACTCACATAAATTCACGAAAGGATACCAAACTTATAATTAACTCTATCATCTCTCATTCTCCACAGTTTAAAATCTCAAGGAATGAGACTCGTGGATGCTTAGCCTATTAAATCAAAGTTTTGGGTTTTCGAGTCATCTATAGGATCTTGCAAACTCTTAGACTTTTTCAAGTTTAGAAATCGCATTTTAAAGTTCCCTTGATAAACGACTCTCTAGGATCAATTATTGGAACTTGCGAAAAGTTCTTGTTTTTAACCCGTGAGAGTTAAGACTTTCGCGTTTTAAAGCTCCCTATATAAAAGCCTAGCAAAACTTGACTTAAACACGTTAAGGATACTAGCTAGAGTAAACTTAGATAAGTAAACTCGGATTGAGTCAAAAGATTCACAACGTTTGAAATTAAAACCACTTTATTAAAATTTATTCTAACAAAGAAGGAAAAATAACTATACAAACGGAAAAACTAATAGGCCAAAGTAGATAAAAATTTTTGAAAAATGTCGAAAAATTGATTTTCCGGTTAAAATGAGGACAAATACAAGGAAAAGACCACTTAACTTCGATAGAAGTCCCCCTACACTTAATATAAACATTGTCCCCAATGTTTAAGCATGTGGGAGTAAACTTCCCTACACTTAGGACATTGTGCACTTTGTTTAAATCTTGCTAAGGAAAAGACAACTAAAGAGATTCCTATTTTGATATTGAGAAATATAAAATAGTGAATCGAAAAGAGTTTAGGATAGAACCGGGAAGACGGGTACACGGAATCACGGGTCGTCAAAAATCATCAAGAGTGGATCATTGAGCGCTCGAATCCCTGAATATGAGAAGAGAGGAAATAGCAAACACCAATGGGTCTCCCCTACACTTAGGATATAAATAGCTAAAAGATAGAAACATGGGTTTCCTCCCAAGAAGCGCTTGGTTTTTGTTCACCGAGTCGTGAGCCTGACTTGACCTTGATTAGCATAGGAAGAAGCATGAAACATATCCACCGGGATCAAATACATAGTTTTCGTCCATCAAATAGCACAGACTTAAGGCGAACAAGGCAAGCCTAAGAAGAATAGGCAAGGTTCCCTTAAGCAAAGATGGAGCACGGTGGTAGCAAGGGTAAAGAGGTGCAAGCATATCTTCAGTAGGTCCAAAAATCTTTCCTTTTATTTCATCAGACGGATACTGAGATGGCTTAAAAATTTCAATACCGGGGTCGAACACCTTTTCCTTTAGGGGAAAATAGCACTCAGGCTCAGCAGAATTTGAAGATAATCCGCTAAGAAAATGCACAACCTCGTCCGCAAAAGGTGGACAAAGAGGTGTCAAAACATACGTGCTGCGGATGTTGGTGTCGTCCGGTTTCTTCTCCTTTGAAAGAATTTTCTTCAAATTCGAAGTAGGATCAAGACCATAATCATCAAAGTCTAAAGAAGGAGCATCACTCTCATGAGGGAAGTAAGTATTGAGAAAAGAAGAGAAGTCTTCCTCAAATGAGTAGTCATCCAAAGTAGGATTAAGCATGGTTGGCGGAGGATCTTCATCATGTGAAGAATCACTCGAAAGAGTATCGGCCTCATCAAAATCATCATAAGTGGGCATGTCAGGATACTCGGAAGTAAAATCATCATAATCATCTCCATCGAAGCTAGAACCATCATGATAAGCATCATAGATCGGTGGAGAATCATATATAGGTGAAGGTTCCAAATTGGAGAGAGAATCATCCACATCATCTTGAAAAAGTGGATTATCATTGCAAGAATCGAATAGAGGATTGTTGTAGACGACAAAATCATCAAGCACATTAATCATATTCACTGATTCTCTTCCATAGGATTTGCTTGTAAGCTTCCCCATTTCAAAAACTTGTGCATCATCCCCGACTCTTAAGATGAGCTCACATTTATCCACATCTATTAAAGCTCTACCGGTTCTAAAAAATGGGCGTCCAAGTAGTAACGGAATACGAGGGTCCATTTCATAATCAACAACGACGAAGTCGACCAGAAAAGTGAATGTGCCAACTTTAATGAACACATCTTCGGCAATACCAACTGGGTAAGCGAGAGTGCGATTGGCAAGCTCAAGAGTCATCTTTGTGGGTGTAAGGTCGGGCAATGATAACTTTTTCCAAACACTTAAAGGCATCAAATTTATACTTTCCTCGAGATCGGCTAAGGCAGTAAATTTGTCGGTTTAGTTAAAAGTACAAGGTAGCACAAAACCACCGGGATCTCCAAGTTTCTCCGGAAGTTCTTTAAGAAGGACGGCAGAACAATTTTTATTCAATCGAGTATTAACAAACTCGACCATCTTCTCCTTCTTGCTAAGCAATTCCTTAATCATCTTGACAAATTGTTGCATTTGAGCAAGAGCTTCAACAAGGGTAAAGGTGATTTTCATTCCGGCTATCTTTTCCAAAAAGTTAGCGACTTGTAGGTCATTCTTAGTCAAAATTCTAGCCTTGTTGAGTCGAGAAGGGTAAGGAATGATGGGGTTGGGTGGTGGAGGTGTAGAAGGTGAAGGTTGAGTTGGTGAAGGTTGAGATGTTGAAGGGTTCTTCTTGGGTACTTCGTCACGACGAGGCGGAGACGGTAATGGTGTACTAATACTAGGTGTAGGAGTAGTAGGGATAAATGGTGGTGGAGGAGGTGTAGATGATGTAACTGGGGGTGGGATAGATGGTCCTACTAAAGTAACTCCACTATGGGTAGTAATAGCACTCACATTCGCTCTCGGGTTGGTGACGGTGTTTGAAGGTAGAGAACTCGAAGTAGAGGGTTGAGTGGTGGGTAAGAAACTAGCCAGCATATTTTCAAATCATTCGTTTGATTGCTGAGGGAGGATTGTATATCATTTCGAAGCTCGGATCTAATGTCATTCCCTTGCTTGGTGATATCCCCTTTCAAATTGATAATTTGGCTCTGCAGATTCTTAATTTGCTCTCCTTGGGTTCTCATTAAGGCTTCAACATCTTGATTCATGGGTGGGGCTTGTTGAGTGGGTGAGTGATAAGGATTAGAAGCTTTAGGTGTGATTTGGTTGCTTCTAGTGTAGTTGTTGTTGGAGTTGTGGTTTTGAGGAGAAAAACCGGGTGAAAGATAGTTGTTGGACCGGTAACTTAGCAAATTTCGATCCCCTTGAGGTCGGGCTTGGTAATTTTCTGGTGAATAATTACCATAAGCCGCATACACGTTTTCCGGATTGCCTTGAGTAGAAGGACAATCAGTGTATGAGTGAGGACCGCCGCATGTCTCACAAGGATTGGCTACCGCTTTAACTTGTTGTTGTTGGTTTGAAGCGATGAGCAAGATATTTTTGTTCATTTCGGCCATCATGCGGGTGAATTCGGTCATATCAGGGTTTACTGAAGTAGAAGAAACATTGACTCTCGGGTTGTTCCTTGAAGAAGCGGAGGAATCCCAGTTTTTGTGATGAGTAGTCATGTTCTCAATAAGCTCTCTACACTCCTCGGGTCTCCTTTTCATAAATGTGCCACCGGCGGCTGCATTAATCGTATCACGATCACGAAAAGTTAAACCGTTGTAGAAAGTATCAATTAAGGTCACAAGGAGCATGTTGTGGTTTGGACAACGATCGATCAAAACATTATATCTTTCCCACGCATCAAAGAGAGATTCATCGGGTTCTTGCATGAAACCGCTGATTTGATTGCGAAGACTCGTGACCATGGATGGTGGAAAGTAGCGCGACAAAAACGTAGAGTCATGTCATCCCAAGTATGAATGGAATTCTTCGGGAGACGATCAAACCATTTCTCGGCGTGGTGTGATAAAGTATGCGGAAAGAGTTGAAGGCGAAGGACATCTATTGTGGCACCGGGAAACTTCATGCTTTGGGTAATAGTAATGAATTTGTCGAAGTGTTTGTTGGCATCATCATCAGGCATTCCGCGGAATGGATTAGTTTGCACTTGCTGGATCATGTGATGCTTCAACGAAAACTCCGGAGCCGTGATTTGCATCGGCGCAATCGGTCCTCCTCGTCCAAACATGGTGGGTTGAAAAAGCTCCTCCATTGTCCGAAGATCGGGCTGTGGAAGAACATTGTTGTTGTTATTATTGTTGAGGTGCGGTGGATTATTATTATTGTTCACACCTGCCATAACTAAATCTTCACGAGTCTCGGGCTCTGGATAAGTATAAGATCTAGTACGCATACACCTGCGAAAGCAAAAGAAAACTATACCAAGCACAAAGAGAATATATATACACTATAAAGATAAAAATAAGATCTTTCTGGATTTTTGAAATTTTTTAATTTTTATGGATTTTTAACAATTTTTTAATTTTTATGGTTTTTGAAATTTTTGAGCAAGAAAAATAACGCTCACGAATGAACGGATCCCAAAAAGCAACGCGTCTCTCACAGAAAACCATTAATGTTTACAAAAAGAGCCGGCAGCGGCGCCATTTGATAACTTGATTTTACTCAGTTAAAAAGTTCTTTGTCGTATGTCTAATCGAATTGATTACTGGTTTTAAGTGTGACTCAATCGTTCTTGGTAAAGAAAAATATTTGTCGTTGTTGAAAAATAATATGCAAGACTTAAAAGTAAATGGCGGTAATTTAAATCTAAATGAAAATAAATGACAAGAAATTAACGCGTGACGAAAATTAAAAGGCAATTAACGTAAATAACGCAAACTTAAAACTATCCTAAAGGCAAACTTAAAACGCAACTAAAACTTAAACTAAGGCAAAAATAAATCTAAGGCAAATAAACTTAAGGTGAAACTAAGGAAAAAGGCGGGAAAATTAAAACTTGAAAATTAAAAATTTAAACTTAAAAACAGAAACTTAAAATAACCTGAAAACAGCTCATTCGGAATAATCCTTCGTTCGGAATAATCACTCATCCGGAATGTCACCTTCGTTCGGAATAATTCTTCTTCACTCGGAATATTTACCTCATGCGGAATAAATGGCTCATCCGGAATATTTGAACAAAACCTTCATTCGGAATAAAAGCTTGACCCGGAATAAACTCTTTATTCGGAATATGTCACTTATCCGGAATAAATCCTTTTTCAGAATGTTTGCCTTGATCCGGAATGTTGTCTTGGTTCGGAATAACTAGAACAAACCCTTCATTCGGAATAATCAAAACTCAGCCTTCATCCGGAATATCCTTTGATCCGGAATATCCCTTGACTCGGAATACTGCTGATTCGGAATAAATCCTCAAACCCTTCGTTCGGAATGTTCCGAATGAATACCTTTATCCGGAATTTTATTCCGAATAAACGACTTGATCCGGAACAAATTCTTCACTCGGAATGTCAGCTTGATTCGGAACTTCCACTGATCCGGAATATTCCACTGGTTCGGAATATTCTGAACAAAACTTTGATTCGGAATAATCAACAAGATTCTTTCAATCGAAATATTCCACTTATTCGGAATATGTCACTTATCCGGAATAATTAGAATAATTCCTTGGTTCGAAATAAAGTTGTTGATCCGGAATAAACCTGGGAAAAGAAATAGTAGCGAAGAACAAGGAGAAAAGAAATAACACGAATCTAAACCAATCTAATCAAAATCATCCAAAATATTAAATCAAACTAACCAAATAGCATCTACTAATCATAAACAAACAATCCAAAACAATCAAACTAACAATAATAATCAAAATAATCAAAACCCACTTAATCAATTTAATAAAAACTTAAGAACATGAACATAAACAATAAAGCATAAAGATCAAAGATTAAACAAGAAAGGAAGATAAGAGATTAACAATAAAAGTAAAGATTAACAACAATTAAAAGGAAACTTACTTGAAATTAAATGAATTTAAGGTGCAAGACAATGTATTTAAATTGACATGAATTTAAAGAACAAGTAATTAAAAGGTGGAAGACTAATTGTCACACTTAGCCAACAAAAACAAATGAAATGAAAATGAAGACTATTTATAGGGGAATTAGGGAGGTGCTTAGAGGAAGCTTCCTCCCCTATTTCTTCTTTCTTTAATTGTCATTAAGTCCTTAATCTTCTTAATTCTTTGACTTTAACGACTTTGCATTGGGATTTCTACTCTCGTCTTGTAATTTTTTCAATAAATTAGACTTGAGTTCTTCGGCTTTTAGTAAACTTCCATCTTTTGACTTTTTCTTCGATAAATCTTCAGAATTGGTCTTGGACTTCAGTTCTTTTTGCACTCTTGATTTCTTGACTTCGTCTTTTGTCTTTTTCTTCGATAAAGCCCGTGAATGCTCGTGTTTTCTCCCCTTTTCACATTTTCGTCCTAAATCACAACAAAAACACAAACCACGCATAATTCCGACATTTACGATATAAAACACACGTTTTGGATTGGTTATTATTGTAGTTAAGTGGTAAAAAGGATGGGTGTTTACACATCTATCAATGATCTTTACGGGAGTATTTGCTTTTCGTCGTGTGTCCCGATCCTTCATATTGATTTTTGATAAATGATTCTTCACATCACGTGGGATCTTTAGCAACAAAATTTAGCCCTCATGCCTTGTTAGGACCTTTTTGGACTCGCCAATCTTCGCATCCCGCTTCAATAAGTTATGCCTTGGCTATGAACTCTAATCATTACCGAGCAACTTTTAAACGATCTTGGGCTAGAAGCTAAGTAATTTTTCAAATCGTACAACCTTATTTATTGTAGATAAATTTATTAGCAAGCGATGGGAGAATAGGCTTATAATTAACTCACATAAATTCATGAAAGAATACCAAACTTATAATTGACTCTATCATCTCTAGTTCTCCACAATTTAAAATCTCAAGGAATGAGACTCGTGGATGCTTAGCCTATTAAATCAAAGTTTTGGGTTTTCGAGTCATCTATAGGATCTTGCAAATTCTTAGACTTTTTCAAGTTTAGAAATCGCATTTTAAAGTTCCCTTGATAAACGACTCTCTAGGATCAATTATAGGAACTTGCGAAAAGTTCTTGTTCTTAACCCGTGAGAGTTAAGACTTTCGCGTTTTAAAGCTCCCTATATAAAAGCCTAGAAAAACTTGACTTAAACACGTTAAGGATACTAAATAGAGTAAACTTAGACAAGTAAACTCGGGTTGAGTCAAAAGATTCACAACGTTGAAAATTAAAACCACTTTATTAAAATTTATTCTAGCAAAGAAAAGAAATAACTATACAAAGGTAAAACTACTAGGCCAAAATAGATCAAAATTTTTGAAAAATGTCGAAAAATTGATTTTCCGGTTAAAATGAGGACAAATGCAAGGAAAAGACCACTTAACTTCGATAGAAGTCCCCCTACACTTGATATAAACATTGTCCTCAATGTTTAAGCATGTGGGAGTAAACTCCTCTACACTTAGGACATTGTGCACGTTGATTAAATCTTGCTAAGGAAAAGACAATTAACGAGATTCCTATTTGAATATTTGAGAAATATAAAATAGTGAATCGAAAAGATTTTAGGATAGAACCGGGAAGACGAAAACACGGAATCACGGGTCGTCAAAAATCATCAAGAGTGGATCATTGAGCGCTCGAATCCCTGAATATGAGAAGAGAAAATAGCAAACACCAACGGGTCTCCCCTACACTTAGGATAAAGATAGCTAAAAGATAGATACTTGGGTTGCCTCCCAAGAAGCGCTTGATTTTTGTTCACCGAGTCGTGAGCCTGACTCGACCTTGATTAGCATAGGAAGAATCATGAAACACATCAACCGGGATCAAATACATAGTTTTCGTCCATCAAATAGCACAAGCGTAAGGCGAACAAGGCAAGCCAAAGAAGAGTAGGCAAGGTTCCCTTAAGCAAATATGGAGCACGGTGGGAGCAAGGATGCTGAGGTGCAAGCATATCTTCATAAGTTCCAAAGATTTTTCCTTTTATTTCATCAGACGGATACTGAGATGGCTTAAAAATTTCAATACCGGGGTCGAACACCTTTTCCTTTAGGGGAAAATAGCACTCAGGCTCAGCAGAATTTGAAGAAGATCCGCGAGGAAAATACACAACCTTGTCCTTAGAAGGTGGACAAAGAGGTGTCAAAACATACGTGCTGCGGATGTTGGTGTCGTCCGGTGTTGTCTCCTTTGAAAGAATTTTCTTCAAATCCGTAGAAGTATGAAGACCATAATCATCAAAGTCCAAAGGAGGAGAATCACTCTCATGAGGGAAGTATGTATTGAGAAAAGTAGAAAAGTCTTCCTCAATTGAGTAGTCATCCAAAGTAGGATCAAGTGTTGTAGGCGGAGGATCTTCATCATGAGAAGAATCACTCGAAAGAGTATCGGCCTCATCAAAATAATCATAAGTGGGCATGTCTGGATACTCAGAAGTAAAATCATCATAATCATCCCCATCGGAGCTAGAATCATCATCATAAGCATCAAAGATCGATGGAGAATCATATATGGGTGGAGGATCAGAATTGGAGAGAGAATCATCCACATCATCTTGAAACAGTGGATTATCATTGCAAGAATCGAATAGAGGATTGTCGTAGAAGACAAAATCATCAAGCACATTAATCATATTCACTGATTCTCTTCCAAAGGATTTGCTTGTAAGCTTCCCCATTTCAAAAACTTGTGCATCATCCCCGACTCTTAGGATGAGTTCACATTTATCCACATCTATTAAAGCTCTACCGGTTCTCAAAAATGGGCGTGCAAGTATTAACGGAATATGAGGGTCCATTTCATAATCAACAACGACAAAGTCGACCGGAAAAGTGAATATGCCAACTTTAATGAACACATCTTCGACAATACCAACGGGGTAAGCGAGAGTGCGATTTGCAAGCTCAAGAGTCATCTTCGTGGGTGTAAGGTCGGGCAATGATAACTTTTTCCAAACACTTAAAGGCATCAAATTAATACTGGCCCCGAGATCGGCTAAGGCAGTAAGTTTGTCGGTTTGGTTAAAAGTACAAGGTAGCACAAAACGACAGGGATATCCAAGTTTTTCCGGAAGTTCTTTAAGAAGGATTGCAGAGCAATTTTCATTCAAGCGAGTATTAACAAACTCGACCATCTTCTCCTTCTTACTAAGCAATTCCTTAAACATCTTGACAAATTGTGGCATTTGGGAAAGAGCTTTAACAAGGGTAAAGGTGACTTTCATTCCGGCAATCTTTTCCAAAAAGTTAGAGACTAGAATGTCATTCTTAGTCAAAATTCTAGCCTTGTTGAGTCGAGAAGGGTAAGGAATGCTGGGGTTGGGTGGTGGAGGTGTAGAAGGTGAAGGTTGAGATGTTGAAGGGTTAAAGGTAGAAGGTGGGGTTGGTGGAGGATTCTTGTTTGGTACTTCTTCATGACGAGGCGGAGACGGTAATGGTGAACTAAGACTAGGTGTGGGAGTAGTAGGGATAAATGGTGGTGGAGGAGGTGTAGATGGAGTAACTGGGGGTGGGATAGATGGTCCTACTAAGGTTGCTCCACTACGAGTAGTAATAGCACTCACATTCACTCTCGGGTTGTTGACGGTGTTTGAAGGTAGAGAGCCCGAAGTAGAGGGTTGAGTGGTTGGTAAGAAACTAGCCAGCATATTCTTCAAATCATTCGTTTGATTGCTGAAGGAGGATTGTATATCATTTCGAAGCTCGGATCTAATGTCATTCCCTTGCTTAGTGATATCCCCTTTTAAATTGATAATTTGGCTTTGCAGATTCTTAATTTGCTCTCCTTGGGTTCTCATTAAAGCTTCAACATCTTGATTAATGGGTGGGGCTTGTTGAGTGGGTGGGTGATAAGGATTAGAAGCTCTAGGTGGGATTTGGTTGCTTCTAGTATAGTTGTTGTTGGGATTGTGGTTTTGAGGAGAAAAACCGGGTGAAAGGTAGTTGTTAGACCGATAACTTAGCAAATTTTGATCCCTTGAGGTCGGGCTTGGTAATTTTCCGGTGAATAATTACCATAAGCCGCATACACGTTTTCCGGATTGCCTTGAGTAGAAGGACAATCAGTGTATAAGTGAGGACCGCCGCATGTCTCACAAGGAATTGCTACCGCTTTAACTTGTTGTTGTTGGTTTGTAGCGATGAGCAAGATATTTTTGTTCATTTCGGCCATCATGCGGGTGAATTCGGTCATATCGGGGTTTGCTGAAGTAGAAGAAACATTGACTCTCGGGTTGTTCCTTGAAGAAGCAGAGGAATCCCAGTTTTTGTGATGAGTAGTCATGTTCTCAATAAGCTCTCTACACTCCTCGGGTCTTCTTTTCATAAATGTGCCACCGACGGCTGCATTAATCGTATCACGATCACGAAAAGTCAAACCATTGTAGAAAGTATCAATTAAGGTAACGGGAAGCATGTTGTGGTTTGGACATCGATCGATCGAGACATTATATCTTTCCCAAGCATCAAAGAGAGATTCATCGGGTTCTTGCATGAAACCGCTGATTTGATTTCGAAGGCTCATGACCATGGATGGTGGAAAGTAGCGCGACAAAAAGCGTTGAGTCATGTCATCCCAAGTATGAATGGAATTCTTCGGGAGACGATCAAACCATTTTTCGACGTGGTGGGATAAAGTATGTGGAAAGATTTGAAGGCGAAGAACATCCATAGTAGCACCGGACAACTTCATGCTTTGAGTAATAGTAATGAATTTGTCGAGGTGTTTGTTGGCATCATCATCAGGCAATCCGCGGAATGGATTAGTTTGCACTTGTTGGATCATGTGATGCTTCAACGAAAACTCCGGAGCCGTGATTTGCATCGGCGCAATCGGTCCTCCTCGTCCAAACATGGTGGGTTGACAAAGCTCCTCCATTGTCCGAAGATCGGGATGTGGAAGAACATTGTGGTTTTTATTATTGAGGTGCGGTGGATTATTGTTGTTGTTCACACCTGCCATAGGTAAATCTTCACGAGTCTCGGGCTCTGGATAAGTAGAAGATCTAGTACACATACACCTGCAAAAACAAAAGAAAAAGATACCAAAGCAATAGACAATATATATACACTATAAAAATAAAATCTTTTTGGATTTTTGAAATTTTTTATTTTTTATGGATTTTTGGAAAATTTTAATTTTTATGGATTTTTTGAAATTTTTAAGCAAGAAAAATAACGCTCACGAATGAACGGATCGAAAAAAGAAACGCGTCTCTCACAGAAAACCGTTAATCTTTACGAAAAGAGCAGGCAGCGGCGTCATTTAATACGTAGATTTTGCCAAGTATGAAAATTTAAATTCGTTTTTGTGGTCTAATCGAATTGATTACTGGATTAAAATGTGACTCAGCTGTCTTTTGGTGAAAACAAATATTGTGTCGTTGTAGTAAAATTAAAGTGCAAAACTTTAAAATAAAGGTAAAGTAAATAAAGCTAAAAATGATTAAAAATAATTGACGAGAAATTAAAAGCAATTAAAAGTAAATAACGTAAACTTAAAACTATCCTAAAGGCAAGCTTAAAATAAATCTAAAGGCAAGTTAACTAAAAGTGCGACTAAAGGGAAAAGGCGGGAAAAGTAAATGCTAAAAACTAGAAAAACTTAAGTGCGAAAAGTCCAAAAACTAGCCTTATCCGGAATCCGTGATACTTTCACTATCCGGAAAAACCAAGCAAGTCTAATCCGGAAAACACCCTAAAAGCTTATCCGGAAAACAAACCTAAAACCCTTATCCGGAATCCAGGACTCTGTCACTATCCGGAATCCGTCAAAATGATCTTATCCGGAAAACAACCTAAGCAACCTTATCCGGAATATGTGTTAATTCTCTTATCCGGAAAACACATCCGTGTCTATACCGGAAAAAGGGTCTTCTACGCTTATCCGCAAAACACACTATGGGCCATTTAATACGTAGATTTTGCCAAGTATGAAATTTAAATTCGTTTTTGTGGTCTAATCGAATTGATTACTGGATTAAAATGTGACGCAGCTGTCTTTTGGTGAAAACAAATATTGTGTCCTTGTAGTAAAATTAAAGTGCAAAACTTTAAAATAAAGGTAAAGTAAATAAAGCTGAAAATGATTAAAAATAATTGACGAGAAATTAAAAGCAATTAAAAGTAAATAACGTAAACTTAAAACTATCCTAAAGGCAAGCTTAAAATAAATCTAAAGGCAAGTTAACTAAAAGTGCGACTAAAGGGAAAAGGCGGGAAAAGTAAATGCTAAAAACTAGAAAAACTTAAGTGCGAAAAGTCCAAAAACTAGCCTTATCCGGAATCCGTGATACTTTCACTATCCGGAAAAACCAAGCAAGTCTAATCCGGAAAACACCCTAAAAGCTTATCCGGAAAACAAACCTAAAACCCTTATCCGGAATCCAGGACTCTGTCACTATCCGGAATCCGTCAAAATGATCTTATCCGGAAAACAACCTAAGCAACCTTATCCGGAATATGTGTTAATTCTCTTATCCGGAAAACACATCCGTGTCTATACCGGAAAAAGGGTCTTCTACGCTTATCCGCAAAACACACTATGGGCCATTTAATACGTAGATTTTGCCAAGTATGAAAATTTAAATTCGTTTTTGTGGTCTAATCGAATTGATTACTGGATTAAAATGTGACGCAGCTGTCTTTTGGTGAAAACAAATATTGTGTCCTTGTAGTAAAATTAAAGTGCAAAACTTTAAAATAAAGGTAAAGTAAATAAAGCTGAAAATGATTAAAAATAATTGACGAGAAATTAAAAGCAATTAAAAGTAAATAACGTAAACTTAAAACTATCCTAAAGGCAAGCTTAAAATAAATCTAAAGGCAAGTTAACTAAAAGTGCGACTAAAGGGAAAAGGCGGGAAAAGTAAATGCTAAAAACTAGAAAAACTTAAGTGCGAAAAGTCCAAAAACTAGCCTTATCCGGAATCCGTGATACTTTCACTATCCAGAAAAACCAAGCAAGTCTAATCCGGAAAACACCCTAAAAGCTTATCCGGAAAACAAACCTAAAACCCTTATCTGGAATCCAGGACTCTGTCACTATCTGGAATCCGTCAAAATGATCTTATCCGGAAAACAACCTAAGAAACCTTATCCGGAATATGTGTTAATTCTCTTATCCGGAAAACACATCCGTGTCTATACCGGAAAAAGGCTCTTCTACACTTATCCGCAAAACACACTATGGGCCATTTAAAACGTAGATTTTGCCAAGTATGAAATTTTAAATTCGTTGTTGTGGTCTAATCGAATTGATTAATGGATTAAAATGTGACTCAGCTGTCTTTTGGTGAAAACAAATATTGTGTCGTTGTAGTAAAATTAAAGTGCAAAACTTTAAAATAAAGGTAAGGTAAATAAAGCTGAAAATGATTAAAAATAATTGATGAGAAATTAAAAGCAATTAAAAGTAAATAACGTAAACTTAAAACTATCCTAAAGGAAAGCTTAAAATAAATCTAAAGGCAAGTTAACTAAAAGTGCGACTAAAGGGAAAAGGCGGGAAAAGTAAATGCTAAAAACTAGAAAAACTTAAGTGCGAAAAGTCCAAAAACTAGCCTTATCCGGAATCCGTGATACTGTCACTATCCGGAAAAACCAAGCAAGTCTAATCCGGAAAACACCCTAAAAGCTTATCCGGAAAACAAACCTAAAACCCTTATCCGGAATCCAGGACTCTGTCACTATCCGAAATCCGTCAAAATGATCTTATCCGGAAAACAACCTAAGCAACCTTATCCGGAATATGTGTTAATTCTCTTATCCGGAAAACACATCCGTGTCTATATCCGGAAAAAGGGTCTTCTACGCTTATCCGCAAAACACACTATGGGCCATTTAATACGTAGATTTTGCCAAGTATGAAAATTTAAATTCGTTTTTGTGGTCTAATCGAATTGATTACTGGATTAAAATGTGACTCAGCTGTCTTTTGGTGAAAACAAATATTGTGTCGTTGTAGTAAAATTAAAGTGCAAAACTTTAAAATAAAGGTAAAGTAAATAAAGCTGAAAATGATTAAAAATAATTGACGAGAAATTAAAAGCAATTAAAAGTAAATAACGTAAACTTAAAACTATCCTAAAGGCAAGCTTAAAATAAATCTAAAGGCAAGTTAACTAAAAGTGCGACTAAAGGGAAAAGGCGGGAAAAGTAAATGCTAAAAACTAGAAAAACTTAAGTGCGAAAAGTCCAAAAACTAGCCTTATCCGGAATCCGTGATACTTTCACTATCTGGAAAAACCAAGCAAGTCTAATCCGGAAAACACCCTAAAAGCTTATCCGGAAAACAAACCTAAAACCCTTATCCGGAATCCAGGACTCTGTCACTATCCGGAATCCGTCAAAATAATCTTATCCGGAAAACAACCTAAGCAACCTTATCCGGAATATGTGTTAATTCTCTTATCCGGAAAACACATCCGTGTCTATACCGGAAAAAGGCTCTTCTACGCTTATCCGCAAAACACACTATGGGCCATTTAATACGTAGATTTTGCCAAGTATGAAATTTTAAATTCGTTGTTGTGGTCTAATCGAATTGATTACTGGATTAAAATGTGACTCAGCTGTCTTTTGGTGAAAACAAATATTGTGTCGTTGTAGTAAAATTAAAGTGCAAAACTTTAAAATAAAGGTAAAGTAAATAAAGCTGAAAATGATTAAAAATAATTGACGAGAAATTAAAAGCAATTAAAAGTAAATAATGTAAACTTAAAACTATCCTAAAGGAAAGCTTAAAATAAATCTAAAGGCAAGTTAACTAAAAGTGCGACTAAAGGGAAAAGGCGGGAAAAGTAAATGCTAAAAACTAGAAAACCCTAAGTGCGAAAAGTCCAAAAACTAGCCTTATCCGGAATTCGTGATACTGTCACTATCCCGAAAAACCAAGCAAGTCTAATCCGGAAAACACCCTAAAAGCTTATCCGGAAAACAAACCTAAAACCCTTATCCGGAATCCAGGACTCTGTCACTATCCGGAATCCGTCAAAATGATCTTATCCGGAAAACAACCTAACCAACCTTATCCAGAATATGTGTTAATTCTCTTATCCGAAAAACACATCCGTGTCTATATCCGGAAAAAGGCTCTTCTACGCTTATACGCAAAACACACTATGGGCTTATCTGGAAAACGGTTTAATACCACTATCCGGAATCCTCTGAAATGTCTTATCCGGAAAACAAGCCTAAGTCTCTTATCCGGAATACACAATTCCAACTCTTATCCGGAAAACGTGTTGTATATGCTTATCCGGAAAGCAAAATTTCCTCTCTTATCCGGAATGAGGTAGTTCTTGGGCGGTTATCCAGAAAAGGTGTTTCCACTGCCTATCCGAAAAAACAGGTATAAAAAACCTTATCCGCAAAATAGATGATGAAGGCTTAGGATTCGGATCTCAAAAATAAGCTAGAAAATGAAGATAAGCCAAAAATCAATAAGCTTTAATCTAAAAACTTAACCAAAAGACTATAAAGAAAAAGCTATAAAACCAAAATTTAAAGACTTTTAAAAACATTAAATTTATAAAAACAACTTTAAATAAAAATCACAAATAAGCTAAAGATTCAATAAGGTAAATCAATCAAAAGCATAAAAACATGAACATAAATCAAATAAGCAACACAATAAGCACATAAACAATAAGATTAAATCAATAAAAAGAAAGGTAGATGAGAGAATAACAATAAAAGTAAATATTCAATAACATAAAAAGTAAACTTACTTGAAATTAAAGGTGCAAGACAAGGTAATTAAAGTGCAATAAGGTAAATGACATGAAATTAAATTGCAAGTAATATAAATGGTGGAAGAACTAATTGTCACTATTAGCCAACAAAAACAAATGAAATGAAATGGATGCTATTTACAGGGGAGGAGGTGATTAGTGGAAGGAAGCTTCCTCCTCTCTTTCTTCATTCTTTATTTCTCGTTTAGTCCTTGTCTTCTTAATTCTTCGACTTTTGTCTCGGGATTAATAAACTCGTCTTGTAATATCTTCATTAATTTAGACTTGAGTTCTTCGGCTTTTATTAAACTTCCGTCTTTGGACTTTTTCTTCGATAAATCTTTAGAATAGGCCTTGGACTTCCGTTCTTTTTGCACTCTTGATTTCTTGACTTCGTCTTTTAACTTTTTCTTCGATAAAAGCCCGTGTTTTCTCCCCCTTTCACATTTTCGTCCTAAATCATAACAAAAAACACAAACCACGCATAATTCCGACATTTACGACATAAAATACACGTTTTGGCCTGGTTATTATTGTAATTAAGTGGTAAAAGGATGGGTGTTTACACACCTATCAAATATCATGAACTAACTAACAATAACCTTGGAACACAGATGTGCAAAACATTATTTTTTTCATTTTCATTACTAAACATTAAGGTTTTACAAATTCTGGAACAAAGGTGTGCTAACATGCTAGCACCCTATTTATACTGATAAAATGAAAATTCTAGAAAAGATACAAACTAAAACCCTAATCCATGAAATTCCTGGAATGCCCTTCTTGTTGACTGATTTTGGTCAAAAGATTCCTCTCATGTGATCTTGTACTGGATGACAGCTGTTGGAGTGATCTCAAATGTTCAAAACTGAGTAGGGACCAAGGAATGAAGGAGGGGCGTTTATCTAGTCGGATTTTTGGGTTTGGGTTGAAAGTGACGCAGCAAGGGGTGACCCTACTGGTCACATGGTTGTGTTGGGGAAAGATTCGTGAGTGGGTTTAGGATTAGGATGGGGTTAATCAGTGATCTGGAGAAAATGGGTGAAAAACCCTTTGTTTTAAAGCCAATTCGTCCTGGGTGTTTTAGGGTTTATGGAGTAGTTTAGGATGGGTTTTAATCTGGTTTTAGGGAGATTAAGTTTAAATAAGTTGTTTGCCACCAAAAACAAGTTTAATAAACCTGTTTAAAAATAAGGGTGAGTGGGATCTGACGTGGATGGTGGGTGTAATGTGATTGGTGGAGGGGTGAGTGGGTGATGAGGTGGCGTGTGGTGATAGGGTGAGGTAAGTTTGTTGTCTGGCCAGAAAAAGCCCCTCAATTCCCTTCTTGTTGCCTCTTTGTAATAATCAGCCATCAAAACCTTTTTCCCTTTAGAACAAGTTTGATTAACTTGTCATTTTTGGCCCAATTGGTTTGTAAACTTTGAATAAGGACCATACATGCAATATTTGCATTCTTCAAGGGCTAATAATGTCATGTCTTGAAACTTTAGGACCCAACTTGTAATAATGAGGTTACAAGGGTCTAAAGTGACAAGTCTTCAAAGATGAGGGACCAAAGTTGCCAATTCTTCAAACTTCAAGGGTAATTTTGGAAATTCCATATTTGGGTCCGGTTCTTTGTGCGGCTTCGTTTCCCGTGTTCGTTTTTGCTTTATTCTTGTGATCTTTTGTTGATTACACGATTTCCGTACCTAAAATACACAAGACACAAATACAAGCATATATAGGGGTATTTTCATGATATTTTAAGCGTTTTAAGCCCGATTTGGACGATGAGACTATGTATAATTGTAGTCTCATCAGCTATCATCAAGAATGTGTCTACATAGGTATCATCAGTCTCTTTACCTATCATTTATGTATTAGATAAAGGTAAAGGGATTATGGTAGAAACAATAGTTCCCAAGGATGCAGCCCAAGTAAAGTTTGATTCCATGATGGCTGCACAACTTGAGGAAAAAGAGAAGAAGAAGATTGCTGCTATTGAGTCACCATTTGTGGCTACTTCTGAGAGCAATAAGGAAGGTAGTGATGATGCGAGTACAGATTCAAGTGTGATGATTGTTGAAGAACCAGAAAGGATTGAATATGGTGATGAGTTGGCAAAGGAAAGGATTGTAGAGTTGAAAAATCAGGTGGATTATGAGATGCCTGAAGTAGCTCAGATGTACTTTGCATGGGAGAACAAGGTGATGGAGAATCCAAACATGACACTTTCAGATCAAATTTGGGGTTTGGAGATTCTACTAAGAGTTCAAAGGGATTGCAAGGTAATCTTGAAGTATAAGGCCAACAAAGTTTTTTCACAGTCTAAGAAGGATAGAAGGGAGCTCTACTATATGCTACTCAGATGTCATCAAGGAGGTTGGACTTTTCAGAAGTTGCAGGGATTTTCCATTGATGAATTGGAATATAAAGCTTATCCTATTTGGGCAAGTGTGCAAGAGCAGAACACTATCATACTTCTTCAGATGAAAGAAAGGAAGAACTTGTAGAAGAGATGCAGATCCAACAGGCTTTAATTACATCAAGCCCTTTGAAGAAGGGAGTTCCACTTGAGTTCCCAGAAAAATGTGGATAGAGTGAATCCCAGTGAAGCTGTTATTAGAAAGAGTATTAAGCTCTCATCCTTGGAAGCTTCACATATGGTAGAGGTGTTACCTCATGATTCCAGAAACCCTATAGTTCATTATGAGGAAGATGCAAGTGGTTTTTGGATGGTTGGCAGATATGGGAAGAAGGTACACACTTTTACTACTCTTATGTCTTTGTTTGCAAGCCTGGATAGGGAAGACTTGGCAGATCTTTGGAGTTTGATGAAGGCCAAGTATGAGACTGAAGCACCTACTTCAGTTAATGGAATAAAGATTTGGTCAACATTCAAGAGAATGTGTGAGCCAAATGATGAAGATCTAGTATGGTAGGATCTTGATGATGATATTAGTGGACTTCAATGGCGTCTACATTCAGCAGCTGGTGTGTATCATTTGAGTACTACAAAGTTCTAAATATCTTCTTGTGGATGCTGAGTATCCCATGTCCAAGGAAGTTTTGAAGAAAATGGTGTCAACATAGCTGGATATGGATTATACAAGTGACGTTGTCAAGGATTTGATTCGATTTATTTATTTCCAACTTAACAAGAACAAGTGATGTGTATTTGTAAGAATCCTCCTTGTATTTAGTTTTTATTCAGAAACTTGATTACTAGAAGTAGATATCAAGTTTAGGGGAGGATTGTTGGGAATAAAATAAAGCCAAGATAGTTAGACGCTGACAAGAAGAAATTAGACGTTGATAGGAAGAAATCAAGCGTTGTCATATCAAGCGTTGACAAGAAGAAGTCAAGCGTTGATAAGAAGAAGTCAAGCACTGATAGGATACTTGGTCCACACGTTTTATGTTTCTAGTAAAGATATGTTCGACAATGTATTTTCTATGTTTTTCTTTACCTAAAATAGCTGATACGTAGACTCTTGTACAAGGTTCCTTAATCTATAAAATGAGACCATTAGGTTTTAGTTCAATATATGTTTTACACTTTCATTGTACGCAAGTTCGATTAATCAATCAAAGTGAAAGTTTGGTTTATTCTGTTTGTGTGTTCTTATTTAAGTATTAATTCCGCATAATACTTAGATTGTTTCATATACTACAAAGTTTCTCTAAGTGTTTAACTTGATTCATTCTCGTTTACACAAGCTAAATCGATCTAAGTTTGGGATCAACATAGAATTCTCTCCTTTACGCGTAAACTGTGTCTTGGTAAGATTAACCGTGAGAATCATTGTGATTCAGCGTGTCGCTGTAATCAACCAGAGTTCATACTAGAAAAATTTTAGGGTGAAATATTTTTTCGTAGAATTTGCAACATAGTGCGAATATGGTCATCGTGCCCTTTTTGTGACTTAGAGAAGATCGGGTTGACCTCCATGAGAACAATAATGAATTTGCTTATGAGTTCTTGGGAAACTTCATCCATCAAGTCTATAGATGCCGCTGGAGTACTCATAAGACAAACACAAAATTATGATTTTAGCATGACCAGATCATGTGCGAAAAGCAATAATGGAAATGTCCTGGTCTTTCACTCGCCACTGTTGGCGGTGTGATCATAAGTCGATCTTGGAAAAGTGTTTAACACTCTGTAGTCGATCGTACACATTGTCAATACGTGGAGGGGAATAACAGTCATGTATGGTGATTGGTTAAAATCGATGGTAGTCGACACATAATCTCATGTCATCGTCATTTTCTTTAATAATAGAACCGGTGCAAACCATGGTGATACACCTGGGATATATCAGGAAAATATTAAATGATCGGCTGATTGCGAATGAAGGGAACTTTAAAAGTTATGTCGTAACTGATAACTGGAAAAAATCTTCGCAGCCATGGGGTAATAAACACGTGCTTGTAAAGCATAAATAATTTGTACAGATTTTCCTGGTGGAAAAACCATGCTGCACGTATTCACGAGCCTGAACATCGCTGTACATAATCTGATATGAATGACGATCAATCATAGCATGGTGCGCTGTTCATAGTCCATAATCAGAATCATATTTAACTCGTATATGTCCGAGGTAAGTGCGTTAGCAGGTTGGATCTTATCATAGACTTAAGGAAAGCCTTTGTATACTTGGGTGATACGAATGGCGTCCTTTATGGTCATGGGTATATGGAATATGAAATCAAGAAATGAAAGTGTCATGAACTAAACATGTCAGATCTCACTGAATGTATTTTGCCTGTCTTAGGCAGAACGAACCCTGCGTGTCAAACGCGAATAATACGTCGGTGATGGTACTGAAATTCTTGTGGCCTGATTAATACATGGCACAACAGAATGGATATACCCCTTAAAGGGTGCCCTGAATTTCTTAAGGCTGTTTTAGAAGATAGACGTTAGTCATGTGTCTTGACTCGTGTCTTGAGAAAATATGCGTATGGCACATGTCTTGACCGGTGTCTTGACATGTGTCTTCTGAAACATACGTGAGACATTGATAACTCGATTTTACTCAGGTTAAAAAGATTCGTTGATGTGTGTCTAATCGAATTGATCTAGGCTCTCTATGTGACTCAGTCGTTCTTTGGTAAAACAAATATTTTTGGTTGGTTTTAAATTTAAATGTGCAAAGACTTAAACGTAAATGTCGTTAAAGTAAAGGGCAAGTATTAAAAGTGCGTAAAAATTAAATCTAAATCTAATTAAAATTAAATGTGCGATATTTAAAAACGTGACGGTAGTTAAATTAATTAAATGACTAAAAATTAAAGCGTGACGGAAATTAAAATTAGACAAGTATTAAAAACTTAAGCTAAAAATTAAACAAGATAAAGTATGGAAAATAACCTCCAATCGGAATATATTCCGATCACTCCTTGATTGGAATATCAAACCAAACCTGTCGGAATGTCAAGGTAGACCAATCGGAATATGTCACTTACCCCAATCGGAATAACCCACGACCCTCAGATCGGAATGATGATACCTACCAGATCGGAATATGGATAGGACCTTGGTCGGAATGCTATTCAGAGCACCAATCGGAATATCTGTCACCTTACACACGATCGGAATACCCAAACACGCACCTCGATCGGAATGTGTATAATCAAACTAGATCGGAATAAGGACTAAAATACCAATCGGAATATTGTCACCTTATCCAATCGGAATGTAGAACTTACCTTTGATCGGAATGATCAAAACCCTACTGATCGGAATACCAAGATGTCCACCAATCGGAATGTAGATAAATCCTCCCCAATCGGAATACAGATAGGAATGTCAAAACCCTTTTCTGATCATGCCAATCGGAAAGATAAACCCTTTTCCGATTGACCCCAATCGGAATACGGCAAAAGGAAATGGAAATAAGCTAGAAAAATAAGCTATGATTCTAATAGGAACTAGACGAAAAACTTAAGGTAAACCGTGTAAAAATAAGCTACTAAACTGAAAGTTAACAACTTTAAAGACACGAAATGAATAAACTTTTAGAAAAACAACTTTTATATAAAAATAACTTTTATAAAAACTATATAAACTTGAAAATAAACCAATCAAGCTATGAAAATAAGTAATTTAAAACAATCAAAAGCATAAAAGTCAAATCTTTAAACAACTTAACAAGATAAAAAGCGTGTAAATCAAAGATCAAAGAAAGGTAGAAGGAGATTAACAAGATAAAGTAAAGGTGCAAGTAATTAAAAGAGACACTTACTTGAAATTAAATGGTAAATAAGGTGCAAGACAAGTAATTAAAGGTGCGAGTAATTAAAGGTGCATAAAATAAAGGTGGAAGAACTAGTTTGTCAATCTAGCCAACAAGAGTAAATGAATGAATAAGAGGGGTATTTATAGGTGAGTAGGGGAGTGGTTAGAGGAAGCTTCCTCCCCTTCTTCCTTTTCTTCTTAATTGCCCATTAAGTCCTTCCTTCTTAATCTTTTTGTTAATCTTGGACTTTGATGACTTTTGTCTCGGGATTTCTTCGGACTCGTCTTTTAATTCTTCGATAAATAAGACTTGAGTTCCTCGGTTTTTGATAAACTTCCGTCTTTTGACTATTCCTTCGATAAATCTTCAGAATTGGTCTTGGACTTCCGTTCTTTTTGCACTCTCGACTTCTTGACTTCGTCTTTCGTCTTTTTCTTCAATACAAGTCCGTAAATGCCCGTGAATTCCCGTGTTTTCTCCACTTTTCACCTTTTCGTCTTAAGTCACAACAAAAACACAAACCACGCATAATTCCGACATAAAAGACATAAAATACACGTTTTGGTCAGGTTATTATTGTAATTAAGTGGTAGAAAAGATGTGTGTTTTCACACATATCAAATCCCCTACACTTGAGCATTGCAATGTCCTCGTGCAATGCATCAGTTACAAAGCATGTTAACATTTTTCATCAAAATTAATCCACGTTGGCCTTTATTAAAGAGATAGAAAATTATAAACATTCTAAATAAAGAAATCAAAAGCATACCTTGGGTTTTGGAAATGTCATGAATACTCATCATCCTCAACTTTTTACTTTCTCCAAACCAAGCTTAAAAACGAGATCATTGTTATTATAAGTTAATAAACTAACACGAACTCATGTGGGCCAATTACTCACTTAGACTCCCTTATTCCTATGGGTATCTCTTATATTTTATTATTTGTCTTGAATGATCACGAGGATGCATTGTTTGACTTATTTCGATAGTTATTTAGTCTGAAAATAAAGTGCACGATTTAATCAATAGTTAGCTAAAGGACCAAATCTTTTAAAACTGCTTCTCGGGACCTCATAAAGTTCATATCTTGGCATAACTCGCTTCGCGATTTGAGACCTTTCTCGGACCGATATTTGGCAGCGACTTCATACTTCAAATCTTGAGAGACGTTCATGAAATAATGGTCTTCTCTTCATAATGGAATTTCTTCACTTGAAGTTTTTGAGAGATTCATACTTGGACCACGACTTCTTCATTTTTCTCCAATCTTTATTTTGGACTTTGATATACAACGATCCGCCTCCTTTTATGACTTGGATCTATTTATCCTCATACCTTGTTAGGGTCTTTTCGGATACACTTCTCCATGACTTTTGGGGAGTTTTTGCTTTTCGTCGTGTGTCTCGATCCTTCATATTGATTTTCGATAAATGATTCTTCACATCACTTTTGGATCTTTAGCAACAAAATATAGCCCTCATGCCTTGTTAGGGCCTTTTCGGACTCGCCAATCTTCGCATCCCGCTTCAATAAGTTATGCCTTGGCTATGAACTCTAATCCATACAAAGCAACTTTTAAACGATCTGGGGCTAGAAGCTAAGTAACTTTTCAAATCGTACAACCTTATTTATTAGCAGATAAACTTATTAGCAAGTGATGGGAGAATAGGCTTATAATTAACTCACATAAATTCACGAAAGAATACCGAACTTATAATTGGCTCTATCATCTCTCGTTCTCCACAGTTTAAAACCTCAAGTAATGAGACTCGTGGATGCTTAGCCTATTAAATCAAAGTTTTGGGTTTTCGAGTCGCCTATAGGATCTTGCAAATTCTTAGACTTTTTCAAGTTTAGAAATCGCGTTTTAAAGTTCCCTTGATAAACGACTCTCTAGGATCAATTATAGGAACTTGCGAAAAGTTCTTGTTCTTAACCCGTGAGAGTTAAGACTTTCGCGTTTTATAGCTCCCTATATAAAAGCCTAGCAAAACTTGACTTTAACACGTTAAGGATACTAGCTAGAGTAACTTAGACAAGTAAACTCGGGTTGAGTCAAAAGATTCACAACGTTTGAAAATTAAAACCACTTATTAAAGATTTATTATAATAAGGCAAGAAAATAACTATACAAAGATAAAAACTAATAGGCCAAAATAGATCAAAAATTTTGAAAAATGTCGAAAAATTGATTTTCCGGTTAAAATGAGGACAAATACAAGGAAAATGCCACTTAACTTCGATAGAAGTCCCCCCTACACTTAATATAAACATTGTCCTCAATGTTTAAGCATGTGGGAGTAAACTCCCCTACAGTTAGGACATTGTGCACGTTGTTTAAATCTTGCTAAGGAAAGGACAACTAAAGAGATTCCTATTTTAATATTGAGAAAATATAAAATAGTGAATCGAAAAGAGTTTAGGATAGAACCGGGAAGAAGTAGAACACGGAATCACGGGTTGTCAAGAATCATCAAGAGTGGATCATTGAAGCTCGAATCCCTGATTAGTAGAAGAGAGGAGAGAGCAAACAGCAAACCAACGGGTTACCCCTACACTTATGGTAAAGAAAGCGAAAAGATAGATGCATGGGTTGCCTCCCAAGAAGCGCTTGGTTTTTGTTAACCGAGTCGTGAGCCAGACTCGACCTTGATCATCAACGGAAGAAGCATGAAACATATCCACCAGGATCAAAGACATAGTTTTCGTCCATCAATAAACACGAGCTTAAGGCGAACAAGGCAAGCCAAAGAAGAGTAGGCAAGGTTCCCTTAAGCAGTGATGGAGCACGGTGGAAGCAAGTAGGAAGCGGTGCAAGCATGTATTCAAAATTTCCAAAGATTTTTCCTTTTATTTCATCAGGTGGATACTGAGATGGCTTAAAGACTTCAATACAGGGGTCGAACACCTTTTCCTTTAGGGGAAAATAGCACTCAGGCTCAGCCGAGTGTGAAGAAGATCCGCAAAGAAGCACAACCTCGTCCTCAGAAGGGGGACAAAGAGGTGTCAAATCATATGTGCAACGGATTTTGGTGTCGACCGGTTTCTTCTCCTTTGACAAAATTTTCTTCAAATCTAAAGTAGGATCAAGACGATAATCTTCAAAGTCCAAAGGAGGTGCATCACTCTCATGAGGGAAGTAAGTGTTGAGAAATTCAGAGAAATCTTCCTCAAATGAGTAATCGTCCAAAGTAGGATCGAGTGATGGCAGAGGATCTTCATCGTTTGAAGAATCGCTCGAAAGAGTATCGGCCTCATCAAAATCATCATATGTGGGCAGCTCGGGATACTCAGAAGTACAATCATCAAAATCATCCGAATCTGAGCTAGAATCATCATCATCATAAGCATCAAAGACCGATGGAGAATCATAAATGGGAGAAGCTTCCAAAGTAGGGAGAGAATCATCCACATCATCATGAAAAAGTGGATTATCGATGCAAGAGTCGAATAAAGGATTGTCGTAGACGGTAAAGTCATCGAGCACATTAATCATATTCACTGATTCTCGGCCTCCAAAAGTTGTACTAGTAAGCTTCCCCATTTTGAACACTTGTGCATCATCCCCGACTCTTAAGATTAACTCACCTTCGGCAACATCCACTAAAGCTCATCCGGTTCTCAAGAATGGCCGACCAAGTATTAAAGGAATACGAGGGTCCATTTCATAATCAACTACGACAAAATCGACCGGGAAAGTAAATGCGCCAACTTTAATGAACACGTCTTCGGCTATACCAACGGGGTAAGCGAGAGTGCGATTTGCAAGTTCAAGAGTCATCTTTGTTGGGGTGAGGTCGGGTAATGATAGTGTTTTCCAAACACTCAAAGGCATCAAATTAATACTAGCCCCGAGATCAGCAAGGGCAGTAAATTCTTCAGTTTTGTTGAACACGCAAGGCAACACAAAACGACCGGGATCTCCAAGCTTTTCCGGAAGTTCTTTAAGAATAGCTGCAGAGCAGTTTTCATTTAAGCGTGTGTTGGCGAGTTCAATTAGCTTCTCCTTCTTGTTAAGCAATTCCCTAAATGCTTTAACAAATTTGGGCATGTGGACAAGTGCTTCAAGAAAGCTAATGTTGAAGTTCATCTGAGAGATCATCTTCACATAGCGTGACACTTCAGAGTCCTCTTTGGTTAGCATTTTGTTCTTGCCCAAGCGAGAAGGATAAGGGATATTGGGTTTGGGTGGTGAAGGTGCAGGTGTAGTCGGTAAAGGTTGGGATGTTGAAGGGTCATTCGTGGAAACTTCATCACGTCAAGGCGGAGACGGTAATGGTGTACTAATACTAGGTGTAGGAGGAGTAGGGACACATGGTGGTGGAGGAGGTGTAGATGATGGGGGTGGGATTGGTGGTCCTTCGATGGTGACTCCACTACGAGTAGTTATAGCACTCACATTTGCTCGCGGATTGGTGACGGTGTTTGAAGGTAGAGAACTCGAAGTAGAAGGTTGAGCGGGCAAGAAACTAGCAAGCATATTCTTCAAATCATTGGTTTGATTGCTGAAGGAGGATTGAATGTTATCTCGAAGCTCGGATCTTATCTCATTTCCTTGCTTTGTGATATCTCCTTTAAGATTGATAATTTGGCTCTGCAGGTTCTTGATTTGCTCACCTTGGGTTCTCATTATGGCCTCAACATCCGGATTACTGGGTGGGGTTTGTTGGGCTGGTGGGTGATAAGGATTAGAAGCTCTTGGTGGGATTTGGTTGCTTCTATTGTAGTTGTTGGCGGGGTTTTGGTTTTGAGGAGAAAAACCGGGTGAAAGGTAATTGTTGGATCGGTAACTCAGCAGATTTCTATCCCCTTGTTGTCTAGCTTGGTAATTTTCCGGTGAATAATTACCATAAGCTGCATACACATTTTCCGGATTTCCTTGTGTAGAAGGACAATCGGTGTATGGGTGTGGACCGCCGCATGTTTCACAAGAAGGTGCAACAGCTTTAACTTGTTGTTGTTGTTGGTTTGAAGCCAAGAGTTGCATACTTCTGCTCATTTCAGTCAGCACACGGGTGAGTTCGGTCATATCAGGGTTTGCTGAGGTGGAAGAAACATTGACTCTCGGGTTGTTCCTTGAAGAAGCAGAGGAATCCCAGTTTTTGTGGTGAGTAGTCATGTTCTCAATTAACTCTCTACACTCCTCGGGTCTCCTTTTCATGAATGTGCCACCGGCGGCTGCATTAATCGTATCACGATCTCGAAAAGTCAAACCATTGTAGAAAGTATCAATTAAGGTCACAGGTAGCATGATGTGGTTTGGACATCGATCAATCAAGACATTATATCTCTCCCAAGCATCAAAAAGAGATTCATCAGGGTCTTGCATGAAACCGCTGATTTGATTGCGAAGGCTCGTGACCATGGATGGTGGAAAGTAGCGCGATAAAAAGCGTTGAGTCATGTCACCCCAAGTGTGAATAAAATTCTTCGGGAGACGATCAAACCATTTCTCGGCATGATGTAATAAAGTATGTGGAAAGAGTTGTAGGCGAAGTTCATCCATTGTGGCACCAACCAACTTCATGCTTTGGGTGATTGTAATGAACTTGTCGAGGTGTTTGTTGGCATCATCATCAGGCAATCCACGGAATGGGTTTGTTTGTACTTGCTGAATCATGTGGTGCTTCAACGAAAACTCAGGAGCGTTGATTTGCATCGGCGCAATCGGTCCTCCTCGTCCAAACATGGTGGGTTGACAAAGCTCCTCCATGGTCCGAAGATCGGGCTGTGGAAGAACATTGTTGTTATTATTATTATTATTGAGGTGCGGTGGAATGTTGTTGTTGACACCTGACATAGCTAAATCTTTTTGAGGCTCGGGCTCTTGATAATTAGAAGATCTAGTACGCATACACCTGAAAATGTAAAAGAAAACAAAACCAAACACAAAGACAATATATATACACAATAAAGATAAAATCTTTTTGGATAACTGAAATTTTTAATTTTTATGGTTTTTTAGCAATTTTTAATTTTTATGGTTTTTTATTTTATTTTTTATGCAAGAAAAATAACGCTCACAAGTGAACGGATCCCAAAAAGCAACGCGTCTCTCACAGAAAACCGTTAATCTTTACGAAAAGAGCCGGCAGCGGCGCCATTTGATAACTCGATTTTACTCAGGTTAAAAAGATTCGTTGATGTGTGTCTAATCGAATTGATCTAGGCTCTCTATGTGACTCAGTCGTTCTTTGGTAAAACAAATATTTTTGGTTGGTTTTAAATTTAAATGTGCAAAGACTTAAACGTAAATGTCGTTAAAGTAAAGGGCAAGTATTAAAAGTGCGTAAAAAATAAATCTAAATCTAATTAAAATTAAATGTGCGATATTTAAAAACGTGACGGTAGGTAAATTAATTAAATGACTAAAAATTAAAGCGTGACGGAAATTAAAATTAGACAAGTATTAAAAACTTAAGCTAAAAATTAAACAAGACAAAGTATGGAAAATAACCTCCAATCGGAATATATTCCGATCACTCCTTGATCGGAATATCAAACCAAACCTGTCGGAATGTCAAGGTAGACCAATCGGAATATGTCACTTACCCCAATCGGAATAACCCACGACCCTCAAATCGGAATGATGATACCTACCAGATCGGAATATGGATAGGACCTTGGTCAGAATGCTATTCAGAGCACCAATAGGAATATCTGTCACCTTACACACGATCGGAATACCCAAACACGCACCTCGATCGGAATGTGTATAATCAAACTAGATCGGAATAAGGACTAAAATACCAATCGGAATATTGTCACCTTATCCAATCGGAATGTAGAACTTACCTTTGATCGGAATGATCAAAACCCTACTGATCGGAATACCAAGATGTCCACCAATCGGAATGTAGATAAATCCTCCCCAATCGGAATACAGATAGGAATGTCAAAACCCTTTTCTGATCATGCCAATCGGAAAGATAAACCCTTTTCCGATTGACCCCAATCGGAATACGGTAAAAGGAAATGGAAATAAGCTAGAAAAATAAGCTATGATTCTAATAAGCACTAGACGAAAAACTTAAGGTAAACCGTGTAAAAACAAGCTACTAAACTGAAAGTTAACAACTTTAAAGACACGAAATGAATAAACTTTTAGAAAAACAACTTTTATATAAAAATAACTTTTATAAAAACTATATAAACTTGAAAATAAACCAATTAAGCTATGAAAATAAGTAATTTAAAACAATCAAAAGCATAAAAGTCAAATCTTTAAACAACTTAACAAGATAAAATGCGTGTAAATTAAAGATCAAAGAAAGGTAGAAGGAGATTAACAAGATAAAGTAAAGGTGCAAGTAATTAAAAGAGACACTTACTTGAAATTAAATGGTAAATAAGGTACAAGACAAGTAATTAAAGGTGCGAGTAATTAAAGGTGCATAAAATAAAAGTTGGAAGAACTAGTTTGTCAATCTAGCCAACAAGAGTAAATGAATGAATAAGAGGGGTATTTATAGGTGATTAGGGGAGTGGTTAGAGGAAGCTTCCTCCCCTTCTTCCTTTTCTTCTTAATTGCCCATTAAGTCCTTCCTTCTTAATCTTTTTGTTAATCTTGGACTTTGATGACTTTTGTCTCGGGATTTCTTCGGACTCGTCTTTTAATTCTTCGATAAATAAGACTTGAGTTCCTCGGTTTTTGATAAACTTCCGTCTTTTGACTATTCCTTCGATAAATCTTCAGAATTGGTCTTGGACTTCCGTTCTTTTTGCACTCTCGACTTCTTGACTTCGTCTTTCGTCTTTTTCTTCAATAAAAGTCCGTAAATGCCCGTGAATTCCCGTGTTTTCTCCACTTTTCACCTTTCGTCTTAAGTCACAACAAAAACACAAACCACGCATAATTCCGACATAAAAGACATAAAATACACGTTTTGGTCAGATTATTATTGTAATTAAGTGGTAGAAAAGATGTGTGTTTTCACACATATCAGACATGTGTCTTGACTGATATCTTGACATGCGTCTCGAGGTGTGAAACGAATAAAATTTAAAATCTTAGGTTATCATGCCAGAATTGGTGGATCGGTTGGACTGCTGACACTTTGTGTTCCTGATCACGTCCGTGACGGGTGTTCTGTTGTGATTGTTAGAATAACTGTTGTGACGGTAGTGGTTACTATCGTCTTGTCTGTCAGTTCCATGACAGTCATTCTCATGACTGTGATTCATGAAATCATCCAGCTAAGTGGCCGACTGGTACCGGTTCCCACTCATATGACTGAAAGACAACTGGATGAAGTGTGATATATGACAATTAAGGACATGGATTGTGATGGAAATCGTCTGGTGGTGAAGCATCTTCTCGTCCGATCGCCTCGATCTAACTCCTTTGTCTTCGTCTAGTAGGATCTCCAGGTTGTGAACAACATCAGCATCTCGTAGCGTCTCCAAATAATCAGCAGCATCACCATTTAGTAACATCTCCAAATTATGAACGACATCAAAATCTTGTAGAATATCAGCGAGTGAAGTATGCATGAGGTGATCAAAAATCGACTAGCGAATACTCGTGGAATATTGTAAGTGAAGCACATATGGATTACGGTACTTGTAATACACATGGGATACGATGCATGAAGCACACGTGGGATACGGTACATAGAGTACACGTGGAATGATCATGAAATGATCGGTATGGAGTCGATCATCTGATATGATTTTATAGAAAAACAATTGGTTAAGCGGTTAGAAAACTGAACTGAAATGAGCATCATGATAGCCTAGCAATTCCAGTATAGACATCATTCTGGTTGCATAGAGAAAACACCCAGAAGTGTGGTGAAACGAAATTCAACAATGGTTAGCATGAAAGCATGATTAGTGAACCAACCATGACTATCATAAAAGTAGGATTTAATGAAATTCGTCACTATTTAGCATGAGGGCATGATCCACATGATTACAACGTAATCAACATATGGAGACTTAAGACATAATTAGCATGAAGACGAAATCAACATGAAGAATCATGGAACAAATTAACATGAAGGAGTATAAAACATAATCAACATGAAAACGAAGTTAACCATGATAGTATGAAAACATATTCAGTCATAACGATCATGAAAATTTTTAATGAGGGGACATGACATAAATATGACCGTAATGAAATCTGAGAATCACTGGTGTGAACGACCATGGGTCGGTTTACAAAACAAAATTGATATGAGTAATCTGATTAGAAAACATGAAAACAGAATTTATGCATATAAACATGAAAAAAACTTTATGCATGAAAACGGTGTATGAATGCATGGCCAACGAAAATGACATGGGTTTGGGTGAACGCCTATGGGTCGGTTCACCAAAACAAAACAGCATGACGAGGATGAACGCCTATGGTCGGTTCATCAAAACAAAATGATTCGATAAAAGAACATGCGACTAAATATGGCCAGTTCTATACCAACCATTACCTAGTCAAAATACCTGCAACAATAATACATGAAATAACTAAGTGAAAATCATTTTTCAAAACTTAACATAAAATTTTATGTGACCAAGTATGAACTACTGGGGTTCAGTCCATATTAGCCAAAGTTTTCAAGGAACATCATGCATAAAACAATGACATGTAACTAAGTATGGATGACGGTTGTTCAATCCATATTAGTAAAACAATTCCGAGGAAAACATCATGGTTAAAACATCAAGGTGCTGAAATATCAATGCATGGAATAACAAACGTTGGCTTAGGAAGCTCCTGGTGACTACCCACTAGTCACCGATCAAGTTTTTGAGCCTACAGGTCGAAACCTTGGGATTTGATACCATAATTGTAACACCCCACTTTGATAAGTGGGCCGTTACGCGTATTTATGGCGTGTCATCAAAGCATGCAAGGTAATATGTACTAAAACATACATAACCAAAAGGGAAAACTGGCATCAAACATCGGTTCCCAAAACATAAGCCCAAAACATAAAATAAAGTAAATGAAATGAAGAATGACTAAACAATCATAAGTATATGAAGGCAAAAGGAGAAGAAGTCTAAGGCAACTTCCATCCTATGCACATCCTCCAAATGCTCAAGTCTGTCCATGGGTACCTGCCGTTTTGGGACATGGAAAGAAAATTAATGGCTGAGTAATATGCTCAGTGAACGGATATAGAACATAGTATGAATGACTGAAACATAATAAAGACTTTATAGCAGCGGAAATGTATAAGTCCTGGAAAACCTGGAACATGCTTACAAACTGGTTTTACATTCTGAAAAGCTTATGTTTACTTATGAAAAACTGTATTTTAAATTATAGCCAAAAGCCAATATAGGTCATGAGGTAATCAACGTGCATGAATACTTAGAAGGGTGACCTCATCATGCTATTAGAGGGGATGCCTCTAATTAAAATGGTCTAGGTAGGAGGGATCAACTCTAATTGTGAAGGATGCAAGGCATACACCACATTCACCATGAAATCCTGACTAAAACTGTAACTAGGATGCACCCATACGCCCCACATGATAAATAATAATATAACAATGGCCAAATAACTGAAAGGGACGCCACAAGCAATCACTCTGCCGTGGGGAAGTCATAACACTGGTGCCTCCAGTATTATAGGTATGCTACCTCCATAACTCGGTGAATCTAGCATGCATGTATATGGCTAAGGCATTAAATAACATAAGCAATTAAACATGTTACTACTGGGAAAACAGTTGGCTGCATACGGGAAATCCTAATAAAGGAAGAGAACGTCCATACTGAAGGACGGAATATCAGTACCTTATGTCCAATGAACGATGAAAGACGAAAGAGTGAAAAGTCCTACGCCGACTTTATTAATGCTACAGAAATAGGGAACATGTATGAGTTGTCTGATTACCGAGCATGTTACTGGTTCTTGTATGTTCTTAGCTTGTTTTATATGTTCTTGTCTTATTTACTGTTTTAAATGATATACTATATTATTCATGTATTTCATGTATTCTGATTATATCTTGTATTATTATACTTGTAGTGTAATAATAAGTAACTTTCTAAAAATAGCAGGTTTCCTAAAATAGAAAGTTTCCAAAAAAAGAAGGTTTCTAAAAATAGTAAGTTTCCTGAAATAGAAAGTTTCCATATTTAGAAATAAGCTGGATTAATAAGCTAATAATATAAGCTAGAGTTTACTGGTTAAAAGTCATAAGTCATGTAGTTAATAGTATAATTTATTAATTAAATGTGATGGTGATTTAATAAACTATAGCTTATATGATTTAATTAAATAAAGGCATGATTTAATTAAATTAGTCTAACTAAAATACTTATGTTAATCAAGAATTATTATATTAACAATTATAACCTAAGTCATGTTTATTAATTAATTATAGTCTATGTTTTAATAATTAATTAATAACTATAGTCTAAATTAAATGGTAAAAATACTTAGGTTAAAACATGTATTATTTATTTAAAGTAATATAACTTAAGTCATGATTAAATTAAATTAATTACTAGTCATGTTTAATTAATTTAATTTCCATTGTAAAAATACATATACCTTGTAAAAATACATATACCTTGTAAAAATAAGCCCATGTCCGAACCCGTGTTTAATTTAAAACTAAAGCATGAACCGAACCAAAACAGCCCGACAGTGGCTAACCCGGTCTAGCCGATAGCCACTGTCATGGCTTGGCTAGCCACTGCTGGACCAACACATCATCGGCTGTAGCCGGTGGTTCCCACTGTTTGGGCTGCGGTTCCCACTGGTTGAACAAAACACCCACCGGCTGATGCCGGTGGTGCTGCTGTTGCTGTGTCGAGACCCAAAACAAACCAAACACCACCCCGACTTGTGTCGGGGTCCCTTGTTCCCTGTTTCCGAACCACCAAGACCATGCCGAGACCATGTGATCTCGGCTGTTGGTGCGAATCGAACCCACCGAGAGCATAGGCTATCGGTTTGACCCTCGGCCAAACCAAACACCCACCAACACCAAACCCTTTTAATATTCTTGGATCAATTTTCATGTTTAATTATGTTTTCGTATTTCTAAAGTCATGAACATAACTAAAAAGAAAAATAAAATAAAAAGGTGAAGGTTGAGGTGATACCAAATGCTAGATTGGAAAAGAAATTAAGAACACGAACACGTGTAATCCGAATCAATGATCAAAATCAAACAAACACCCCTCTTGGTGTAATGTATAGCCGACGGCAAGAAGGAGGAAGACAAGCTAGGGTTTTTAATTTTCTAAAAGTTTTGTAGAATGAATGTTCTGTGTTTTTTAATCCCTTAGTTAACAAAACAAAATGGGCTTGGGCTCCTCTCTCCTTGTGTCCGCGACAACCATAAGCCCACAGGACAAACCCGTACGATTTTCATGTTTAACTATTTTACGTGTTCGTTCGTGTTTACTATTCATGAAATATATATTATATGTAATACTTGTTTATCGTGTATTAATATATAATACGTAGTTCACATGTTCGTGATTATAATGATTATTATTAATAATTATCATGTACTATCACGTACGTAATAAATATCCTGCATTAACACGTACGTAAATTCTGAATTTAATATTCGTGACACGTGTACGTGACATAACTGGAAAGTTTTAATTGGTTCGTATGTTTACGTAGTGTACTGTTCATGATATTTATATGCGGGTTTTACACACAAATTCATTTCTCTTGATATAGAAAAGAATCGCGCCTTAGAAGAAACGATTAATGCCATGTTCTTAAACCTAGGTTTAATCCATGGCATGTGGGAGAAAAGCGATTATATCGACTACTTATCTTTTAAACAAGATATCTTTCAAATAAAATAAGATATTTCTTACGAACTATGGGTGAGAAGAAAACTATATTATAAGTAATTATAGATGTTGTGGCATATCTAGCTATAATATCCATATGAAATTCATGGTTTGAAAGATTGGACCTAAACCCATGGATAGTATGTTCACAGGATATGTTATGAATGGCAGTGCTTATCGTTTCATTGCACATGAATCAACAATAGACACAATGATTGAATTAAGGAATGATTCCTTCTTTGGAAATATATTTCCTTGTTTACGCAGGAAATTGGAAGATCTTCTAGAATAGATAACGAGGTTGTCCAAGGTTAGAGATAACGAGATGATATTGTTCTTTTAGATGAGAGACAAGATTCACCCGAGGATACGTTGTACCTAGAAGAAACAAAATGGCATGAACCGAGAGATTGGTTGGATTCAGTTTTTGTTTCTTTTATGGTAGAAAATGAGCCTACTTCTTATTGAGAAGCAGTACCTTCTTGCAAGGGTATTAATGGAAAGAAGCAATTAAAAGTGAAATAGATTCTATTTTACATAAGTAAACTTAGAATCTCGTGGACTTACCTTAAGTTGTAAACCACTAGGATATAAATGGATCTTCAAGAAGCAAATAAAAGTCAATGTCACCATTGACATGTGCAAAGCAAGATTGGTAATCAAAGATTTAGACAATGAGAAGGTCTATCTTCCTTTGATACTTATTCGCATGTTACACTAATAACCTCAATTACGATGGTACGTTGTTGCCACATTAAGAAATTTTGGAAGTTTCTTATGTGGATGTGAAAACGATATTTCTAAACTAGGATTTAGAAAAGGTACTATACATGAACCAGCCTGAGGGTTTCATGGTTCCTATACTAGAGAGAAAATTTTATAGGCTAATTAAGTCATTATATGGTTTAAGGCAAGCCCCCAAACAATGACATCAAACTTTTCGACCATATCATGTCAGAATGTGGGTTCAAAAGTAATGTATGTATGTGTGATCAATAGTAAACATGTACTCTTGTGTTTATACATAGATGGTATACTTATCACAAGAAGTGATAACAACATGAACTTCATTAGTTTTTGGGTTTGATTTGAACCTATATGGATGTTTTTGAAGTCAAACATTAAGTAGACGATATTATTGAGAGGTTCAATGTGGGGGATTCCGGCCTAGCTAGAGTCCAATGACATCTTTTTAAATCTATTTGAAATAGAGGTAAAGGTGTTGTCCATTTTGAATACTCAAAGAATATTGGGCATCTTATGTGTCTAATGACGTGTGTGTGACTGGATTTAGAACTTATAATCAGGTTAAACAAAAATATTAGTAATTCAAGTGCGGACCATTAGAATACGTATTACTTGAATACTATAATACTAATAATATTGCATTATGGAAGATATCCGACTACTACTAAGTGATAGACTAATGAAAATATCGATTCTTACATATAAGAATCTAGATCCACTAAAACGGATATATTTATGCTAAGTGGAAAGCTATGTCTTAGAAATCTTGAAAGTATTTCAAAGAGACGGTTATAGCTAAATCTATGATGAAATATGAATTTATTATTTAAGATAAATTTATAGAATATGCAGGAAATTTTACGCTAATTCGTATAGGACATACCAAGATGGCGTATACCAGTAACAGCGATGTTTATAAAGTGTGATAGTCAATAGAACTTGTTAGGACCTCTGGAATAGATATTTGTAATAGATAAGCTAGGAGGTATATAGTTCCTCCTGGTCCTAGTAGTAGTAGGAGCAATACATACTCTTGGTCTAGTATAAAGTCAAACATTATTATTCTTAGTAGTTTGTTAGGATATGCATGAGATATGTGAGGAAATGATATGCATATCAGAAGTTACACGTTTTGGTTTAATGTAGTATTAGGGTTTCCTTGTATTATAAAAGGAACCCATTGGCAGAAGGGTTACACACACCTTTCATCATCATTATTCATTTCATATTAATAGTAGAAATCCTTAGTAAGGATCAAGTTATTTAGTTATTTTGTTTCTTCGTGTTCATAGTATTTGTATTCCACACTTATACTGTATGTTACATTAAGAGTCTCTCTGTGATTAGACTTGTGATTACAGAAGTCGTTCACCATCCTTAACAGGCTGCAAGATCCACATTTAGTGGACCCAACAAGTGGTATCAGAGCCTGGGAGAGTCTCTGCTCAAGAAGAACCATTTTTTTCCTTACTAACATCTTTGTTCAATCATGTCTGCTTCTAGTTCTACTGAAACAAGAGAACCAAGCACCACCACAACACAGCAAACACAGCAAATCGTTGCTACTGTTTCCAATAATAATGGAAAATTCCCACTCTTGAAGAAGGAAGAATATGATAGCTGGGCCATGAAAATGGAGTGCTGGATCACCAATTCTTACCTAGAGTTGTGGAAAATTTTCCAGAATGGCAACAACAAGAAGAATACTGGTAGAGACAAGAATGGTCAGATCATCATTCTAGACCCTAAATCTAATGAAGAAATCACTGTTGTTCACAAGGAAATCAAAGCAAAAACTATTTTGCTTCAGTCTCTTCCTGATGATCATATGGGCGATTTTTATCACTTGGATGATGCCAGGGAGATTTGGAATGGGATAAAGGCAAGATTTGGAGGGAATGAGGAATCCAAGAAGATGCGCAGATCATTGCTAAGAGATGAACTCATAGAATTCAAGATTTCTAAAACAAAAGGTCTTCATCAAGGGTATGACAGGTTTCAAAAGATTCTTAGCCAATTGAATCAACTCAGGTCCAAACCTGAAAATGAAGATATCAATACCAGGTTTCTTAGAGCTCTGCCTCATTCATGAAATCAGGTAGTCATCTCTCTAAAGGCAAAAGGAGGCCTTGAATGTCTTTATTTTGATGATTTGTTTCATAAACTCAAAACCTTTGAGTCGCACGTGAGAGGATACTCAAGTGATTCCTTTTCTACTCCTGCTAACTCTGCTTTTGTGAGTTCCATGGGATCTAGTCCAATGTTTTATGCCAGTAGCCCAAGCTATACTATGTCATCTCAATATACTTCTTCTCCTGAATCAAAAGCCAAAACTAGTAGCATGGTAGAAGTTGTTCTTTACTCTTTTGTTGCTGATGTTGATCCACAACAGCAGCTTGCTTTTGATGATTTCAAACAGGTTGATAAACTTGACTTGGATGAAATAGATCTAAAATGGAAGATGGCTATGCTCACTCTCCGGGTTCATAAGTTTGAAAAGAAAGCCGGTCGAAAATTCAGCTACAACCCAAGAGAGCCTGCAAGGTTTGATAGAAGCAAGGTCAGATGCTATAACTGTCAACAATAGGGACATTTTGCTAGGGAATTCCCTAACAAGAATGACCAGGAGAAGAACAGGTATTCAGCTTTCAAGGTTCAAGAGCTCAAGGATGAAAAGAAAGCTTTGGTGTCCGCTGACTACATGGTTAACTGGAATGATCATCAAACTGCTACCTTGGAATCAGCTGAAGCTTCTACTGATGTATTTGCTATGATTGCTGGGCACTTATCTGATGTAGAGGAAGCAGAAGAATTTGCTCTTATGGGAATTTCGCCTCAAGTAAAAAATTGCCCTATTGGTTGTCATGATAAATATTCAGAGCTCTTAACTCTATACAATGAACTACATGAGCAAAATGATAAATATTTTTTAGAAGTTCAATCTTATAAGAGTTCTCTAAAAACTTTGGAACAACAAAAGAAGTGGCTTCAAAATACTCAACGTGAGTATGAGGATAAGATTAGAGTTCTAAGCATTGATTTAGAAAACACCACTAACATGCTTACATATACTGAAAATCTTAACAATGAAAGTATTAAGGCTAAGCAAGAAATGCAAGAAAAGTTGGATGCTACACTTTTACGATTTGAAAAATGGCAAAAAGCACCAAAAAATCTTTCAAAGTTAATAGATAGTAGCATGTATGGTAGGACTAAGAGAGGGTTAGGGTTTGATAAATATATTGATTCAGAAGATTTTTTTATTTATCTTTTTCAAGTGTCTTTGATCCTGACAAGGAGGAGGAGGGAAACCCTAGTTACAATAGGTTTAAACCAGCTGTAGCAATGTATGTTGTTCCTCCACCTCTTACAGGAACATTTATGCCCAAACCCAGGCATACTGACTTGGATGGATCACAGATGCATGAGTCTCCAAAAAGCTCTACTAATACTAATGACTTTGTCTCTTGTACTTTCAGTGACAAGGCTAGTGACTATGCATCCTGTGGTTCAAGTGAAGAGTCAAGACCTTCGAGCCCCAAGACAAATGGCCCTGCTACTACTAGTTCTAGGATGAGTGATGAGAGAGTTGCTTCTGCTTCTACTGTTTCTAGTTCTAGTTTGTTGAGTTCTAGGAATGTTGCTTCTCCTAGAATTGTTTGTAATAAGAATAGCAGTTTGAAACAATGTCATTTGAATAAAAGGTCTTTTAAAACATGATTTGTTTGTGGTTGTAAATTTAATTTGATTAAGGATTGTGATTTTTATGATCAAAAGCATTTTGGTTATCAAGCTTATCCTGCTCCTGGTCCACTAGGAGTTTCTCCTTTTCCTTCTAGAAGATTAAGTCCATGTGCCCAATCTTATCCTTCTACTAGAAGGACCTCTCCTTCAGCTTCTACTCTTTGGATAAGCGATGCTTATGCCTATAATAGACCAACCAGCAACTATTTTCAGAACTTTAATCAGAATTATGTTATTGATTCAGACCAAATGCATTTTGGGTTGGGACATTTGGGTTTTGCTGTTAAGCCCTCAACAGGTTGTTCTTGGTCACAAATAACACCCATATGATGAACAGGCAACATAAGAACAACAGTAGATCTCATCAATCTTCTTGGCTATCTACTAAAGATCCACAAGGAAGACTCAATCCTGAAAAGGTCTGGGTCCCCTTAAGACACTAACTTTTTCATATGACTTTTATATTGTTGTAGATTACCCCATACTAAGATCCATCTCTTGGAATAGTAGATAGTGGATGGTCTAGGAGCATGACAGGAAATAAAGGACTTTAGACTAAGTTTGTACCATTTCAAGGTGGAAAGGTGTACTTTGGAGGTGGTGAAGGAAGGAAGCAAAGGAACCATTCAGACTCCTAATATTAATTTTGATCTTGATTATCTTAGTGACTCATTGGGATATTTTCGTTTCAAAACTAACCAAGATGCGGGTCCACTAGTGTTTGCATCTTCTAGTGCAGGTGCTGCTTCTAACTCTTCGGACTCAGATGAGGATGATGACATTTTTGTCGTACCATCCTATTCCACCACAGTCGCTCCCAACACCAATGCTACTCCTATTAATGCTTCTTCATCAGACATTGTGGACTCACAAGGAGCTCTTGACACAATGCTTAAGCAACAACAAGATGCTACTACAGCAGCTACTCAAGGAGGCTTTGAGTTTCCTTTGATTACTCATGTTGTACCTGTTACTCCTAGTGATCCTAGTGTTACTCCTAGTGCAAGTTTAACACCTATTGGTAGTCCGGTTAGTGATCCTACTTCCACAACTAGGTTCTCTGGTCCTTCTGACTTGGGAAACTATCAAAAGAAGACTTCTACTAAGCTGGATGATATTCATAAGCAACCAATAGATGGCATTTTCAACTCTGCTTCATATGATGATGGCATTGTTGGGGATCTTAATAACTTGGCACCAGAAGTAGATGTAGCTCCCACTCCTGTTCATCAGATCAATAAAGACCATCCTACTACTCAAATCATAGGAGATCCTGGTTCTACTATCAAGACTCATCGCATGCATAAGAAAGCAACGTCTAGTCATCATGCTCGTGTGAGCTATATTGAAGACCAAAAGCGTAATAATCACACAGATTTTCTTCACTGCTTGTTTGCTTGTTTTCTTTCACAGGTAGAACCTAGGTCTGTCTCACATGCTCTTGAGGATCAAAGTTGGGTTGAGGCCATGTAGGAGGAGATGCAGCAGTTCTTGTTTCAGAATGTTTGGATCCTAGTTGACTTACCAGATGGAAAGACAGCAATTGGTACCAAATGGATTCTCAAAAACAATAAAGATGCAAGGGGTATTGTGGTGAGAAATAAGGCTAGGCTGGTCGCACAAGGTCACACACAACTAGAAGGAATTGACTATACTGAAGTCTTTGTTCCTGTTGCTAGAATTGAGGCCATTCGTCTGTTTTTGGCTTTTGCTTCTTATGTTGGCTTTACGGTTTTTCAGATGGATGTCAAGAGTGCGTTTCTCTATGGCAAGATTGACGAGGACATTTATGTCACTCAACTGAAGGGATTTGTGGATCCACTTCATCCCAAGAAAGTCTACAAGGTGGTCAAAGCTCTTTATGGACTTCATCAGGCTCCTAGAGCTTGGTATGAGCGTCTGTCCACTTTCTTGTTCAAACACGGCTATCTAAGAGGCACTATTGACAAAACACTGTTCCTTAAAAGGAATGCCAAAGACATCATCCTCGTTCAAGTATATGTGGATGATATTATCTTCGGTTCTACTAGGATGGAATGGTGTGATGAGTTTGAACAGCTAAAGAAAGGCGAATTTCAGATGAGTGCCATGGGAGAACTCACATTTTTCCTTGGTCTTCAAGTCAAGCAGTAGTCGACGTTGATCCCAAACTTAGATTGTAATAACCCGAACTTGACTTCATTATTATATCCTAATTATATAACGGATTTTTAATTTCTAAGTAATGATGAGTATTATTATATTTGACGGTTTTAGTTGAAACCGATAATGTGTGACTATAATTAATTGTTGTGACGATGAAAAATACTAATAGTGATCGCGATGACAATGGATGCCCAAATATTATATTTTAATATCGATTATTTCGATATTTGATATTTTTGAAATTTTTATTTCATTACTTATTAAGTCGAGTCGAACTTTATTATTTCGTTTTGTGTGCGTTTAATTATTGAAACGAACGATTTAACAAACGAGATTTATATTTTTATGAACCTTGGACGAAACCCGACTCTCGTAAATATTTTTAAAATTGACTGGTAGTCATTTCCCGCTTTTTAACTAATATTTACAACAAAGGCCAAAAGATAGCCTTATATACACTTTTAGCCCCTCCACCACTATATATAAACCCCAACTAACACACACTTCTTCATTTTTCTTACAAAAAAAAGTGTGCTCCCCTTTTCTTCTCTTTAAACCCACGGCCAACCTTCACCATCACCAAACCACCACCAAAATTCATTTTTGGAAAAATCTAAGCAATTGCCCATCTTGGAAATCATCTTGTAAGCATTTTGATCTAAAAATTTCACACATGCAAGTACTTTTATTTTTCAAAGATTTTTACTCAAGAACAATGGTGTTTGATCCATTTTATTGTTGTAGTAATGTGTTATTATTATTATAATTGATTTTAAACGTGTTTCATGTTATATTTTTGATATGGGTTTTGAAGAGATGGATCATGCAAGTGATTTAGGAATGATAGAGATGTTAGGAATGATTAATATAGCATATTTGAGGTGTTGATGTTGTTAAAAATGGGTCAAAATGGTTGTTTGTATGATTTTTAAAGAGTCATTTTACATCAGTAAGTTTAAGGCCGTTTTTCATACAGTAAATTTTGGATAAAAGTTGATATTATTAGATATTGTTGCAGTAGTCGTCGAGACGCTCGTTTCGATATAAGATATAGCTTTTAACTCCTAACGAGTCAAAAGTTATGCTAGTTTGAATATTCGTGTACCGGGAGACGTGTATTGACACAATACGAAATTGTTGTCAATATTTGGATCGAATCTCGGGGACTATAAGTTGAGTTATAAAACTGATCAAAGGCTGTTGTTGGGTTCTAAACTTATCATTTTGAGTCTATTTTCAAATTCAAGTGGCGATTTTGTAAATGGAAATGTTTAACAAGGTCAAAATGGTTTTACGATGCAAGTGTGCAAAACTGTCCGGTTTTTAATGTCTCAAGATGTATCAAGCAGGTGGTTCTAAAATGTGAATCATTTGATGAAATTTAAACTGAGTCTTCTAAAGATACTAAGTGAGTTTGTCACCAAGTTTCGTCGAAAACGGAGTTGATTAGGTATGGTAAAACAGCGTGTACTTTTGGTAAGTACCGGCTGAGTATTTTTGGGAGGTACTTAACCTCGTGTCATAATTTGAGACAAGAGGCTAATCAATTAGCTCCTCAAAGTTTTAAAAGGATATAAGTCTTATGTAAGAGTGTATATTCTGAGATTGGAGACCCATTTAGGGTACTTGAACCGAATTGATTTGGCATCTTAAGATGGATCAATATCGGAGGTGCTAGTCTTGGAAAGCTAGTACATGTTGTGGGATTTAGAAGGGATTCACTTGCATTGATTGGTCATGTCTATGTACATACTATTTTGAGTCATTGATTTTATTATGCTAAGTATATTTTGAAATACTTAAGTATGTGGCTAAGCGCGCACCTTATTTGTTAGGTGGCGGCTTTTGATGTGTATATTTGGGAGGCATCTTCACTTCGGCGATCACTACTACTACTAGCTTGGTATCCCATCTAAGGTAAGTATATAGACTCGCTTTTTATTATGATGTAAATGTTTTTTAAACCCGCGAGGGGGAATACATGTTTTTCATAAACTTAGAACACAAGTCTTTTATGGTATGCTTGTCCCTCTATGAATGGACTCGTGGTTGCCTTTAAATTGCATTAGGTGATTGACTTTGTTAAGGCCTCAATTATGGACCGTTAATTAACCTATGATGGGTTAACCGCTAGTACAATTAATAGATCTATGGGGGAAGCCGCCCCGGTTCAGTTTGTGTGGACTTGTCACAGAAGCTTAGGCCCGACATCCACACTGTTTAGACATATTGTATTGAGAAGTCAGGTATACGGCAATGTACCAATGATCTGGAGGTATTTGACAATTAATAAATCTCCTGTCTTATCAGACCTCTAAAGGGAGTGTCTAAGGGCTCGGTTCCATGAGCTTATTGCAATTTATGCTATATACAATTATTATTGTTGATGCAAATTATTATTCGATGCTTGTTAAGCATGCCACAAACTTATAATCTTTGCTTGTGTTCAAAATGATTTGTAAAACCTATAGACTTGCTCAACCTTTGTGTTGATGATTTTACACATGTATTTCAGGTAATCAAGATGGATAGCAGCGGAGCATGTGTGGAGGAAGTTGGTGCTTACTTGTCTAAATCTTTGTTTACTTTTCCATCCTTTGAAATGAATAAACTGCTATTAAGCATTTAATGTATTGTGATTGGTAACGGTTTTTGGGACCAACGCTACTCTGATTTTATATATATTGGAATGGGAAACTTTTTGGACAAGATTGCATAATATTTTTAACGTCTCTTTTGAGGTCGTTTTCTATGATTGTGTGTGATGTGCTATGAGTAGCGCCACATAGTGGTATTCCGCTGCGTGGTAATTTGGGGGTGTTACAGATTGGTATCAGAGCCACAAGTTATAGAGAACTAGGTCGATTTTGAAAATGTCCTAAACTATAACTTTTGGTGTGTTTTAAAAGGTTTTAAGCACGTAACTACTCCGCATGGCTCCGGTAAGGCTATTCTTGTATTACTTTTTATTGATTGTGATTATGTGATACTATGTGTATGTAAGAATAGTAATATGTATATTTATGTATATACTATGGTATTTAAAGGCATTGCACGCGAAGCAATGTTCCTTGAATGATTGCCGCACATCATATAATACGGTTTTGTATCGGAATTTGGTTTCACTGCCAATCACCGATCTTGATAATTGAGTATTATCTGAATACGAGTGTGAAACTCGTTTGATACTTTCAGTATGTATATATGGTTTCATAACCTATCGCATATCGACTTGTTTAAGTTCGATTTTTATTATCGTATCGTGATGTGCCATTTTTGGACATCTTCTTTCGAAACGTAATTGATAAATGCGACATTCGTGTTTTCGATACTACTTATGATTTTGAAGAATCATTTATCCGAGACGATATCTCCTACGTAATGCGACGTTTGATTTGATTTATATGACTATGTTTTATTGGCGAAAGGAGGATTCCAATGTTGGACCTAATATATATATATCCTAATCAAATATATATAGTTTGGGTACAACAACGATATGCTCGTAGTAGTCATTCGGTTGAGTGACTTATTACTGTGTATCTAAATGGAATGGGACATTTAGATATATAGATTTTAACTCGCCCAACTAAGAGTCGTTTAAGGTTGTCTTATTTAAATGGATTAGGACATTTGAATAAGAAAATTTTAAACCACTGGACCTTAGATTGTCGTGTTTTCCTTATTCAGATAGAATGGGACGTTTGAATACGAAAATCATGATGTAAGTTTATTAACACCTTGTATTTACAATGGTATTTTGATACGATATCGTGTTGAGAGGTAGTAATACTTGAGTAGGTTGACTTATAATCGTTTTGTTGAATTGGATTGGGACGCCTTTTCATTTGAACAAGAAAGTTATAAGTTCCCGAACAGTAAATTTATAAACTGTTGTATACATGAAAGGGGACGCCTTTTGATGTACACAAAAAGTTATAAATGAGTGGGCCCAAGTATGTCTGGCTCGATTTATGGATGTTTGGTGTGCGTACGTCTTCCTTCGAATCGTATTTCGTTGGTAAGAATCGTTCAGTGTCGTTGTCATTATGATGATCGTCGATTATCGTCTATGTACGAGTAACCCGTTGGACTTCTCTCGAGTTATGAGTTACTTCTATGGACCATTTCTGATGTGTATCGGTGATCGCGAGCTTTATAAGCAGATTGTTAAGAACCGATTGACCGTTCTGAGAATAGGCGACTTGTTTCAGCATCACCAGGATTTATGCATTTAATGGTGGATTGACTGAGGATCGATTTATCAACGACAACTTATCATGGATATGAAGATTTTGTAATTCTACTTGCTATTATCGAAGGGTAACCGAAGACTTTTCTTGATGACGAAACTCTTGGGGGCTAGTATGATGAACTAAACAAGGAATATGATGCATTACCTTGAGCACTGAAGTAGAAACTATCAAGACACCTCTATATGATGAATAATGAAGCAGAAGGATGCTTTTGTATGATGAACACTGAAGCAGAAGTTAGTGGGACGCTTTTGTATATTGAACACTAGAGCAGGAGTTAATGGTACGCCGATATGTGGTGAATCTTCGCCAATGGACCGAATTTCTTAATGATTGGAATTAATAAATTCGTTATCACTCGAGGACTATATTGTAACCGACACCACAAGTGGAATGATTTTGGAGATCAAGTCGTATTATCAAGGCTTCGTTCAAGGTTTTCTCGATGACCAACGATCTATATTGGATGTTTATGTTCGACCTTTTCTTTTTATGTACTTATATGGTGTGTGATCTACTCTAATGATCGTAAGTTGTGAGAACTTGAGACGGCATCATCGGATGACGTCCGATCATGGAGAACACATATTATGTAATGTCTTTTTGACTTTCAATGGTGATGTTTATTGAGACTCTAATGTGCTTTGAGCGGAAGTGAGATGGTGTCTTCGTATTATCTTTTGAGTAAGGATCCGCGTGTGAGCACCCTCTGATGACGAAAATGTTTTTATTATTAGTTCTTTTTGATGTGTGTCCATGGCTATCCTGCCAATGGATATCCTTTAATTTAAAACCTTCCTTTTGACTGGACTTACTCAAAATCCTTTCATTTGTTCTTATCATTGAATGAGCTTCGTGTAATTCATAAAATTTTCATGTGTCAAGCTTGAAGGAGTGATTGGTGGATAAGGAATTATTAATCCTCTTTTGGTGAGATACAACTTGATGACAAGTTGTGTTTTGTAAGAAGAACCAGTGGAGATCGTGGATCAAGGTTCAAGTGGGATCGTGAGAGCTTCTTTAGAAGAAAGTTCCCTTATCTTTCCTCGTGGAACGCAATACGAATATGAGGAGAGGTGAGAGTCGGGACGTCGCTCCTTTAAGGTGGTGAGGGTGTAATAACCCGAACTTGACGTCATTATTATATCCTAATTATATAACAGATTTTTAATTTCTAAGTAATGATGAGTATTATTATATTTGACGGTTTTAGTTGAAACCGATAATGTGTGACTATAATTAATCGTTGTGATGATGAAAAGTACTAATAGTGATCGCGATGCCAATGGATGCCCAAATATTATATTTTAATATCGATTATTTCGATATTTGATATTTTTGAAATTTTTATTTCATTACATATTAAGTCGAGTCGAACTTATTATTTCGTTTTGTGTGCGTTTAATTATTAAAATGAACGATTAAACAAACGAGATTTATAACTTTATGAACCTTGGACGAAACCCGAGTCTCGTAAATATTTTTAAAATTGACTGGTAGTCATTTCCCGCTTTTTAACTAATATTTACAACAAAGGCCAAAAGATAGCCTTATATACACTTTTAGCCCCTCCACCACTATATATAAACCCCAACTAACACACACTTCTTCATTTTTCTTACAAAAAAATGTGTGCTCCCCTTTTCTTCTCTCTAAACCCACGACCACCCTTCACCATCACCAAACCACCACAAAATTTTATTTTTAGAAAAATCTAAGCAATAGCCCATCTTGAAAATCATCTTGTAAGCATTTTGATCTAAAAATTTCACACATGCAAGTACTTTTATTTTTTAAAGATTTTTACTCAAGAACAATGGTGTTTGATCCATTTAATTGTTGTAGTAATATGTTATTATTATTATAATTGATTTTAAAAGTGTTGCATGTTATATCTTTGATATGGGTTTTGAAGGGATGGATCATGCAAGTAATTTAGGATTGATATGAGATGTTAGGAATGATTAATATAGCATATTTGAGGTGTTGATGTTGTTAAAAATGGGTCAAAATGGTTGTTGGTATGATTTTTAAAGAGTCATTTTACATCAGTAGGTTTAAGGTCGTTTTTCATACAGTAAATGTTGGATAAAGTTTGATATTATTAGATATTGTTGTAGTAGTCGTCGAGACGCTCGTTTCGATATAAGATAGAGCTTTTAACTCCTAACGAGTCAAAAGTTATGCTAGTTTGAATATTCGTGTACCGGGAGACGAGTATTGACACAATACGAAATTGTTGTCAATATTTGGATCGGATCTCGGGGACTATAAGTTGAGTTATAAATCTGATCAAAGGCTGTTGTTGGGTTCTAAACTTAGAATTTTGAGTCTATTTTCAAAGTCAAGTGGCGATTTTGTAAATGGAAATGTTTAACAAGGTCAAAATGGTTTTACGATGCAAGTGTGCAAAACTGTCCGGTTTTTAATGTCTAAAGATGTATCGAGCATGTGGTTCTAAAATGTGAATCATTTAATGAAATTTAAACTGAGTCTTCTAAAGATATTAAGTGAGTTTTTCACCAAGTTTCGTCAAAAACGGAGTTGATTAGGTAACGTAAAACAGCGTGTACTTTTGGTAAGTACTAGCTGAGTATTTTTGGGAGGTACTTAACCTCGCGTCATAATTTGAGACGAGAGGCTAATCTATTAGCTCCTCAAAGTTTTAAAAGGATATAAGTCTTATGTAAGAGTGTATATTCTGAGATTGGAGACCCATTTAGGGTACTTGAACCGAATTGATTTGGCATCTTGAGATGGATCAATATCGAAGGTGCTAGTCTTGGAAAGCTAGTACATGTTGTGGGATTTAGAAGGGATTCACTTGCATTGATTGGTCATGTCTATGTACATACTATTTTGAGTCATTGATTTTATTATGCTAAGTATATTTTGAAATACATAAGTATGTGGCTAAGCGCGCACCTTATTTGTTAGGTGGCGGCTTTTGATGTGTATATTTGAGAGGCATCTTCACTTCGGTGATCACTACTACTACTAGCTTCGTATCCCATCAAAGGTAAGTCTATAGCCTCGCTTTTTACTATGATGTAAATGGTTTTTTAACCCGCGAGGGGGAATACATGTTTTTCATAAACTTGGAACACAAGTCTTTTATGGTATGCTTGTCCCTCTATGAATGGACCCGTGGTTGCCTTTAAATTGCATTAGGTGATTGCCTTTGTTAAAGCCTCAATTATGGACCGTTAATTAACCTATGATGGGTTAACCGCTAGTACAATTGATAGAGCTATGGGGGAAGCCGCCCCGGTTCAGTTTGTGTGGACTTGTCACAGAAGCTTAGGCCCGACCTCCACACTGTTTGGACATATTGTATTGAGAAGTCAGGTATACGGCAATGTACCAATAATCTGGAGGTAATTGACAATTAATAAATCTCCTGTCTTATCAGACCTCTAAAGGGAGTGCCTAAGGGCTCGGTTCCATGAGCTTATTGCAATTTATGCTATATACAATTATTATTGTCGATGAAAATTATTATTCGATGCTTGTTAAGCATGCCACAAACTTATAATCTTTGCTTGTGTTCAAATGATTTGTAAAACCTATAGACTTGCTCAACCTTTGTGTTGATGATTTTACACATGTATTTCAGGTAATCAAGATGGATAGCAGCGGAGCATGTGTGGAGGAAGTTGGTGCTTACTTGTCTAAATCTTTGTTTACTTTTCCATCCTTTGAAATGACTAAACTGCTATTAAGCATTTAATGTATTGTGATTGGTAACGGTTTTTGGGACCAACGCTACTCTGATTTTATATATATTGGGATGGGAAACTTTTTGGACAAGATTGTATAATATTTTTAACGTCTCTTTTGAGGTCGTTTTCTATGATTTTGTGTGATGTGCTATGAGTAGCGCCCCATAGTGGTATTCCGCTGCTTGGTAATTTGGGGGTGTTACATAGATCGATTTAGCTTGTGTAAACGAGATTAAATCAAGTTAAACACGTAGAGAAAGTTTTTTGTATATGTAACAATCCAAGTATTATGCGGAATTAATACTTAAACAAGAACACACAAACAATGTATACCAAACTTTCACTTTGATTGATAAAACAAACTTGCATACAATGAAAGTGTGAAAACGTATATATAACTTAAACCTAAAGGCCTCCTTTTATAGAATAAGGAGCCTTGTACAAGAGTCTACGTATCAACTATTTTAGGTAAAGATAAACATAAGAAATACATTGTCGATCATATCTTTACTAGAAACATAATACGTGTAGACTAAGTCTTCTATCAGTGCTTGACTTCTTCTTATCAACGCTTGAATTCTTCCTGTCAACGCTTGTCCTCTCAACGCTTGATTTCTTCTTAACAACGTCCAGATTTCTCTTTTCAGCGTCCAAATGTATTGGCTACATTTTATTCCCAATAATCCTCCCCTAAACTTGATATCTACTCTAGTAATCAAGTTTCTGAATAAAAACTAAGAACTAGGAGGATTCTTACAAATCTTATCAAATTGGTAATAAACATATCTAATCAAATCTTTGGCCACGTCACTTGAGTAGTCAATCTCCAGCTGTGTTGTCTTCATCTTTTCCAAAACTTCTTTGGACATAGGATACTCAGCATCCACAAGAAGATATTCAGAAAACTTTGTAGAACTCAAATGATACACACCAGCTGCTGAATATAGACGCCATTGAAGTCCACTGATATCATCCTCAAGATCCTTGCAAACCGGATCTTCTTCTTCTGGTGCACACATTCTCTTGAATGTTGACCAAAGCTTTATTCCATTGACTGAAGTAGGTACTTCAGTCTCATACTTGGCCAGCAGTAACCTCCAAAGGTCTGCCAAGTCTTCCCTATCCATACTTGCAAACAAAGACATAAGAGTAGTAAAAGTGTGTACCTCTTTCCCATATCTGCCAATTATCCAAAACCCACTTGCATTCCAAAACCCACTTGCATCTTCTTCATAACTAATGATAGGATTTCTGGAATCATGAGGTAATACTTTCACCATATCTGAAGCTTCCATGGGTGAGAGCTTAATACTCTTTCTAATAACAACTTCACTGGGATTCACTCTATTTAAATCTGAGGGAAACTCAAGTGGAACTCCATTCTTCAATGGTCTTGGTACAATCATATCCTTTTGAATCTCCATCTCCTCTGTAAGTTCTTCTTTCCTTTCATCTGAAAGAAGTCTGATAGTGTTCATCTCTTGCACTCTTGCCCAAATAGGATAACAACTTCTTAAGAGTCCAACCTCCTTGATGACATCTAAGCAACATATAATAAAGCTCCCTTCTATCTCTCTTAGACTGTGAGAAAACTTTGCTGGCCTTATATTTTAGGATTACCTGGCAATCCTTTTGAATCCTGAGAAGAATCTCCAATCCCTAAATCTGATCTGATAAAGACATATTTGGATTCTCCATGACCTTATTTTCCCAAGCAAAGTACATATGGGCAACTTCTGGCATCTCATAATCCACCTTCAGTTTTAACTCTGCAAGTTTCTCTCTTGCCAACACATCACCATATCCAAGTCTTTCTGGTTCTTCAATAATCATAACACTTGAATCTGTGCTCTCATCATTACTTCCTTCTTGTTCCTCAGAAGCAACCACAAATGGTGACTCAACAACCTTCTTCTTTTCTTGTTCCATAAGTTGTGCAACCAACATTGAATCAAATTTTACTTGTGTTGCATCCTTTGGAACCTCTGTTTCTACCATGATTCCTTTACCCTTATCTAATGCATCAATGATGGGTAAAGATGATGATGGTACCTGTGAAGACACTTCCTTGATGATAGCTGATGACTGGAATACATCAACCATATCTGCAGGTTTATCAACGTCCAAAACCTGTATGTCAATGCCTAACTTACTCTTGTCAGCGCTTGACTTGTCAACGTCAAAAATCTGCTTGTCAACTCTCACCTTACTCTTGTCAGCGCTTCTTGTGAACTGCTCCATCATTGCTGTAAAGGACAAATTCAAATTTGTAGGAGTAACCAAAGAGACATCAAAACCTAGTTGCTTCTTCAAATCTGTAAGAGCTTCAGCCACACCCAAAGATTCTCCATCATATGAGCCTTTACCACTCAAATCAATTCACTCTGTAGCAGCTTCATGTGAGCCTTTATCACTCAAATTAACAGGCTCTGTAGCAACTTCCTCCCCTTTGTAAGAATCCTCCCATGATGAAAGGATTCTTGTCTGCCTTCTCCTATTGTTAGGAGCTTCCAAAACAACAATCCTCTCCCTCAATTGCTTGAGTTCAAGGCCTTTGGTAGAGATAGTATGTACCAGGTCTGCATTCTGCTTTTGCAAGCTAATGTAGACAGCCGTCAATTCCAACAATGTATATGGTTCCAATCTGCCCTCCTCTAGAGTGGCGATTTGACCTCCCAAAATAGAGTCATGGGGCATGGATGAGGTCTTAATGATGTTAGGACTGGCTTGGCCTGCATCTAAGCGAGTACCAATAGTCCTAGCCTCGCCCATATCACCAACCATAATTGTGGTGGTGGTTCTCTCTGCAACATGGCTAGGACCACCAGAGGAGAACACTCCAATGGTCATTTGGCGTTTTTCCATCCTAAAGTCAGGTGGTGAAGAAGATGATGTGGATTGGGTAGTAGTTTGAAGGATAAGGGGTGTTTGGGTCTGTTGTAGAAAGGATTCAACGTTTGGATTTGAAGTATCAACGCCAACATTTAATGTGTCAGCGTTGAAGGGATCTTGGTCAAGTTCCATATGTTGAGGTGAAGGTGATGGTTCTGGTAATGGTTCTGGTAATGGGTCAAGTTGTGGTTGTGGGTCAGGTTGAGGTTGTGTTGCTGCAATAACAGCAAGCATGGCTTGGGTAAGGGGTAAGTCTCTGTGAGGGGGTGAATTCATCTTACTAAAAATAGCTTTCTTTTGCATTGGGATCGCATAAAAATCATCATGATCCCTGGTGCAATACCTTTGCTCATCAAAAATCATTTGTAAAAATCTTGGGTAAGCTAGAGTCATCTTGTTACCCTTGTTTTTACACATGCCATCAAAAATCAGTTTAGAAAAATTATACTTTTGCCCATTAGTAATACACACAAGTGCACTAGTAATAGATCTATTGATTTCATTATGTGCAGTACTTTTGGGACTTAACATTGAAGGATGACATGTATTAAGTACTTCCAAGATGACAGAAATTCTTGTTTATTATATTTGTTTAAAGTACCCTCTTCAGGGAAAGGATACCCCAAAGCTTGAAGTCCCTGTTCTATCTCACCAATGGGTAGAGTGGTTATACCATCTGCATCATTAAGATGCAAAGCCTGGCAAACCAAGGCTTCACTAACCACCCATGGACGCCCATGGACAATAGCAGTTAATGTAGTCACATTATTAAGCGTTGAGGAACTAACAGTGTTCCAAAACTGTTTAATATGAGTGTCAGGAATGAGAGGAGCATGAGAAAGTGAATACAGTAGTGGAGATGCATTCAAATACGCCACCATCTAAGTGTATTGAGGAAACAAAGCATCATCAGCCTCCAAATAGGCAACCATGTTATGCTGACTTCTGAATCCCAATACCAAGTCACTCGGTTTAAACTTAGGCGCCATAGATGTAGAAAGATTTGTGAAAAGTTATGAAAGATGAATATGGGAGAAAAATTTGTTAGACAAGAATATGAAATTACCCTGTTTAAAAAGAAGGAGCTGATGAGACTGTAATTATACATAGTCTCATCGTCCAAATTGGGCTTAAAATGCATTAAATATCATCAAAATACCCAAATATATGCTTGTGTTTGTTGCTTGTGTATTTTAGGTACGGATATTGAGAAAATGACAAAAGATCACAAGAATCAATCAAAAACGAACACGGGAAACGAAGCCGCACGATGAACCAAGCCCTAATGAAGAATTTTCCAAAGAAAACCCTTGAAGATTTGAAGAATTATGAAGATTGGTCCTCCTAGTTTGAAGAATTGACACTTTATACCCTTGTATCTTCATAATTACAAGTTTGATCCGTAAAGTTTGTCAAAATTAAAAAAAGGACCCTTAACTTTGAAGAATTGGCAAGTTTAGTCCCTCAGCAAAACTAAATTGTCAATAATGGTCCTCCAAGAAGTCAACAAACAATTCAAAGGCTTAAAGTATGCAGATATGTCAAGAACAACCCTTGAAGAATGAAGAAATTGCATGTTTAGTCCTTGTTTCAAGTTTGGAAGTATTTGTGCCAAAATTGACAACTGCCCTAAAGTTGTCATGTGTTATTTAGGCGTTGATAGCCATTTAAAACAACATGAACAAAGAATGAAAATAGAAGGGTCAAACCTGCCAGACAACCTAAGTTATCCCCACCTCTCACAAGCTGCCACATCACCAACCTTAAACCCTCCACCAATCAGACACCTTCCCTTCACCACGTCACCCTCCACTCACATTTTTTAAACTGATTTAATTAATTAGTTTTAACCCTTCCCTCCAAACACCAAATTTAAATAATTAAACCCCCATTTCGGATTAAACCCACCTTAATCCACCCATAAACCCTAGCTAATCCCCAGGAAGAACAATGACTAAAACAAAGGGGTTATGGCTATAACCTTCCAGATTGCTAATTAACCATCACATAAACCAAACCCAACCCCCAAATTACCCATCACTCTCACCTATGTGACTCTCCAACCCTCCCCTGACCTACATCCAAGCTTGAAGACAAACTGAGGACAACAAATCAACGCCCATTAGCATTTTCGTGCTCCCAAAGGCAAATCTGGACGATCAAGATCCTCTTTTCACTGCTGGCATATCACAAACGTCCAAGAATCATCACATGGGCTCTTGACAAGTTCAAAAAATGGCATCTTCAAATATTCGTCCAAGGGCATTACTGGAAGTTCAAGTCATTAGGGTTTTTAGTCTCTATTCAGTTCTAGAAGCAATTGTAGCCTCTATATAAAGGCATGATAGGACTTAGCTTTTCTCTGTTCTTGTTTTCCTTTTTCACAACCTTGTAAATCTTTCTATTCTGAATGAAATTAAGTTAAGTGTTGGTGATGAAAACGAGTTCCATCTTACATTTCAGTTAATTTAAATTCATTGTTCAAGTTTGGTTTAATTTTCAGCAAAGGTTTTCAAGTTTCCAAGTTTCTGTTTTCTTTTCAAGTTTTTTTTTAGATCTTAAGTTTCATTAAAAACCTGATAAAATGGTGTTTCAGTGTGTTACTGTGATGGTGTTTGAGTTTGGGTATGTCCAAGACACCATGGCTTGTTCTGGTGTAGTGGGTACCCAAGCTTGAATAAGCCATTGGTTGGTCATTTTTCTTGCTTATCTCAGTCTCACCCATAAGCTAAAAGCTCACTTCTAGCTTATTCCATAAGCTAGGGGTCTGCCTTGAGCTCTTTACACAAGTCCTCTTTGATTTCTCTCTTAGAAGCTTCCAAACAAGAGCCGATTTTTTCCCATTTTTGTTAAGCAGTCCATCATAAGCCCATCAACAAAGTTCTGCATAGGCCCGGGCCTATTGGAGAAGCCTAAGCAGCCTTGGTTGGGCCTGTATGTAGGCCCAACAAGGTAGCCCCTTGTTTCTATTTTGGTTTTCAGTTTCATGTTTCTTATGTGAATTGTGTGATTCTGCATGATAACTGGATAAGTGTTTATTGGAGTGTTTAATATTGCTTATATAGGTCTTGTATGCATGTTTAGATAGCTTAGGTTTGATTTGATTGAGTTTTGTTAAGAGTTGCTTTGAAAATTTTAATTTCAGTCAATTTAAAGGGGTGTTTGGTTTTGCACATTAATTGAATTTCTTTGGTTGATTTTGTGTTAAAACCTGTTATTTTCACTCATTAGTTAGTTATTAGGTATTATAAGTGCTTAAGTTTCATTTTGGTCAAGTTTTGAACACATTTGCATGCTAAAAAAGCAAAAATATAGCTATAATCAGTAACTGCCATTTGAGTTTGATTTTTGTGAGATTTGTGCTTAAAACCTTGATCTGTGCTAGGATATAGGTTTGTTTAGGATTGTGTATGGTTTTTATGTGATCTGGTACATTTGTATGCAAGATTTGGAGATTTGAATTTCATTGTTATGCTAATTGCATCAGCAACATTCATCAGAAAACATAAGGCTTTATCAGAAACTTTAGTGTCTATTTGAGCTTGATTATTGTTAAGTACTTGCCTATTTTTGTGAGTAATTTGACTCCTTATACTCCAAAGAGTATAAGGGTGCCTTTTGTCCAACAAAAACACCACCAAAGATCAGAATCAAGCCCTCTTGATTCTTTGTTTCACTTGTGAAGAAACAAGTTGTGTTCATCAGAAACACACTTCTTTCTGGGCACGTTTTTTATTCCAATTTGGCTTAATCTTGTTTAATTTTGATTTGTGTTTGTGTTTTTGTGACTTAAGGAGTAACTGGTTTGTGTTTTTAAAAGATAAAAAAAAAAGATCAAAAAGGACGTGGCCAGGACTCGAACCTGTGCCACTCCTCCCACAACCAAACGTGTTAACCATTGCGCCCTAGGGACTTTGACTGCTAGTCTCTCTTTTCAAATTCTAATTAAGTATTGTTTGATTTGTAGCTTATTTGATTAACAGCTTTTAAATAAGCTATTTCTAGCTTATTTATTTTAGGTTTTCACTGTTTAGCATTTTTCCTAGGTTTTTATAAGGGTTTTGACTTTTCAGTCCAAAAAGTATATTTTTCCCGTTATTAATTAATTTATTAGGATTATTTTTAGTTTTAATTTTAAAAAGTCATTAAAAAAATAGAAAAAGGTAATTTAAAAATCTTAAAAAATAGTTTTTAGGTTTTTAATCATATTTTTGAGGTTTACAGCTGTTTAGGTTTTCAATTTAGCTTATTTTTGATTTTATATGATTTTAGGGTTTTTAGCTAACTTTAAAATTCAATATAAAATTATTAAATAGGTTTTAGAAAATTTGGATTGCATTTTTGTTTTAGTTACATTATTCTAGATTTTTGGTAATTTTTTAGATTTTATTTATGAACTTTGAATTTTTTTGATTATTTTAATATTATTTTATTATTAAAAATTGAAGTTTTATTTTTTTTAGTTTTTACATTTTTCCTAGGTTAAGGACACTTAATTAGGAGTTTTATCACTTTTCAAATATTTTTAAGACTTTTCAATTAATTTCTAGAATTAATTTAAGATTTAATTGGTTTTAATAGTTTTTAAGTGTTTAAAAATAGTTTAATTTGGTTTTAAAATTTTTAGAAATACTTTTTAGCTTAATTAGGACATTTTTGAGGTTTACAAACTATTAAATCTTGTTTAAGGCTTTCTAATAATTAAAAGTGATTTTTAGGGCTTTAATTAGCATTAAAAAGTCATTATCTAATTAATTAAAAGGTTTTAGCAAGTTTGGATTTTTTGTAAACTCTTAGAATATTATTGGGGATTTTTAGAAATTTTTAGGAATTTTTAGGAATTTTTAGGTTAAAATTTTTAATTTTGTAGTTTTACGGTTTTACGTGAACGCTTTTTCGTCTTAGTTTAATTCGTTTTAGTAACCGTCTTTCTCTTCTAATCCCATTTCTTTCTCAATCATATAATCACAAATCAATTTCAATTCAATACACAACGCACTTGCCTCCTTGGGAAACGAACTTGTTTGGTCATTAGTGCTCGGTTTTCCTAAACCGACACTTAACGCTTACCACTACTTTGCCTCTCTTTTCCTAAAGGGTTGCAAAAACACTACATCAATTTTTGGCGCCGCTGCCGGGGAGGCGTGTTGTGTTTTGGTTGAACCATTGTTGCTTTTATATTAGCCATAATTAGTATTTGTATTAGTAGCACTCTACTAATACGTATTATCGTTTTTCGTTTTTTGTGAATACTATTACTATATTGTATACGTAGAACAATAAATTTACAAGTACTCCAAATACGTGAGAAATCACAACCTTGACTTGGGAGGTCATTACCCAATCATTGTATTCGAATCTCAAACCAAAGAAAAAGGCAAAAATAGATAAATACTTTCGTGAGCTCGATTTTGAGAAATACAAACTATAAGGTGGGTATAAGGCGGTTGTATTTCACGACCTAAAGGAAAAAGGCTCTTAAGTGCTACGCGCCGCCTCGTTTCCTCCGCTTGCTTGTGCGTATTTTGATTTTGAAAGCTAATCGAGGGTTTTGCCGCCCAAAGTATTACTTAAGTATCATATATATTTTCTTGGTTTCTATTGATTAAACCCTCTTGAACGTTTTGGTGTTCCACCAACGTTCTAAAGTCATCGAAGGCGTTCACTTCACGTGATCGTTTTCATTCCTTGAGGCTTCTTTAATCGAGAGATTTGATTAAAGAGGAGATTTGTAGATTTGTGTCTACCTAATACATTCCAAAAATCCAAAAAAGTAAAAACAATCAAACACAAAAAATTGAAAAAGTAAAAACACCAAAAAGAATCTTCTTTGCTCGCCTTCTCGTTGTACGTGACGTTTATGCAAACTCGCTCCAAAGCAAGACGTGCTCGTAAACGAAGAAACAAATCAATCACTCCTACTAGTGAGGAGTCTCCTATTGACGAACCCATTATAGTGAAAGAAGCACCCATGGCTAATCGAACTATGATGGAGTTGCTTCAAGCACCCACCGAGGGTTATGGAGAAGCGATTGTGATTCCCGCTATCCTTGCAGAGAATTTTGAGGTTAAGACGGGTTTCTTGTCCATGATTCAAAACAACAAGTTTCGAGGTGACGAAAAGGACAACCCTCATAACCACATTCGCCAATTTAATCGTCTCACCGCCACATGCAAGTTTAAGGACGTCTCAAACGACTCGATTAAGATGATGCTTTTTCCGTATTCCTTAGCGGGGCCCGCAAAAATTTGGTTAGAGAAAGAGCCACCCAATTCTATATTGACGTGGAAGGATCTCGTTTCAAAATTCGTGAACCAATTTTTTCCGCCCTCTAAGACTACGCACTTGAAAAACGAGATTTCAAAGTTTTCACAAGAGTATAATGAGAGTTTTTCAACGGCTTGGAATAGGTTTAAAGAAATGTTGCACGAATGTCCTCATCATGGTTTTTCCGACTTGCATCAAATTGACACGTTTTACAATGGCTTGAACGATCATGAGCGTGATTATCTTAATGCCGCCGCGGGTGGTAATTTTTTGTGCAAGACGGTCGAGGAAGCATTGTTAATCATTGAGAATAGGTCTAAGGTCTATAGTCCTCGTAGCACGTCGAGTGTTCGTAAGACTTCGTCTTCGCCTTCATTGTCACACACCGTTGATGCTTGCCAAATCGAGGCTAATTTGGAGAACAAGATTTTTGATAAGTTGAAAGGATTGTTAATTGAGTTTAAAGTTGGTGAACAACCCGCTCCCGCTACGATTAAAGCGGTTGAGGTTTCTTGTATGTATTGTGGTGGAGCTCACGATTATTCCGAGTGCATTACCAACGGTGGTAACACTTCGAGTGCCTTCGCGGCCGCGGGAACTTATAACCAAAACGGTCAAGTTCCTCGCACTAATCAATTGACTCCACCGGGTTTTCCACCAAATCAAAATGCTAACAATTATCGAAACAATCAAGTTGGTTACCAAAGCAATCAAAGGAACAATTTTAAGGGTAATAACAACTATGGAAATCAAGGAACTAGTAGCCAATTGCAAAATCAAAATCAAAACCGTAATTTTCAAAACACAAGTCAAGGTCTTCAAAATGTTTACACTAAAGAACTTCCAATGGACTTTTTGAATTACGCCACGGCAAATGATAAGATTTTGGAAAACATTCAAGAGCAATTGGCTAGTCAAGCTAGGGACACGGCTAAAAACACTAAGGAGTTAGCAAATTTTGTGAAGGAAAATCTTAACATGAGAAATGAGTTGAAAAATGATTTTGCTAATCAAATTAGAGGTCAAAACAATAAGATTGAACAAAGTCATGCTAGGCTTGAACAAAGAATTGACCAAAAAGCCGCTAGTCAAGATTTGAAGTTTAATAGTCAAGATGCTAAGCTTAATGCCATTTTAGAAGCCGTCATGGGGAACAAAGCCTCTACTTCGAGTGGTCTTCCTAGTAACACCGTTTCAAACCCGAAGGGAGAGATGAAAGTGATTACCACACGTAGTGGTAAGACACTTAAAGAACCGACTCCTCAACCAAATACTCCAACGGTGGAGGAAATTGAGGAAGAACCCGAGGTGGTGGTCGAAAAGGAGCATATTTCAAGCCCACAAAGTACCGCTCATGCCACACCTACGGTCGACCCATTACCCACATTGGAACCCGAGATTCCAAAGGCTATGCCTATGCCCCAACCCACACCACCCTTGCCTTACCCATCGAGACTTAGGAAGGAGAAACGACAAGAGCGCGACAACTACCAATTTGAGCTTTTTATGAAAATGTTTCATGAGTTGCACCTTAATGTGAGTTTCGCTGATGCTTTGGTCATCATGCCTCGATTTGCCGCTAACTTTAAGAGTATGTTGAACAACAAGGAGAAATTGCACCAAATGTCTAGTTGTTCGTCGGTTTATCTTAATCGCATACCTCAAAAAGTCGGTGATCCCGGTAAATTTTTGATCCCTTGTGCAATTCAAGATATGGAAGAATGCTATGCCTTGGCCGATCTTGGTGCTAGCATTAACTTGATGCCACTTGCAATCTTCAAGTCGCTCAATCTTCCTAATCTTACTCCTTCACGAATGTCTATTGAGTTGGCCGACCATTCCACGATTCTCGCATGTGGTTTGGCGGAAGACGTTTTTGTGAAAGTGGGGAAGTTATACTATCCCGTAGACTTTATTGTTGTTGATATCCCCACGGATCCTCAAGTTCCTCTTATTTTAGGTCGTTCGTTTTTAGATACGTCTATGGCTTTAATTGATGTGCATGCTAGAAAGATCACCTTACGATTCAACGACGAGGAACTTGTTATAAACGCAACTCAAAATTCTCAACTTTCTCATGTTTATTCCGTTGCTACTATAAACCTCGTTGATATGATCGACGTGGTTTGCGAGGAATTTTCACAAGAAGTTTTAGGGTTTGGTGATGAAGAAACTAGTGGCAATCCCACTATGTTAGATCCAATTCTTGATAATTCGACACCAACCTTCACTCCTTTTGAAGGTGGTGGTTTTACGTTGGAAGAATGTAATGTTCCACGTACTTGTGACGAAGACCTCGACAACGATGAGGACTTCTCGATTATCAAGGATTTTCTTAACGATTTCCCATTTCCTCCACCCGAGGAGGTTATGAGTATCGAGCCCAAATCTTCACTTGAGGAACCACCTATCCTTGAGTTGAAAGATTTACCTCCTCATCTCGAATATGTCTATTTAGAGGAGGACGACAAGTTGCCGGTTATTATTGCGAAGGATCTTTCGAATGATGAAAAAACCGTACTTGTCGATGTTCTAAAGGATCACAAAGGGGCGATTGCGTGGAAGTTATCCCACATTAAGGGAATCGATCCCAAGTTTTGTACCCACAAAATCTTAATGGAGGAGGATTTCAAGCCCACAATCCAAAGTCAAAGGAGGGTGAACCCCAAAATTCACGACGTCATCAAAAAGGAGGTCCTTAAACTCCTTGACGCGGGAATGATTTACCCTATTTCCGATAGCCCTTGGGTGAGTCCTATTCATTGTGTCCCTAAAAAGGGAGGAATGCCCGTTGTGCCAAACGATGCCAACGAGTTGATTCCCACTAGACTCGTGACCGGATGGAGAGTGTGCATTGACTATCGAAAGTTGAATGAAGCCACTCGAAAAGACCATTTTCCCTTGCCCTTCATGGACCAAATGTTGGAGCGTCTTGCGGGAAATGATTTCTATTGCTTTTTAGATGGTTTTTCCGGTTACTTCCAAATTCCCATCGATCCTCGTGATCAAGAAAAAACTACGTTTACGTGTCCTTATGGAACGTTTGCCTATCGTAGAATGCCATTCGGACTTTGTAATGCACCGGAAACTTTTCAACGATGCATGATGGCTATTTTTCATGATATGATCGAGAAGACGATGGAAGTCTTCATGGATGACTTTTCCGTGTTTGGTGATTCTTTCACTTCGTGTTTGTCGAACCTTGAGAGAATGTTAAAACGTTGTGAGGAAACCAACCTTGTGCTCAATTGGGAAAAATGTCATTTTATGGTTAAGAGTGGAATCGTCTTAGGGCACAAGGTCTCGAAAGCGGGGATTGAGGTAGATCAAGCTAAGGTAGACGTCATCGCCAAATTACCTCATCCCAAAACCGTCAAGGGAGTTAGGAGTTTCCTAGGCCACGCGGGCTTTTATCGTCGATTCATCAAGGACTTTTCAAAGATTTCTCGACCCATTACACATCTTCTTGAAAAAGAGGCACGTTTTGTCTTTGACGAAGATTGTGTACGAGCCTTTGAAATCCTTAAGAGGAAACTTACCAAAGCTCCCATTCTTGTTGCTCCCAATTGGAACCTCCCCTTTGAGCTTATGTGTGATGCTAGTGATTACGCTATTGGGGCCGTTTTGGGGCAACGTCATGATAAGCACTTCTTGCCTATTCACTATGCTAGCAAGACGATGACCGAGGCTCAACTTAAATACACTACAACAGAAAAGGAGTTCCTTGCCGTGGTGTATGCATTTGAGAAATTCCGACCTTATCTCGTCTTGACGAAATGCATGGTGTATACGGACCATTCGGCTATTAAGTATCTCATGGCGAAACAAGATGCTAAGCCGAGATTACTTCGTTGGATTCTCCTCCTTCAAGAATTTGATCACAAAATCGTTGACAAAAAAGGAGCTGAGAATCTAGCGGCCGATCATCTCTCTCGTTTGGAAGATCCTCACCAAAGTGTTTACGAGCCCAAGGAAATCACCGAAACATTTCCGCTTGAGACACTTGGTGTAGTGACTTCTAAGCTTGACTCTTCTACCCCATGGTTTGCGGACTTTGCAAATTACCATGCGGGTAACTTCATCATTAAGGGTATGACGACTCAACAAAAACGAAAATTCTTTCGTGACGTCAAGTTCTACTTTTGGAACGACCCTTACTTGTTTTGAACTTGTGCGGATCAAATCATCCGACGTTGTGTATTTGGCACCGAAGCTTCTAACATCCTTAGAGCTTGCCATGAGGGACCCACGGGTGGTCACCACGGTGCTAATCTCACGGCTAAAAAGGTGTTTGATGCCGGCTTCTTTTGGCCTACTATTTACCGAGATGCACAAGATCTTGTGAAGTCGTGTGATGCATGCCAACGACAAGGAAAAGCCTCACAAAAAGATGAAATGCCACAAAATATCATTCAAGTATGTGAGATCTTTGACGTTTGGGGTATAGACTTTATGGGGCCGTTCCCATCATCTCGTGGTAATAAGTACATTCTCGTTGCGGTTGACTACCTTTCTAAGTGGGTGGAGGCCAAGGCCTTGCCCACCAATGATGCTCGTGTGGTAGTCAAGTTTTTGAAGCAATTGTTTTCTCGGTTTGGAACCCCTCGTGCTATCATAAGCGATCGTGGAACCCATTTTTGTAACGACCAATTTGAAAGGGTTCTAAAGAAATATGGGGTTACACATCGGCTTTCTACGGCTTATCACCCGCAAACGAGTGGGCAAGTCGAGGTTTCAAACCGAGCTTTGAAGAGGATCTTGGAGAGATCTGTTGGGGAAAACCAACAAACTTGGTCGGATAAGTTAGACGATGCTTTATGGGCCTTTAGGACCGCTCATAAGACGCCCATTGGGTGCACTCCCTATAAGCTTGTGTATGGAAAGAATTGTCATTTGCCTATCGAGTTAGAACACAAGGCTTATTGGGCCCTAAAGCATTGTAATGATGATATGGAGACCGCGGGAAAACACCGGAAAATGCAGTTAAATGAATTGGATGAATTGAGAGACATTGCATATGAAAATTCATTGATTTATAAAGAAAAAACTAAAAAGTTGCATGATTCAAAAATTAAAAACCGGGTTTTTAACATTGGGGATCAAGTTTTGCTTTTTAATTCAAGATTAAAAATCTTTTCCGGTTAGTTGAAATCCCGTTGGTCCGGTCCATTCACCGTGACTCAAGTGTTTCCGTATGGGACCATCGAGCTAGCTCAAGATGATGGTCCTAACTTCAAGGTGAATGGACATAGGTTGAAGCACTACTTTGGCGGGGAAGTTCCATCCTTGAACTACCTCGACCAAGTCACCTTCCCCAATGATAATTAGTATTGAGGGGATCGAGTCGAGCTCATGACCTTCCAACCTTTGTTCCATGGTTGTTTGTGAATTGTGAACTTTAGATCATGATCTTCACGATTGGAGCCTCTCATGTTCGTTTTATGGGAGCACTCGATCGTTTGCTTTGGAGACATTTCTCAATATCCATGATATATCCTTTTGATGTTCTAACCTTAGGTTTTTAGCACACTTCATAAACGGCTATTAATTTAATGGTTACACCCTTTCCATGCTAGATTAGGCATTCGACTATGTCTCTAGTATGGGGGTGTTTGCACCCCTAGACTCGAAACATTGAGGACAATGTTTAACTTTAGTATGGGGGGGGGTGAATAGATACTTGCCTTACCATACCTTCACGCTTTCCAAAGTTTATCTTTTTGTTATCGTTTTTGTTGCAAAATAAGGCTAAAAATGGCCAAATTTTAAAAATTTTCTCATGGTTTATAAGTGTTTGAAGACACGAATGTAGATTTTCCGATGGCGAGAATAAGAGTAATTTTTGACTCGACCGTGCGTGTTGAGCACTTAGCTTTGATTCCTTAACTACACATTAGGCTAAGTCTCTTAAATGAGGACGAGAAATGATAGAGTTAATTATAAGTTACTATGCTAAACGTAGAGTACTCGTATTCTTTCAAAAACTCATGTGTTCTCGTTGTTTGCTTATTCTCCCTTCGCATGTAAATATTTTTTGCTTAATAAATATTGACTTAGCGGTTTAGTTAGGATTGTTGGGTTTCTAGTCTTTTCTAGTAGCTTCCGTGTAATTAAATTGGGAAGACATTAAGGTATCGCCAGCGTCACGGTTTTGAAGTATTGGCACCCTAATAATCGAAAGCTTCACCCAATAATAAGATTTCAAGTGCTCACCTAAATCTAGCAAAATATTTGAAGCCCACAAGGCCGAAAAATCTATGCAAAATTGAAAGTGAATCAAGCCTTAATCTTCGAAGCTTTAAAGATCCAAAATTCGCTTTAGCGTGAGGATATACGTCTTTGGCTAATAAAACCACCGATGAGGCGGATAATAAAAGGCAAGGCAAGACCGAAGTCAAAATAAAAGCTTCATGGCGAAGTTGAATAAAAGATGGAGGTAAACCATAGATAATAAGGCCCTTCCGTTAGGGGGCGTATAAAAGTCTTGGTAATAAGTCTCATGTTCAAAACCGTTATAAAACCGTGTTTATCGATTCTTCTTGTCAACTTAATTTTTTAACATCATTGTCTATTAGGAGGGGTTATTGATTTGATGGTCTTAGTTACACCGTTAGGACTCTATTTTTAGACCTAAATCTCTATTATCGCATAAGTCAAACAATGTATCCTCGTGAAACATTCAAGACAAAATAAAATATAAGAGATACAACTTAGGAATAATGGGAGGATAAGTACGTGATTAGGGCATATGAGTAGTGTTAGCATTACTAACTTATAATGACAATGATCTCGTTGCACGCTTAGCATGGAATTAGGGTGAAAATCGAGGACGATGAAATTATTTCTAACGAAGCATTCACGTGTTCTTATTCTATGAACCTAAACGTCCCATTTTGCGATGAAAATCATACATTATGTCTAAAACACAAGTAGTAGTAGTAATAGTAGTAGTATAGCCATTTTATCATTCCAATAAAGTAAATAAAATTGAATTTTGGAGATGCTACGATACTTTATTCTAGCATTGCGTGAGGGCACGGCAATGGTTTAGTATGGGGGAGTGATGAGACTGTAATTATACATAGTCTCATCGTCCAAATTGGGTTTAAAATGCATTAAATATCATCAAAATACCCAAATATATGCTTGTGTTTGTTGCTTGTGTATTTTAGGTACGGATATTGAGAAAATGACAAAAGATCACAAGAATCAATCAAAAACGAACACGGGAAACGAAGCCGCACGATGAACCAAGCCCTAATGAAGAATTTTCCAAAGAAAACCCTTGAAGATTTGAAGAATTATGAAGATTGGTCCTCCAAGTTTGAAGAATTGACACTTTATACCCTTGTATCTTCATAATTACAAGTTTGGTCCCTAAAGTTTGTCAAAATTACAAAAAGGACCCTTAACTTTGAAGAATTGGCAAGTTTAGTCCCTCAGCAAAACTAAATTATCAATAATGGTCCTCCAAGAAGTCAACAAACAAGTCAAAGCCTTAAAGTATGCAGATATGTCAAGAACAGCCCTTGAAGAATGAAGAAATTGCATGTTTAGTCCTTGTTTCAAGTTTGGAAGTATTTGTGCCAAAATTGACAACTGCCCTAAAGTTGTCATGTGTTATTTAGGCGTTGATAGCCATTTAAAACAACATGAACAAAGAAGGAAAATAGAAGGGTCAAACCTGCCAGACAACCTAAGTTATCCCCACCTCTCACAAGCTCCCACATCACCAACCTTAAACCCTCCACCAATCAGACACCTTCCCTTCACCACGTCACCCTCCACTCACATTTTTTAAACTGATTTAATTAATTAGTTTTAACCCTTCCCTCCAAACACCAAATTTAAATAATTAAACCCCCATTTCGGATTAAACCCACCTTAATCCACCCATAAACCCTAGCTAATCCCCAGGAAGAACAATGACTAAAACAAAGGGGTTATGGCTATAACCTTCCAGATTGCTAATTAACCATCACATAAACCAAACCCAACCCCCAAATTACCCATCACTCTCACCCATGTGACTCTCCAACCCTCCCCTGACCCACATCCAAGCTTGAAGACAAACTGAGGACAACAAATCAACGCCCATTAGCATTTTTGTGCTCCCAGAGGCAAAATGGACGATCAAGATCCTCTTTTCACTGCTGGCATATCAAAAACGTCCAAGAATCATCACATGGGCTCTTGAAAAGTTCAAAAAAAATGGCATCTTCAAATATTCGTCCAAGGGCATTACTGGAAGTTCAAGTCATTAGGGTTTTTAGTCTCTATTCAGTTCTAGAAGCAATTGTAGCCTCTATATAAAGGCATGATAGGACTTAGCTTTTCTCTGTTCTTGTTTTCCTTTTTCACAACCTTGTAAATCTTTCTATTCTGAATGAAATTAAGTTAAGTGTTGGTGATGAAAACGAGTTCCATCTTACATTTCAGTTAATTTAAATTCATTGTTCAAGTTTGGTTTAATTTTTAGCAAAGGTTTTCAAGTTTCCAAGTTTCTGTTTGCTTTTCAAGTTTTTTTTAGATCTTAAATTTCATTAAAAACCTGATAAAATGGTGTTTCAGTGTGTTACTGTGATGGTGTTTGAGTTTGGGTATGTCCAAGACACCATGGCTTGTTCTGGTGTAGTGGGTACCCAAGCTTGAATAAGCCATTGGTTGGTCATTTTTCTTGCTTATCTCAGTCTCACCCATAAGCTAAAAGCTCACTTCTAGCTTATTCCATAAGCTAGGGGTCTGCCTTGAGCTCTTTACACAAGTCCTCTTTGATTTCTCTCTTAGCAGGTTCTAAACAAGAGCCAATTTTTTCCCATTTTTGTTAAGCAGTCCATCATAAGCCCATCAGCAAAGTTCTGCATAGGCCCGGGCCTATTAGAGAAGGCTAAGCAGCCTTGGTTGGGCCTGGATGTAGGCCCAACAAGGTAGCCCCTTGTTTCTATTTTGGATTTCAGTTTCATGTTTCTTATGTGAATTGTGTGATTTTGCATGATAACTGGTTAAGTGTTTATTGGAGTGTTTAATATTGCTTATATAGGTCTTCTATGCATGTTTAGATAGCTTAGCTTTGATTTGATTGAGTTTTGTTAAGAGTTGCTTTGAAAATTTTGATTTCAGTCAATTTAAAGGGGTGTTTGGTTTTGCACATTAATTGAATTTCTTTGGTTGATTTTGTGTTAAAACCTGTTATTTTCACTCATTAGTTAGTTATTAGGTATTATAAGTGCTTAAGTTTCATTTTGGTCAAGTTTTGAACACATTTGCATGCTAAAAAAGCAAAAATATAGCTATAATCAGTAACTGCCATTTGAGTTTGATTTTTGTGAGATTTGTGCTTAAAACCTTGATCTGTGCTAGGATATAGGTTTGTTTAGGATTGTGTATGGTTTTTATGTGATCTGGTACATTTGTATGCAAGATTTTGAGATTTGAATTTCATTGTTATGCTAACTGCATCAGCAACATTCATCAGAAAACATAAGGCTTTATCAGAAACTTTAGTGTCTATTTGAGCTTGATTATTGTTAAGTACTTGCCTGTTTTTGTGAGTAATTTGACTCCTTATACTCCAAAGAGTATAAGGGTGCCTTTTGTCCAACAAAAACACCACCAAAGATCAGAATCAAGCCCTCTTGATTCTTTGTTTCACTTGTGAAGAAACAAGTTGTGTTCATCAGAAACACACTTGTTTCTGGGCACGTTTTTTATTCCAATTTGGCTTAATCTTGTTTAATTTTGATTTGTGTTTGTGTTTTTGTGACTTAAGGAGTAACTGGTTTGTGTTTTTAAAAGATAAAAAAAAAGATCAAAAAGGACGTGGCCAGGACTCGAACCTGCGCCACTCCTCCCACAACCAAACGTGTTAACCATTGCGCCCTAGGGACTTTACTGCTAGTCTCTCTTTTCAAATTCTATTTAAGTAATGTTTGATTTGTAGCTTATTTGATTAACAACTTTTAAATAAGCTATTTCTAGCTTATTTCTTTTAGGTTTTCACTGTTTAGCATTTTTCCTAGGTTTTTATAAGGGATTTTGACTTTTCAGTCCAAAAAGTATATTTTTCCCGTTATTAATTAATTTATTAGGATTATTTTTAGTTTTAATTTTAAAAAGTCATTAAAAATAGAAAAAGGTAATTTAAAAATCTGAAAAAATAGTTTTTAGGTTTTTAATCATATTTTTGAGGTTTACAGCTATTTAGGTTTTCAATTTAGCTTATTTGTGATCTTATAGGATTTTAGGGTTTTTAGCTAACTTTAAAATTCAATATAAAATTATTAAATAGGTTACAGAAAATTTGGATTGCATTTTTGTTTTAGTTACATTATTTTAGATTTTTGGTAACTTTTTAGGTTTTATTTATGAACTTTGAATTTTTTTGATTATTTTAATATTATTTCTATTATTAAAAATTGAAGTTTTATTTTTTTTAGTTTTTACATTTTTCCTAGGTTAAGGACACTTAATTAGGAGTTTTGTCACTTTTCAAATATTTTTAAGACTTTTCAATTAATTTCAAGAATTAATTTAATATTTAATTGGTTTTAATAGTTTTTAAGTGTTTAAAAATAGTTTAATTTGGTTTTAAAATTTTTAAAAATAGTTTTTAGCTTAATTAGGACATTTTTTAGGTTTACAAACTATTAAATCTTGTTTAAGGCTTTTTAATAATTAAAAGTGATTTTTAGGGTTTTAATTAGCATTAAAAAGTCATTATCTAATTAATTAAAAGGTTTTAGCAAGTTTGGATTTTTTGTAAACTCTTAGAATATTATTGGGGATTTTTAGAAATTTTTAGGAATTTTTAGGTTAAAATTTTTAATTTTGTAGTTTTACGGTTTTACGTGAACGCTTTTTCGTCTTAGTTTAATTCGTTTTAGTAACCGTCTTTCTCTTCTAATCCCATTTCTTTCTCAATCATATAATCACAAATCAATATCAATTCAATACACAACGCACTTGCCTCCTTGGGAAACGAACTTGTTTGGTCATTAGTGCTCGGTTTTCCTAAACCGACACTTAACGCTTACCACTACTTTGCCTCTCTTTTCCTAAAGGGTTGCAAAAACACTACATCAGGAGCCAATTTTATAGGAGAGGTAGGCACATGTGATTGGTCAAGAAGGAGGCAGTTATTTTCACAATATAATGATGAAAATCTTGAAAAGAAAATAACTTATCTTGTTCATTAATTAAAAGTTACCAACTCCTAAAATTACGGCCCCAATTTTCTTCAAAAATAACAACTGGGTAGGACCCAATGAGTGGCAACGGTAAAAAATAACCTATCAACGCCCAACGGCTATATTCTTGTCAACGTTGGAAAAAGCCATGTCAACGTCTAAATTGGTCATAACAACGTTTGGAAGTAAATCTGTCAACGTCCAAAAATAAAAATAATAAAAATGAAAAAGGACCTTAACAAAGTGATTTATCCTAGTGAAGATAACCTATAAACTGAAAATTACTATAGGGTGGCAAGCACTGTCCAATCATGCACACTTGCTTATACAAGATAGACATAACAGTCCTCTAGTGTCCCTTGCTAACCAAAGTTCTTAACAGTGAAGTTATCTCATAAAATCCTTTGTAACTTCCCAGGTAAGCCCAAAATAAATCATACCCAAGTCTCCCAACATACCACTCCCAATTCTAGGCCAAAAAGTCTTTGCAGCGTGCATAGTATATCAACTTTGCATGCTACAGTGCCTCATGAGTTAGTAAACTAATTCATACTCACAGTGGACACAATCTAGAATTGTGATAAGAGTATTATAAGAATACCCAAAAAGTCCTAAAAGGTTCCTAAACCTCCCCTTAAACTATGATACATAAGTTGCCAAATAATATGCATGTAATAAAAATTTATGTCAAGATAGGAATATAAATATTCCAACCATCATCCATAAATTGAAACATGATCCAATAATGCTCCAAGAATCCATAAGCAACTTTGTATCCAATGGTACAAGGCTAACAACGCCTGCATAATTAGATCAAAAACCACAAAACTGACATGTTGCTGACAACATCACGTTAACACGTATCAGCGTTAAAATAACCTTTGTCAGCGTTAGACAAATAAAGTGGAAAATCTAATTTTGTATAAAGATCAATAACAAATGCATATACTGTACATACTTTTACAATAAGATCCCAAAACACATATTAAGTGAGATTGATCATTCCAATACTTGTTACCAAGTATTGAAATCTTCCAGTATCAAAAGGTTTAGTTAATAAATCAGACATATTTTCTTCTGTGTCAACCCTATCTGGTTGTATTAAACCTTTTTCAAAACAATCTCTTATATAATGATGTCTAATTTCTATATGTTTTGTTTTAGAGTGATGTACATGATTTTTAATAATGCATAAAGTACTGTTATTATCTACAAAAATCTTGGTATGCATGAAATTATACCCATAATCTAACAGCTGGTTTTGAATCCATAAGACTTGTCCACAACAAGCAGCTGCAGCAACATACTCTGCTTCAGTAGTAGAATTTGCCACCACTGTTTGTTTCTTGCATTGCCAAGATATCAATCTACTCCCAAGAAACTGGCATCCACCAGTTGTGGATTTTCTATCAAATTTGTCACCACCATAATCACTGTCTGAATATGTAATAAGCTCCAATGGGGAATCTTTTGGATACCATAATCCCAGGTCTGGATAACACCTAAGATATCTAAAGATCCTCTTGACAGCATGAAGATGACACTCTTTGGGCACAGCAAACCTAATGTCAGGTCTTAAAGCTGTCAGATACATCAATGACCAATCATTGACCTATAATGCCTGACATCCACCTCTTTTCCATCTCCAAATTTTCCCCAAGGGTGTTCCCTATCCATCGGTGTGCTAGCCCGTTTCACATGTGAAGAAAAGCCAAACTTCTTCAAGATTTCTACTATATATTTATCTTGAGAGATGAAGATACCATCTTCTTTCTGCTGAACTTGTAACCCTGGAAAGAAGTTCATCTCTCCCATTACACTCATCTTGAACTTGTCTGTCATGAGTTTGGAAAAATCTTCACTCATCTTTGGACTAGAAGAGCCAAAGATGATATCATCCACATAGACCTGTACAAGTAAGAAATCCTTACCAGTCTTCTTTGTAAACAAGGTCTGGTCTATGGTGCCCCTTTTGAATCCATTTTCCACCAGATAGGTGGATAATGTGCCATACCATGCTCTTGGGGCTTGATGAAGTCCATACATAGCTTTCTTCACTCTATACACCTTGTCTGGATGTTCTGAATCTTCAAAACCAGGAGGCTGCATAACATAAACCTCTTCTGCAATTGTGCCATAAAGAAAAGCCCTTTTCACATCCATTTGATAGACTGTAAATCCCATGCTGGAAGCATAGGCTAGAAAAATCCTTATAGCCTCAATCCTTGCAACAGGTGCAAATACCTCCTCATAGTCTATCCCTTCTTCTTGTGTATATCCTTGTGCCACTAAACGTGCCTTGTTTCTGACCACAATGCCTCTTTCATCCGTTTTATTCCTAAGAACCCATCTTGTCCTAATAGGTCTGACATGTCTCGGACAATCAACCAACTCCCAAACATCCTGGATAGCAGATTGGTGAAGCTCATCCTACATTGCTTCCACCCAACTTGGTTCTTTGAGAGCATCAAAAATCTTCTTGGGTTCTTGTTGTGACAGAAAACAGGAAAACAAACATGCTTGAACAAGAGGGGTATCAACCTTCTTGTGAATATTGGAAATAAATCCTCCATGATTCTGATGAGACCTTCTAGTTTGCACAGGAGTCATCACATCACCAATAATTAGAGAAGGAGGATGATTTTTGATTGTAGAAGTAAGCACTCATCCCTCAATAAGTGTGTTGTCCTCAATCTCATCTTCCATGTTACCAATATCCTCTTCAGAATCTCTTCCATCATCATCTGAATGATCCCTTCCATGACTGTTTGAAGGTTCTCCTTGTTCAAAATTATTGGAAGAGAAAAGATGGTCAAAAGATTTGTCAACGCCTGAACCAAAGTTGTCAACGTTTGAGCCATCAACGCCTGAATTTGTCTTGTCAGCGCCAGAATTTCCTTTGTCAACGCCTGAAGGATCAAGCATGTTATCAACTGGTGATACTTGGGGACCACCTTTTTCCTTTCCAGCAGCAGCAGCAGCAAATGCATCTGTCCATATGGGAATAGTAACATACTCAAGTATGGGTGCTGATTTGTCTGCCTGTGATCCAACCTCTTCATCAACTTGTTTACCTGAAACATCAACAATTGGTTCTTCCACAATACTTGAAGTCACCTTCACAATGTTTGGATTAGTAACAGGCATATAATTCAATGTCCTAGATAGAGGTTCCAGGTCAAATAGCCAATTTGGACCACGTTCAGGATCACTAGGTTTACTTTCTAAAAACTTAACATGTACCTTTTCAAGTATACGTTTTTCTTTCTTAAGGTAAACTCTATATCCTCTACTCCGCACAGAATAACCCATGAAGTAGCCTTCATCACCTTTAGCACTAAACTTACCTAAGGCATCACTAGTGTCCAACACAACTACATGACATCCAAAAGGTTTAAGAAAACCAATATTAGGTTTCCGGCCCAAAGTAACTCATAAGGTGTTTTGTTATGAATCTTGTTAACTAACGCCCTATTCTGAACATAACAAGCTGTATTCACAGCCTTAGCCCAAAAAGCAATGGGAAAGTGAGCATCAGCCAACATAGTCGTAGTTGCTTCTATGAGGGTTCTATTCTTTCTCTCAGCTACCCTATTTTGTTGTGGGGTTCTAGCTACACTAAACTGTCTAGTAATCCCTTTCTTGGCACAAAAGTCATCTAATAACTTATTTCTAAACTCACCACCATTGTCACTTCTAAGCATCTTAACCTCATTACCAGACTTGTTTTCAATTTGGGTAATAAAGTTAATCAAAGTATCAGCAGTGTCACTTTTCAAAGCTAAAAAGAAAGTCTAAGTAAATCTCGAAAAATCATCAGTGATGACAAAACAGTAAGATTTACCATTTAAGCTTTCTATATTAGTTAGACCAAACAAGTCCATATGCAGCAAGTGAAGTGGTTTAGAACTAGAGTGCACTGGTTTAGACTTAAATGAGACCTTGTGTTGTTTGCCTTTAAGGCATGCAACACAAGAGTGGTCATTGTGGAAATCCTTTTCTGGCAAACCATCAACTAAACCATGTCTCACAAGTCTGTTTATATTTTTAAAATTAATGTGCCCTAATCTTCTGTGCCAAAGATTACTCTCGTCAACTGAAGCCTTAGCATATAGACATGACAAATTATTATTCATCCTAATTCCATTAAGATTCACATTATAAATGTCCTTATGCCTAGGTGTTCTATAATCAATAAATTTCTCATCTGGTATTTTAAAATCTTTGCTCAACACCAAGCATTCAACATCAGTGAAAAGAACCTTATTTTTTGTTATCACACTCTTGTGATACACTAAACAGATTATAGTCAAGTTCTTTTACCAGAAACACGTTTTCAAAACGCAAATTGTTGGTGAGAAGAGTGCCTTTGCCGGTAATAGTTCCATATCCACCTCCAAAGTACACTTTTTCATAATCTTTAATGGGGATAAAATTTGTCAGATAATCTTCCTTCCCCGTCATGTGCCTAGAGCATCCACTATCCCAATTGCCATAATCATTAACCTGCTTTTGAATGCCCTGCAAATAAAGAAAACAAATTAGTTTTCTTTGGGAACCCAAGCCTGAGCAGACTTGGATTCATTTGGTTGTTCAACAAGAACAGACTTAGTCCTTATGACAACCCCTTGTTCATCCCTTTTTGGATTAAACACCCAGTTAACCCCAATTGGTTTTGTTATGACCCATGAAATATAATGAAATCTGTTACAGGTCATAGAAATCCCATCTGAATTAGGGTTTTGATCTTGCTTAGGTCTCCATGTCAAGCTAGAAGAAGCTTTAGACCCTTTTCCCTTTGGTTGCAAATATTTACCCTTATTTGGTCTGGCAACGTTACTGTCAGCGTTTAATTTGTTCTTGTCAACACTGAAATTACCCTTATCAGCGTTGAACCTAGGGTTTGCTATAGGAACCCATTGTCTGTTAGACCACGTATTGGTCTTCTGAAAAGGTCTTTGTCCATAAGTATTAGACCCTTTAGTAAAGAATGGGGCTGGTCTAACAACTTGTGGACTTTGCTGGACAAAAGGTTTGGGTTTGACAGTGTTTGACTTTCTATCAGCGTTGACCTTTGAAGCATTGACACACTTATAGGCTAAATGTGAAAAACTTCAAGTATAACAGGCATTTCTAGACATAGCTCTAGGTCTAGAAGAAAAGAAACCTGTCCCATTATCACTAATTTGGCTTTTTGGTGACCTAGGTTTTCTATACATTTTTGCATATTTAATACTAGGTTTTCTATCAACGTTTAAGCCAAGGTCAACAGTCTTGCCAGTGGTTGGGTTTGTCACTTTTATGGGTGTAGACTCATTTGGGCTGTCACTAAGCATGCCACCCTTAACAAACAAGGTAGGGTTGGCTTTCTTCCATTGGTCCGAATCAGTCAACTTCTGCTTGTATTCCTCTATTGGGGTAAGAATTCTTGGTGGAGGAATAAATTCCTCTTCTTGGAGTTCTAGTATACCAGTCCAAGATAAGTCCTTTCTAAGGACACCATAGAAGTTCCCAGCAGGTGGTGGAACACCAACATACTCTTTCATCACAATCCCAGTCATATCCCTAGAATCCCTTTGTTTACTGACTCATTTTTCTATGGTTTGTGAGGCTTTATCAAATCTATGAATTTTAAGATCTACATTATCTTTGTTTTTGATAGCCTCATCTAACTTAGCCTGTAAAACACCATTGGCCCTCTTCATGATGTTTCTAACCTCAACACTATCATTTAAATCATGAGTTAAAATATTGATTTGATCTTTTAGGTCAAACTCCATTTTCTTATACTCAGCTACAGTCTTTTCAGTTTGAGTAAGAGCAAGTTGATAGTTAGATAATGATAGGTGTGAAAACACCCATCCTTTTACCACTTATTTCTGGCTAAAACAAAGACCAAAACACGTATTTAATATCATTTGTTTGGAATTATGCGTGGTTTTTGTGTTTATTGTGCTTTCAGAGTCAACCAGATGAATATTGAAGAAAACATGGGATTGCACAGGTTTTATCGAAGAAAAAGACTCAAGACGAAGTCTATTGTCCAAGAGATGCAAAAGATTTCAAGTCATTGTGCCTATTTGAAGATTTATCGAAGAATAGAGCCAAAGATGGAAGATTCATATATGTCGAAGAACTCGAGTCTATTAAACAAAAGATTATAAGACGAGTTGGAATTATTCACCGACACTTCTCAAAATCCAAAAGTCGGAAACGTTTATTTAAAGAAACGTGAAGACTAAAGAAGAAAGACGAAAAGAAGCCCGATACCAAAGCCCATTCACAAGCCTATATCACACGCCTATATAAGGTTTCACTTCACAATTTGAGGGGGCCTTAGTCTTTAGTCTAGTTTTTAGTTTTCATTTTCTCTCTAGTTTTAGAGAGAGAAAGTTCCCAACTTTCTCTCACTAAATTTTTCTTTGTTTTCATCTTTCAAATCTTAAGCTTTTCATTAATCTTTGTACTTTGAGTTCTTTTAATTAAAAAGTTTAAGTTTAAGTTTGTGTTCTTTAATCTCCTCCTACATTTCTTGGTTTCATTTTGCCTTTGATCCGAAATTCACCATCATACGGATTGGTTTCGTTTCATGTTATAGTAGTTAAAAGATTAATCTTTTCACTACTTTTTAAGCTTTTACTTGATTTAGGCTATAAGTTCTTTATGCTTATTAGCTTACTTCATGCTTTAGCTTATTGGTTTTCGGATTTCATCAAGGTTTAGTCATTCAAAAGTTTTATTTATAAAGTTTATGATTTCTCGTCTTCAAAAGTTGTTCAATTTAATCTTTTTGAAGTGTTTAGGTCCCGGTTAAAATAGCTTATTGTAAGTGCTTATTGAAGTTTCAGCTTATTACCATTCTCGGATTGAATTTGTTTCCATCGCAATATAAGGGTCTCATCACATTCCGACGGTTTCTTGCTTAGTATCGAAATAACCCTTAAGGGGTTTTACTTTGCGATAGGGTGTCATTCCCCCTTATTCCGATCTGGATTGCGATCGCTTATTGCGATCGCACATTCCGACGAGACTAAGGTTCCTTTTTAGACGAAACTCTGCCGATTCTCGACAGCAACATTGTGATCTGGTGCAACATTCCGATCTGAACAATATTGCGATAGGTGTGCTTAGATTTCATACATTCCGATCTAGATCTTTCCGATAGAAGCACATTGCGACAGAACTGACTTTAACATTCCGACATCTTTACATTTATGTATTCCGATGGTTATGATTTTATCATTACGATGGACCTTCATTTGCAATATTCCGATGGACTGAGTTTTTAGATTTCAAAGTTTTACAAAGTTTTAGGTTTTAAGTATTACCTTAATCAATATTTAGTTTAATGTTTCAAGCATTCACTTTTAACTTGTCAATCTAGTTTAATCTTTCAAAGCTTTAATTTTACTCTTCGACACTTACTTATTTATCATTAGTTTAAAATAGATAAACAAACCAAAACCTTTTTATTAACCAAGAACAAATCATTCCACTTAGAGCCGTGATCAATTCGAGGAGATACCGAGAGAAATCTAGAACCCCAATGAAAACATGTGTATCAGATAACTTGCATCTTTCATTAACCACATATGTTGTCAATTTTAAAACTTCTTTGTTAAGTTTTTTAGTATTTAGACGACAGCCTTTACTACAAAATGCATCATCATATACCTCATTGTCTGATGAAGATGAAGAGTGTGCCATGAGAGCATAGTGAACATGCTCTTCTTCTTCCTTTTCTACAACCAAAGCTTTGTTTTCTTCCTCATCCTTGGCCAAATAGCTCCAATCCCAGCCAACACCATCAATGTCTTGCATGGAAACCATAGCTTTAGAATCCTGAGCCTTGATGATTTGGCTTGAAGGTTTTCCAGCATCAGATCTTCTTGGAGACCTGCATTCTCTCATAAAGTGTCCCATTCGATGACAATTATAGCACTCAACCTTAGATTTATCAAATCCAGCAGTGTCCTTAGCATTAAATGTGACAATCCGTCAATTTACGATTGATATTTTATTCTCAAATATTATTTGAAAACATTATTTTAATGTTACAATATGAACTCACTTATTTTTGAGAAGTAATTTGGACTTACGTCTTGAAGTAGCGTCGACTACGTCTAAACCGGAGGATTCAACGTTACGTGCTTATGTTTACATACACCGTTTTGGTGACAGTCCGACATTTCAGAAAATAAATTTATCCGTGAATATTATTTTGGAGTTTTAAATTTGTGTTGTTTCATAAACTCACAAATTTACGAGAAGAGATTAGGACTTACGATTTTATTTTAACGTCCTTTACGACTAAACCGGAAACCTTAGGATTACGTATTTACGTTTTCGAACTCCGTTTTTGATGAGACAATTTTTATTATATTCGTTTTGTGCCGTTGATTCATAATTTATAAAAACGTTTTTCGTAAAACGACCCGAGGGCACGCAAATCGAGGAAACTAGAATCGAGGAGTACCCGTAAATAAATGGGATGAGACAAGTGGGACACTTGTCCCACCCCACTCCAAAACCGGCCATAACTTAGCTAGTAACACCATGAGGTGTCAAAATGCTAGCTAAAACTTACACATGTAAGTATGCTTACAAGGTAAGCTAACCAAACCAACCAAAACCACCAACACCCACACCTAGTTTCATTTTCATCCATGCAAACACTCTCATTCTCTCCCTCCTTCTCCATATTTGCCGTCCCCCATTCTTCACCATAAACCACCTTTCATACAAATTTTAACCATAAACATATGTTATCATCAACATATGTTAATCTCCATTCAAAAAGATGAAGATTGGTGCAACTTATAACATCCATGGAGGAGTTTTCATAGTGTCATGGGGCTGATTTTCCACAAGGAGTTCATGGAGCATGGTGGTCTTGAAGATGGTCATGATTATTCACAAGTTTCTCCAACAAAAACCATGTCCAAATCATAACCTACATCAACTTGGTGGTATAAAGATTGTCCTCCTCATCTTCTTGTTATTTTGATTATGTAAACATGTATTTTATTTCCTATTGTATATATTTATGATGATTATATGATGATAAAAATGTTATGTGGGGATTTGGTGTTGATAAACATGATTAAAAAGGTGAAAAACCATAAGAAACAAGGTTAAAATCTTGGTTAAATTTGATGACTGTATAAAACAGTAAATAACTATATGGTAATCTGATAAAATGATGAAGTAGAATGGATTTACAGTAAGCTATGGGTCTTGTACACATGTGAGAGTTGGCCATGCAATGGAATCAAAATAATGAGTGAGATATGATCAAAACAAGTTTAGGGTATAAATCTGAAGTTACTGTTTTGGACGATTTTTAGAAAATATTTCGAAGATGATTCAACAGTAGCTATAAAAGAGTTAAATGTAGCACATATCATGTAGTTTATGTGATAAAAATTTGAGCTTCTATCTCCATATAGAACTCAAGATATGGCAGTTTTGGTGAAGATGAAGTTAAAAATCAGATTTTTGGAAATTAAAGAATAATACTATTATATAAGCACTCACATTTTAATATATAAAATGTAAAAATATAAACCCACTAACTTATAAAACTTATTTATATAAATGTATAAAAGGTTAATTAAATGGGTAAATTATATAAATGGTGGTAAAATAATATTTATAAGTAATAAAAACTATAAACTTGATTTTTACGACTTTTTCGGCTATCGCCGTGAAATTAACGTTTTTCGCCAAATAAAACTTAGACGACCAAACCCGTCTAATGTAAAGTTTATAAAAGTCATATACTGGTGTATAAGTAACTAATAAAAGTAAAAACCGATAAAACCCGAACTATAAGAAATACGGACGTTAACGGACTAAATTAACGTTATTAGACTAATAATACAACAAAAATGGACTAGAACACTTATAAACTTATTATTGGACTTAACCCAATTGGGCCCAACTTGAAAGTGTATGTACTGATAATATAAGTACAAAAAGGATTAATACAAGGTAAGAACTTATAATAGGCTTATTGGACCTAAAACACGTAAATAGGTAAAACGAGAAAACTAGTATAAAAGTTATCAACACATAACTCTAAAATGAGTAAACGAGAATATGTAAACCCACTTGATCATCATATATATATATATAATCATATGTATACATAATTGATATTTTATAAAGTCATTGGACAAACGTCTAAGACCGATTATTATTTGTCTAGGTTTCTGTGATTGAAGCACGTACCGTACGTCCGAATTACCGATAACCCGCCTTCCCACATCAACGTGAGTTCATAGCCTCGCACTCTTTTAAATGTTTTATAAATGTTTTATAAACCCGCGAGGGAGATAACATGTTAGTTTATAAAAGTTTGGACACCATTTGTCCCGATTGTTTGTTTATTGATTTTGGACCCGAATGATTGAATGACCCGATTGTATGACCCGATAAATGATTAATGGACCCGATAAATGAAATTAAATGGATTATTAAAGTTAGGTTATGTCACTAAAAGTCCCATTAGCATGAATTGTGAACTACCGGGAGTTGGTAGACGCTTATGCATTTAATAGTACTATTTGGGGACGATCACCCCAGTTCGCGCCTTGACGGTTGATCCCCGTCGTGCCACATTGATTGGTAAGAGAATTAATGTATGAGAAGATTTCCATAGCGTAACCTTTGTGATGCCACGCTACTTTAGATGGGCAAAAATTGGTATCGGGTTAGCTACCCGTTTTGGTTTAGTAAGGTAACAATGTCATGCGGCTTATAATAATCCAAGTTAACAAAATAATATTAGACGCTTCGAATTACGATGTATTGCCTGACTAGCAATACAGGGTCATACTATTGATATTATGTTCGTGTTTTGGTTTTCATAACCATATTCATATAACGGATTTTATTTGAATTTATACGACGTCATAAGACGTATTGTATGTTGTTTTTACGACATTGGCTCGTATAATGATTTTTAAGGCAAATGCCTATATTACGATTTTCGATAAGGATTTGTATAAAAATGACTTTGGCTATTTTATGGCCTATTACAAAGGTTCGTATAAAATGACTTTGGCTATTTTATGGCCTGTTACAAAGATTTGTATAAAATGATTTTGGCTATTTTACGGCCTATTACAATGATTTGTATGAATTGATTTTTGGTACAAATTTTATACCAAAGTTATATTGATGGAATTTACTAAACTCTATGAATTCACTCGGCATTATCGCTGACCTTTTCTTTTAACATGTTTTATCTCAGGTACTTGAAGGTAATTCTCGGGAAGACGACAAGAATTCATGGCCCGCACTTAAACAATATTTTTCCATTCAAATACTTTGTAAAACTTTGTATGAAATATAATGACTTGGGACCGATGTAACTTTGATATTATTGAATGGAAATGCTTTAAAAATAAACGACGCGATTCTTATGCGTTGTCTATGATGTGAGTAATGTGCTATCCCGTAACACCAACTAGTCTTCCGCTGTATTGAGTTGTATAAATTTGGGGGTGTTACAGTTTGGTACTAGAGCTCTCGTTATAGAGAACGAAAGATTTTTAAAAACCAAGGTTTTGAATAAAACTTTTCAAAATCTTTTAACTATAAACTTTTTTCTAAAAATGTCTAAAAATCTTTTGACTATAACGGTGCCGAAGAATTCCCGAGTTACCGACAAGGCCAAGACTGAGAAGTGTTATTTTAATATATATATAACTTGGATTATATATATATGATGTAATTTTATTACAGGATTGTTTGATGATTATTTTGATTTTTATACGAGGTATTTATACGACGTAGATTGTCACAATGTACCCTAAATCCCCTAGTAAATTAATCAAAGCTATTCTCGTAGGAATTCTAGCTATCCTAGATCTAAACCAAGTTGTGGATATTTATGATCCCAACAAATGGTTGATATTCATAGAAATGTAGATATTAGTTGATTGCGATATTGAAAAAGAATTGGCGAGATTAAATCTGATATCGATGTCATGACGATCTTTCCTTATAAAGTGGAGTTTGACAAAACGTTACCACCTAGAAAGATGTCATCTGATTCGTTGTCATCCAATTCTTAAATTTGAAATCGAAAGGGGGAATGTTGCACTTGAGGCTGTTATTGGAACCATTACCCAAAAGCCTCATGCCACTAATACCTTTCCGAGAAGTCTAGTTGAATGATTAAGTCATTTCATCTTAATGAATCATTTGATAATTGTTGTTGTAAGAACTAATGGGAATTAAGTGTTGATTCATATTGAGATTGTATTGCCTTTACAAGGCCGAAGAATAAGATTGAAAGTATTGGAGAATGAAGTAGGATATTGACTTGAGTATAAAATTGGTTGAAACTTGAATAAAGTAAAATTTAACTTGTGTGGAATAAAAAATTGTTAAGAGGAAGTCGTTAAGTTTTGTGATTGAATTATAAGGATTTAATTGATTGTTGATTCGTGTTAAGGGTTGTTCCTAGACCATTGTCCACTAACGAGGATGCCCAGTGTCCAAGAAATAAATTGAAGAAATCTTCTTCTGAATTGGGATCGATGGATCTTCCGGGACAGGTGGAACCCCCATGACTCTTGTAGATTAGTATTCATTGTGGTATCTTTTAAGAATCCCTAACTTAACTGAGATATCAGTTGGTAGGATGAGTTCTGAGAATTGTATGACATAGTGACACGTAATGTGTTACGGTACAATTTGACTTGTTTGTGATTAATGAAAAAAGACTACCTTTGATTGCTAAATTCTACATGTATCGATGTTATCTATCTTTTATTGCTTCATCCTAATCTTCGCATTAGTGATGCAACCATTGAACAAGTACTCATCTCGATTTGAGTTACGTTGTGACTTTTTCTTCCTGAGTGCCATCAAAGTCATGAACCTCATGATTATTTGGCTAAGCTCATTTCCTATGATATTGTAGTTAGTTCTTGGTGAACAAGCCTTCATCACTCTTTTGCAGATCACACATTGTTTTTATAAAATTGAAACGGTATCCTTTGAGAAAATTTAATTTTCATCACAATAAGGATTATTCAAAGTGAGATTTATAAGTGAATGTTATCGAAATGAGGTTGTTTATAAAGTATCTTGGAAAACTTAATTGTTTTCATAATAAAGAAAATCTTTGTAAATTTATTTTTGATTCTTATTTAAGAATTAAGCATGATGTTTTTATTATAAACATGATGATAAAATTTTTGACGAACTGAGTATTGCATCGTTAATCTTGAAATTGTATATAGTTGAGCGCCTACATACAATTTGGAATGGACTATGCAAGACTGATTAGTAGTCACCATAAAACTAATGAATAAACACTACATTTTCTTTGAGGATTGTGAAAGATTAAATTTTATGAGATCTGCAAAAAGTGAAAAAATAGGGACATAATGTTAGAAGACATCTACATATGTGCCCGTGCCATCTATTCTTCTGAGTTGAATTTACTCATCTGTGGAAATTGTCTTATTTGACAATTGACAATTCTTTCTTGTCCAATTCTCCCGTAGTGAAATTCTTAGGAAAAGTATTTGATTACCGAGTGTTGATACCCGACTGGATGTATCTACGTCCCTATCATTTCTTTTGATTTGATTTCATTTGAATGACCTGGGTAACGATCCGAGGAGCTTTCGAATGCGTACTCAAATTATGAAAACATGGAATATTTCATATTCGTTAAATGTTTTCGTCTGTATCTGATTTGAAATTTTATCGTGTAGATTATGCGTTGACCTTACTCTTTTAATAGTAGTTGTGTATCCTAATATCCCTGAAATTTTGAAGGATTATGAATTATTATTAGTCTTTTGAGAAGTTCACATCTTATCGACGGCAATGCAACTGGAAAGTTGATAGTGCCCGTAGAATGGATTGATTGATTATGATATGACGACATTGTCTTAATTGATGGGAACTCGAATAGAATTCCCCTAAAAGATAAGATGTTGATTATAAAAGTGATCTAAGTAACTCTTGGTGGATGACCATATCCTGCATTTAGACTTGAAATTATACCACGAATGGTTGTGAATTAGTCATAGATATTATAATCTAGAAGAACCTAATATGAATTTATTAAAAGATGTTTCGGTTATCTGAAACTTTAGGAAGTATTTGTTGATGAATTAACTAGACTTTCGCCATTAAGGCAAGTTGAATTTGGTATTGATTATATTCTCGGTGCTGCACCTATGGCTTGTGCACTGTACGTCAGCACCATCTGAATTAAAGGAACTACCGTACAACTGAGAAAGTTGTCGGAGAAAGATTTTATTATACCAAGCCTGTCATCCTGAAGAGCTATGGTGTTATCTTTCCTTATATTTATAAGATTACTGTGAACTGAGTAAATTGACAATCGAAAACGATATCCATAACTCGAAATGGAAGAATTGTTCGATCATTTACAAGGTTCTAGAAAATTTGATCCATAGCATGGTTACCATCAACTTCGCATCTGCGAAAGAGATTATCTATTCCAATCACTACATCCGGTACTTGTAATGAACGTTATGAGTTTCACGTGATGTCGTTTGGATTGACCAATGCACATGTAGCATTCATCAATTTGGTGAATCACGTGTGTAGGCTGTGATTTGATAAATTCATGCTTGAGATCATTAAGGACCATTTATTTGTTTATAAGAATAAGAAGGAGTTAATAATTAATTATAGATTGCCCTGAATTGGCCGAACAGTGAAAACCTGAACCTTGAATAATTAACACGTGATTGAAGACTTGAATCTTTACATGATTTAACTATGTGATTAAAAGGATAATGGAATATAAATTGACTCTTCAAAAATTAAGAGCCCTTTTAAGACTTTGGATTTTTCCAAAAAAAAATGGAAATAGACTTTGACAAATGTTTTTAACAAAGGATTTTAAAGGGATTATTCCCTTATACACTAAACATTTAACTAAACTTCTGTTTAGGGGTAAATGTTTGTGTATACCTCAAGATAATTTAAGAAGGATTGAGTAAAACCATTTAAACCATGACTTAAACTTTGAAACGACAATTTTTGCTTTTCAACTAAGAAAATGTTGACCAAAGTATAACCAAAGATTTTTCGAACATTTACGAATCTTAATAATTATTTTCAATAAATCAACGAAAATCTTGTTAATTAAATTCAAATTTATTTTTGAACATTTTTATAATTGATCGAACTAAGGAAATTAAAAATTTTACGTTATGTTCATAAAAATTAAATGTTTATTATTTAATTAGTTGTAATAATTATTGACGCTTTAGACGTCAGATTGAGTAAAACGGATAAAAATGATAGTAAAGACGAAACTAAAACATAGAAGATATGAAGAAGGAATTTTGAATAAATACGGTTGTGATATTTATTTCATCAGGAAGGTAAACGTAATTACTGACGCATAATGTAGAAAGAATATCTAAGTGAATTGTGGACATGATAATTATATCATCATGAGAAGTGAATATAGATACCGACGCAATATGTAGAAAAGATAAAGAACCAGTTAGGACATGTTCCTTAATAATGAAGGTGCAAAATAAAGTGCCGAACAATATAAAATAGCCGATGTTTGTAAAAAGGATAATATAAATAGTGAAGGATTTCACGATTAATATGAACCATTAAAGATTGAGAAGCCGATAAACGTTAAATATTTTAAAGACCACTTATGGTTGCCTAAATATGAAGGACTGTGAGATATAGTTATGTTGGAATTTGTAAGTATAAGTATTATATGTATGACATTTGTGACTAAAAGTATCTTTGTCTTAAAAGGTTGTACTGATAGAAATTATGAAGGCAGACATCGCCTCATTCATTAGTAAACGTCTAGCTACTGCAAGGGTCATCATCTGAATTTAATTCGATTTGGGTCATCGTCGACAGACTGACCAAATCTGCTAATATCATTCTCGTTAATGATAAATGCAAAAAGAGTTATGTAAACATAGTGTGCTTGTATCAAACATCTTTATCAAGATCCTCGCTTCGCATCAAATTTCTAGAGATTTGCTCAGAAATCCTTGAGAATGAACCTTGATGAGAGTACTATGTACCATCCCAAATCGAAGGGACGAGGTAAAGTAACGATACAAAGTAAAATAAGTGTTGTTTTATGTTTGAATGATTGACCTTTGGTAATAGACCGTATAATCGTTTTCCTTTGGAGAGATTATCATTGATAATCATCTTGTTAGGATTGAAATCGAATCTTGTTAAGATCTATATTAGAGCATCTGTAAGCAAGAGTTGAGATGAAGACACCCGACATACACCCATTGTGAGTTGGACATGTCTCTTAGGTTTAAGGTTTCCTATGATGGCGAACCTATCCTTGCAAAATACTCGACCCGCGAGACCTGAAATGATTGTTGAAGTTAGGATTTGATTATTGAATGCCGGTAGTGGGCAAGAGGTTATGTGAATGTGAAATGTAGACCTTGAAGTGCCAAATGGGTAGCGAAATTATGCCACAATTTTTAACCTTGGAAAAAAAAAATGAATTCATGATCTGACAAATCATGGGATATAAGTCCCCGTTGTATGGGACCATTGAGATGATGTAAAAGTTAGGATTGAAAGGCATATAAGCTGGATCTACCCTAGGACTTCAAGAACTGCGTGAATTATGTTTCGTAAATCAAACTTGATGGAATATCTATCAAGTGAAATTCTGATTATTCTTAGTAGAGCTTAGATCGGCGAAAAGTTGCATTCATCAGAAACCCGTGAACATCATGGATAGAGAAAGTAAGTCAACATTTATCCTGATCTTATTCCCGTAGTTATGTTTGATGAAACTCGCGTATTATAATGGATTAAACTTGTGAGAAAAGACCGAATGTGGAGGAAATACCCACATGGCTTTAACTCTATAAGAAGCGAGTAGTAAGATGATCTTTGAGGACAAAGATCCTGTTTAGGGGTAAATGCTGTGACAATCCGTCAATTTACGATTGATATTTTATTCTCAAATATTATTTGAAAACATTATTTTAATGTTACAATATCAACTCACTTATTTTTGGGAAGTAATTTGGACTTACGTCTTGAAGTAGCGTCGACTACGTCTAAACCGGAGGATTCAACGTTACGTGCTTACGTTTACATACACCGTTTTGGTGACAGTCCGACATTTCAGAAAATAAATTTATCCGTGAATATTATTTTGGAGTTTTAAATTTGTGTTGTTTCATAAACTCACAAATTTACGAGAAGAGATTAGGACTTACGATTTTATTTTAACGTCCTTTACGACTAAACCGGAAACCTTAGGATTACGTATTTACATTTTCGAACTCCGTTTTTGATGAGACAATTTTTATTAGATTCGTTTTGTGCCGTTGATTCATAATTTATAAAAACGTTTTTCGTAAAACGACCCGAGGGCACGCAAATCTAGGAAACTAGAATCGAGGAGTACCCGTAAATAAATGGGATGAGACAAGTGGGACACTTGTCCCACCCCACTCCAAAACTGGCCATAACTTAGCTAGTAACACCATGAGGTGTCAAAATGCTAGCTAAAACTTACACATGTAAGTATGCTTACAAGGTAAGCTAACCAAACCAACCAAAACCACCAACACCCACACCTAGTTTCATTTTCATCCATGCAAACACTCTCATTCTCTCCCTCCTTCTCCATGTTTGCCGTCCCCCATTCTTCACCATAAACCACCTTTCATACAAATTTTAACCATAAACATATGTTATCATCAACATATGTTAATCTCCATTCAAAAAGATGAAGATTGGTGCAACTTATAACATCCATGGAGGAGTTTTCATAGTGTCATGGGGCTGATTTTCCACAAGGAGTTCATGGAGCATGGTGGTCTTGAAGATGGTCATGATTATTCACAAGTTTCTCCAACAAAAACCATGTCCAAATCATAACCTACATCAACTTGGTGGTATAAAGATTGTCCTCCTCATCTTCTTGTTATTTTGATTATGTAAACATGTATTTTATTTCCTATTGTATATATTTATGATGATTATATGATGATAAAAATGTTATGTGGGGATTTGGTGTTGATAAACATGATTAAAAAGGTGAAAAACCATAAGAAACAAGGTTAAAATCTTGGTTAAATTTGATGACTGTATAAAACAGTAAAGAACTATATGGTAATCTGATAAAATGATGAAGTAGAATGGATTTACAGTAAGCTATGGGTCTTGTACACATGTGAGAGTTGGACATGCAATGGAATCAAAATAATGAGTGAGATATGATCAAAACAAGTTTAGGGTATAAATCTGAAGTTACTGTTTTGGACGATTTTTAGAAAAATATTTAGAAGATGATTCAACAGTAGCTATAAAAGAGTTAAATGTAGCACATATCATGTAGTTTATGTGATAAAAATTTGAGCTTCTATCTCCATATAGAACTCAAGATATGGCAGTTTTGGTGAAGATGAAGTTAAAAATCAGATTTTTGGAAATTAAAGAATAATACTATTATATAAGCACTCACATTTTAATATATAAAATATAAAAATATAAACCCACTAACTTATAAAACTTATTTATATAAATGTATAAAAGGTTAATTAAATGGGTAAATTATATAAATGGTGGTAAAATAATATTTATAAGTAATAAAAACTATAAACTTGATTTTTACGACTTTTTCGGCTATCGCCGTGAAATTAACGTTTTTCGCCAAATAAAACTTAGACGACCAAACCCGTCTAATGTAAAGTTTATAAAAGTCATATACTGATGTATAAGTAACTAATAAAAGTAAAAACCGATAAAACCCGAACTATAAGAAATACGGACGTTAACGGACTAAATTAACGTTATTAGACTAATAATACAACAAAAATGGACTAGAACACTTATAAACTTATTATTGGACTTAACCCAATTGGGCCCAACTTGAAAGTGTATGTACTGATAATATAAGTACAAAAAGGATTAATACAAGTTAAGAACTTATAATAGGCTTATTGGACCTAAAACACGTAAATAGGTAAAACGAGAAAACTAGTATAAAAGTTATCAACACATAACTCTAAAATGAGTAAACGAGAATATGTAAACCCACTTGATCATCATATATATATAATCATCATATGTATACATAATTGATATTTTATAAAGTCATTGGACAAACGTCTAAGACCGATTATTATTTGTCTAGGTTTCCGTGATTGAAGCACGTACCGTACGTCCGAATTGCCGATAACCCGCCTTCCCACATCAACGTGAGTTCATAGCCTCGCACTGTTTTAAATGTTTTATAAATGTTTTATAAACCGGCGAGGGAGATAACATGTTAGTTTATAAAATTTTGGACACCATTTGTCCCGATTGTTTGTTTATTGATTTTGGACCCGAATGATTGAATGACCCGATTGTATGACCCGATAAATGATTAATGGACCCGATAAATGAAATTTAATGGATTATTAAAGTTAGGTTATGTCACTAAAAGTCCCATTAGCATGAATTGTGAACTACCGGGAGTTGGTAGACGCTTATGCATTTAATAGTACTATTTGGGGACGATCACCCCAGTTCGCGCCTTGACGGTTGATCCCCGTCGTGCCACATTGATTGGTAAGCGAATTAATGTATGAGAAGATTTCCATAGCGTGACCTTTGTGATGACACGCTACTTTAGATGGGCAAAAATTGGTATCGGGTTAGCTACCCGTTTTGGTTTAGTAAGGTAACAATGTCATGCGGCTTACAATAATCCAAGTTAACAAAATAATATTAGACGCTTCGAATTACGATGTATAGCCTGACTAGCAATACAGGGTCATACTATTGATATTATGTTCGTGTTTTGGTTTTCATAACCATATTCATATAACGGATTTTATTTGAATTTATACGACGTCATAAGACGTATTATATGATGTTTTTACGACATTGGCTCGTATAATGATTTTTAAGGCAAATGCCTATATTACGATTTTCGATAAGGATTTGTATAAAAATGACTTTGGCTATTTTATGGCCTATTAGAAAGGTTTGTATAAAATGACTTTGGCTATTTTATGGCCTATTACAAAGATTTGTATAAAATGATATTGGCTATTTTACGGCCTATTACAATGATTTGTATGAATTGATTTTTGGTACAAATTTTATACCAAAGTTATATTGATGGAATTTACTAAACTCTATGAATTCACTCGGCGTTATCGCTGACCTTTTCTTTTAACATGTTTTATCTCAGGTACTTGAAGGTAATTCTCGGGAAGACGACAAGAATTCATGGCCCGCACTTAAACAATATTTTTCCATTCAAATACTTTGTAAAACTTTGTATGAAATATAATGACTTGGGACCGATGTAACTTTGATATTATTGAATGGAAATGCTTTAAAAATAAACGACGCGATTCTTATGCGTTGTCTATGATGTGAGTAATGTGCTATCCCGTAACACCAACTAGTCTTCCGATGTATTGAGTTGTATAAATTTGGGGGTGTTACATTAAAGGTCATCTTCTTCTTGAATCTTCGATTCCATCTATTTGCCCTTATGCTTGCAAGAACCATATTCCACTTTATGTCCATCTCCTCCAAATGCTCATCACTAATTTGCTCAAGGTCCTCGTATGTAATCACTGAACCATTGGGCAATGAAGCAATGTATGCACAAACAGTATCTAGATCAATACCAGCAGGCTTAACTCTTGGAGAGTCAACATTGTATGTGTCAGCGTCTAAATTTGAGGCGTTGACAAAGCTTGATCCCGCTTTGACACAAGGTGATCCAGTAACGGGGTGCATGTATGACTCCTTTTGATCAAATTGACCTTCACTATGTGAGAAGAAGGCCATATTTATATTGGTAGACTTGCTTCCTTGATCCAAAAGAATTTCATTCTCAACCAGCCTTAGTTTATTGTAAACATCATCTAAAGTATAACTTTTGTGAGTATTATTAGCAATTATAGACCTTGCTTCAATCTTCCATACATCACCAAGACTTTTAAGAAAAGTGGTGATGATATCAACATCACCAAGCATTGTTCCCATAAAGGACAGCTTGCTTGTAATGTCAAGAAGTATGCTTCTCACTCCACTTAGCTTTTCATTGGGTTGAGCTTTAAAAACAACATACTCATCCAAGAGTTGCTTCTTTTTCTCTTGTACAGTATCAGCATTACCACCATAAGCAACTTCAAGGGCTGCCCAAAGATCTTTTGCAGACTCATAGCTTCTATATTTGTGCTGATTGGCTTGTCCTAAAGAGAGTTTGAGAATGCTTAGGGTTTTCATGTCATTCCTTCTCTTTGCTATGTCCTCAACTGAGACAGCTCTACCATCTTCAGGTTTTTCTTTTCGATCCTCTTTAGTAGAGCCTTGAGTTGATCTTGTCTGGATAGCAGCTGCAATCTTTTCATCTTTATTGAATGTGTTTCCATATTCAATAATTTCCCATAGGGTGTAGTCATAGATTTAAAGATACTGTTCAAAGTTAAACTTCCACATCTCAAAATTGTCTTGGTCTAGCATGGGAATCTTGATGTTGGGGTTTGAGGAGGAGAAGGAGTTTAACTCTAGAGTAGACATGTTGTTTTTAGGGTTTCTTGAAAATTAGGGTTTTTGGCGATTTAGGGTTTTTGTGTTCTTTAGATCAAAGTTTCTCAACAAGCTCTGATACCACTTGTTGATCCCAAACTTAGATCGATTTAGCTTGTGTAAACGAGTTTAAATCAAGTTAAACACGTAGAGAAACTTTGTTGTATATGTAACAATCCAAGTATTATGCGGAATTAATACTTAAACAAGAACACACAAACAATGTAAACCAAACTTTCACTTTGATTGATAAAACAAACTTGCGTATAATGAAAGTGTGAAAACGTATATATAACTTAAACCTAAAGGCCTCCTTTTATAGAATAAGGAGCCTTGTACAAGAGTCTACGTATCAACTATTTTAGGTAAAGATAAACATATAAATTACATTGTCGATCATATCTTTACTAGAAACATAATACGTGTAGACTAAGTCTTCTATCAGTTCTTGACTTCTTCTTATCAACGCTTGACTTCTTCCTGTCAACGCTTGTCCTGTCAACGTTTGTTTTCTTCTTAACAACGTCCAGATTGCTCTTTTCAGCGTCCAAGTGTATTGGCTACATTTTATTCCCAACAGTCGAATGGTATCTTCATTAGTAAAGACAAGTATGTTCATGAGATCATTCAGAAATTTGATGTGGAACCTCTTAGACCAGCAGCAACACCTTATGAAGTCACTAAAGTCAAACTCAAGAATGAGCCAGATCCTCTGGTAAATGTTCACATGTACAGGTCCATGATTGGCTCACTCCTGTATTTGACTGCATCACGCCCGGACATTATGTTTGCAGTAAGTGCTTGTTCTAGACATCAAGTGGCTCCAACCGTGTCTAACTTGAATGTAGTCAAGAAAATCTTCAAGTATATCAAGGTACAACCCAAGCTAGGCTTGCGGTATCTATGGGAATCACCTTTTGTTGTTAAAGCCTATAGTGACAGTGATTATGCAGGTGCTAATAATGATAGGAAGTCTACTACCGGTGGTTGTCAATTTTTGGGTCGAAGACTTATCTCATGGAAATGTAAGAAACAGACAATAATAGCTACCTCCTCAACAGAAGCTGAATATGTAGCTGCTAGTTATTGTGGACAAGTCTTGTGGATACAAAATCAGATGCTGGATTATGGGTTCAACTTCATGAACACCAAAATTTTCATCGACAATCAAAGCACTATCTGCATTGTGAAGAATTATGTGTTTCATCAAAGAACCAAGCATATCAAGATTCGACACCATTTTATACTGGATGCCAATGAGAAGAAGCTGATACAGGTTCTTAAGGTACATACGGATGATAATGTTGTTGATTTGTTGACTAAAGCGTTTGATGGTCCAAGGTTCAACCACTTAGTGGTTCACATTGGTATGGTCAATCCTTGAGGTCTAGGATTGAGGGGAGGCTAACCTAAGGGGAGGCTTATTGTTCATATTTACTTGTACATTCTTACATATGGTAGCTTCTAACAACATTTTACAAGGGTATCCGAGGTGTGTGCAATTTCTAGTGGAAGAATTTGGTTACTCCTAGTGGCATTCTTCTGCTCCTAGTGGGTTCCTACCCTTATTTTTCAATTATGGTTGGCTTCTAGTATCGATTTTGGGTCACTGTTCATTAAGCTGACTTTCGTTGACCACTCGCTGCTCCTAGTGTTGACTTCTACGTGTTTTGACTTTCAATCAACGCTAGTTACTTCTGGTGCACATATTTTGTTTATCTTTAGTAACTGGGATTTGCTAATTATGAGTTATAGGGCTAGTGGTTATTTAGCATTAATGACCTAAACTGGAAGGGGAAACCCCCATAATTAGGGATAAATGAACAGTTTCCGTGACCATTATTAATGGTCAAAAGGCTTATTTGACTCAATTATCAAAACATAATCACACACACATACGCTCCTACCCTTCACCCTCTTCAATCAATCATCTTCCACTGTTCCAATCATCATGAATGGCATCACTCCAGTACAAGCCCGATCACAACAAGGTGGCCTATCTTGGAGAAGTTCCTAAAAGAGACGAGTTCATTGACATCCTTGAATACATTGAAGCTTCAAATCTAAGGTATGCTCTTATTGTTTGCCCCACTGTATATGATACTGTCATTTGTCAGGTTTGGCCAACTGCCAACACCAATGTTGTTTTGGGTCACCCATTAGAGCTCCATGCTACTATAGATTGTCGCTCCTATGTGGTGAATGAGGCATCCATTAGGTCTGCCCTTCATCTCCAAGATGAAGATGGTGTTATTTCTCTTCCCAATGCGGAGGTGTTGGATGGTATGGCTGCCATAGGCTATTAATAAGTGTGAAAACACTTATCCTTTTACCACTTATTTCCAATAATAACAAGACCAAAACGTGTATTGTATGTCATAAATGTCGGAATTATGCGTGGTTTGTGTTTTTATTGTGTTTTAGGACCAAAAGATTAAAAAGGAAGAAAACATGGGCTATCACGGGCTTTTATCGAAGAAAAAGACAAAAGACAAAGTCAAAAGATCGAGAGTGTAAAAAGAACGGAAGTCCAAGGCCTATTCTGAAGATTTATCGAAGAAAAAGTCTAAAGACGGAAGTTTAATGAAGTCGAAGAACTCAAGTCTAATAGAAGAAGAAAATTATAAGACAAGTTCAATTTACATCGACAAATCCCGAGACGACGTCGAGAAAGACAAAGAATTTAAATCGAGTCGTGAAAAAAGAAAGAAAGAAGGAAACACATATACCTTTCCATCTCCTATAAATACCCTCCTAAACACATTAGGAGGTTAGTTAGCTAGTTTATTTTCCTTTTTGTAGTTTTCATTTTAGAGAGAGAATGTTTTAACTTTCTCTCACTAAGTTTTCATCTTTTCTTCATTTTAAATTACAAGTTTAAGCTTTATTTCATCCTTGTATTTGGAATTCATTAATCAAAAGTTCAAGTTTAAGCTTTTAATCTTTAATCTTCTTCTACCTTTCTTGATTTTGATTCATCTTTGATCCGAAATGTTCTTGATCCGTGATTGATTTTAATGTTTTTGTGATTAAAAAGTTTATCTTTTTATTCCCTACTAAGTTTTTATACGGTTTAAGCTTTAGGCTTGTTGTGCTTATTGGCTTATTTCGTATATAGCTTATTGTCTTTTAAGTTTTCTTAAAAGTTTAGTGTTTTTAAAGTTTGATTTATAATGTTTGCTTAATTCGTGTTTTGAAAGTTTTTAGGTTTATGCTTGTTTTTATTCGGGATCTTGCTTATTTTGGCTTATTCATTTTCAGATTATTTGCTCTTTGATTTCCATCGTATTATGCGTAAGGGTTTTACCAGATACGATCAAGTAAATGTGATCGCATAAACCCCTAGGGTTTCTACTTGTGATCCATTACTTCGATCACCAAGTACGATCGCTCACCACAATCACACTCATTAATCCTCACCACGATCACTTGTTGCGATGGTGGGTACGATCATTGAATGCGATCTGTGGCTGAGATTTCTTGGGTGCGATCACTTGTTACGATCGCATTGAATGCGATCACCTATACTACGATCACTAGGCTACGATCGACTGATACGATCGTAGGCTGCGATCACTGGGAGTACGATCACCAGTTACGATCGCATTGATTGCGATTCAGGATACGATCAAGGACCACGATCGCATTGACTGCGATCCTATTTCATTTTTCGTTTTTATATTTTATTTAAATTTCAAAATTATTTTTTCTCGCATTTTTACTTAGAATTATTTTTAAACGAGTTTTGTCTTAGTTTATTTTTACCAAGTTTTCAAGTTTAAAATTCATTACGTTTTAATTTCCAAAAATTGCACGCTTCCCGAAATGACTGTTTTTACCAAGTGTTTTTCTAGTAATTTTTAGTTTAATTTTTAAAGCTTTTATTTTTACTCAACGACATTTTTATATTTGTTTATAGTTTAAAATAGATAATCAAACCATTTAATTTTCCACCAAGAACGACTGAGTCACACTTTCTACTAGTAATCAATTTGAAAAGATCGGTTTAACGAACTTTCATAAATAAGTGAAAACCTAGTTATTAAATGGCGCCACTGCCGGCTCTTTTCGTTAAAATTAACGGTTTTAAGTGAGAGACGCGTTGGATTTTGGGTCGTTCATTTTTTAACGTTATTTTCTTGCTTAAATTTTCAAAAATCCTAAAAAAATATAATATTTTCAAAAATCCAAAAAAATAGAAAAACATAAAAAGACCAAAAATATTTCTTGTCTATTTTTCTTTTCTTTTTGTTGGTGTGTATGCGTACTCGTGCTCGTAAGAAGAAAGTAGCTCAAGCCGAAGTGATTACTCCACCTATTGTCACCATGGACAATCAACCAATGATCGAGCTTTTGCAATCGCACGTAGAGGGCAACACCGATGCTATTGTCATACCCGAGATTGGAGCCAACAATTTTGAGCTCAAATCCGGCTTCATTCAAATGGTCTCTGCTCAACCATTTTTGGGGCGTTCGCTTGATGATCCTCATGACTATATAAAAAGGTTTCTTCAACTTACTAATACGGTTAAGTATAATGGGGTTTCACAAGAAGTGATTCGCTTGCAACTTTTTCCTTTCTCCTTAGAGGGACAAGCCCGAAATTGGATTGATAAGGAACCAACACAAAGTATTCTTACGTGGACGGATTTAGAGACTAAATTCATCAACTACTTTTTCCCACCCTCACGTACAACCGCTTTGCGGAATGAAATCATTACCTTTGAACAAAAGTACGGTGAGACATTTAGTGAATCTTGGGATCGTTTTAAGGAACTTTTAAGAAAGTGTCTACAACATGGTTTCACAAAAGTACATCAAATTAATACTTTTTACAATGGTTTAAGAATGAATGACCAAGATTCACTAAATAGTGCCTCGGGGGTTAACATTTTGGTTAAGTCTTCTAATGTCGCTTGGGATATTATTGAGAATAAGTATAGAGTGCAAACCAAGAGTGTTCGGACTAATGTGGCTAGTGCTTGCACTAATGAGAGCGACAAGAGAATTGATAAGCTTACTTCGCTTGTTGAAACACTTGCTCTCCAAACCGCTAACAACACCAAAGCTATCAATGCACAAGTTAATGCTATGAGTCAATCATGTGAAATATGCGGGGGATCTCACTCATACACCGATTGTCCTTCGACTCATGACAATCCGGAAAATGTGTATGCCGCCAACGATAACTTTTCTACGGGAGCCTATCAAGCACGTCCTCAAGGTGACCGTAATTTGCTTAGTTATCGCTCAAACAACTTTCTTTCACCACCCGGTTTTCCACCTCAAAACCTAAATAACCTAAATCGCAACAATCAAAACCAAACACGAGCTCCAAATCAATATCAAAACCAAAGAAACCCATAGCCACCTCAAAGAAACAATCAAGTTCACCAACCACCCGCTTATCAACCACCTGCCTACCATGCTCTTCCTCCCACCCAACCCACCACATTTAATCAAGAGGTTAACACTTACATGAGGACTAATGGTGTGATAGTGCAAAATCTTCAACGGGAAATGATCAACTTGAAAGCAGATATGGTGAAACAAGGGAATGATCTTCGAGCCGATATGCGAAACTCTTTGGCATGTCAAACGAATGACTTAAGGAACATGATGGCTAGTTTCTTCCCGAGTAATCAACCCTCTGGTTCGGGTTCTCTTCCGAGTAACACCGTTGCTAATCCAAGAGGAGAGATGAAAGCAATCACCACTCGCAGTGGAAAAGGTTTAAAGGAACCCGAGCTTCCTACACCTACACCGGTGATTGTGACAAAGGAAAATGAGTCCACTTCTCCAATTCCTCCAATTCCTCCAACTTCTACTTCTCCAATTCCTCCAACTTCTACTTCTCCAATTCCTCCACCTTCTACTTCCACCCCTCCACCACCCGAGGATGTGAGTGAGAATTCCATTCCAAAGCCTTCATCTCAACCCAATATACCTTATCCTTCAAGGTTGAGGAAAGAGAAATTGAAGAACAAGGATGATATTCAGGTTTCTAACTTTCTCAAAATGTTTAAACAACTGAATTTCAATATCCTCTTTGTTGAGGCTCTCGCTCACATGCCCAAATATGCTAAAATGTTTAAAGATCTTCTCAGTGATAAGGAGAAACTTCTTGACATCGCTCAGACCCAACTTAATGAGAATTACTCCGTAGTGCTCTTAAGGAAATTACCAACCAAACTTGGTGATCCGGGTCGTTTTCTCATTCCTTGCAACTTCCCCGGGGTAGAGAATTGTATGGCCCTAGCCGATCTAGGTGCTAGTATCAACCTAATGCCTCTAAGCATTTGGAAACAATTGTCTCTACCCGAGCTAGTCCCCACACGAATGACATTGGAATTAGCCAACCGTACGGTTGCTTATCTGGTGGGGATAGCCGAAGATGTCTTCGTCGGTGTCGACAAATTCACCTTTCCGGCGGATTTTGTTGTCGTTGACTACGAGATGGATCCCCGTGTTCCATTGATCGTTGGACGTCCATTCTTGAGGACCGGTCGCACTCTCATTGATGTAGCCGCGGGCGAATTAATCATGAGAGTTGGTGACGATAAAATCGTCTTCAACATAAACTTTCTAAGCAACCTTCTGAAAACGAGAGTGTTAATTTCATTGACGTTCTTGATGAGGCTTGTGAAGAACATTTCAAAGACGCTTGTAAAAGTGGTTCTTATTCTCTATCCACTGTTGAGACCGTTGCCTCTATTGCTCCATCACTAACTCCATTTGGAGAAAGTGATTTAATTTTTAAAGAATTTGAAGCAACTTTGGGGGATGTGGATTTAAAATATGACGATTCTCCCTCCAATTGGGATGAAGACATTCGTACCATTGAGAAACTTCTCAATGAGGACCATATTTCTCCACCATCTCCTAAGGATATCTCTATCAATGATCCAAATTTGACTACGCCTTCCATCAAAAATCCTCCGGATTTAGTGCTTAAGGACCTGCCTTCTCATCTCGAGTACGTTTTCCTTGAAGATAATAACAAGTCACCCGTCATCATCGCAAAGGATCTGAAAGAAGATGAAAAATCCCGACTTATCGCCGTACTGAAGAATCATAAGAAAGCGATTGCTTGGAAAATCTCTGATATTCGTGGAATTGATCCTCACTTTTGCACACATTAAATTCTCATGGAGGACGATTTTAAACCCACTATTCAAAGCCAAAGAAGGGTGAATCCCAAGATCCATGACGTTATCAAAAAAGAGGTTATCAAACTTCTTGATGCGGGAATGATCTATCCTATCTCGGATTCACAATGGGTTAGTCCGGTCCATTGTGTGCCTAAGAAAGGCGGAATCACCGTTGTGCCCAATGAAAACAACGAGTTGATTCCTACTCGTCTCGTTAAAGGGTGGAGAATGTGTATAGACTATCGCAAACTCAATGATGCTACGAGAAAGGATCATTTTCCCCTTCCTTTCATGGACCAAATGCTTGAACGTCTAGCGGGTAATGACTATCATTGCTTCTTAGACGGTTTCTCCGGGTATTTTCAAATTCCCATCGATCCCAAAGACCAAGAGAAAACCACATTCACTTGTCCTTATGGAACATTTTCTTATAACAGAATGCCTTTCGGCTGATGCAATGCTCCTGGGACATTCCAAAGGTGTATGATGGCTATCTTCCATGACATGGTTGAAGAAACTCTGGAAGTCTTCATGGATGATTTCTTGGTTTATGGTGATTCTTTCTATCATTGCCTTGCCAATTTGGAACGCATGCTTAAGCGGTGTAAAGACACTCGCCTTGTTCTAAATTGGGAAAAATGGCATTTCATGGTAAAAGAAGGCATTGTGCTTGGACATAAAATCTCAAAAGCCCGCCTTGAAGTGGACCATGCTAAAGTGGATGTCATAGCCAAATTACCTCCACCTTCAACCGTGAAGGGTGTGAGAAGTTTCCTTGGTCATGCGGGCTTCTATCGTCGATTCATTCAAGATTTTTCTAAAATCACTCGCCCGATGACCCACCTCTTGGAAAAGATACTCCTTTCATCTTTTCCAAAGAGTGTCTTGAATCCTTCAATCTTCTTAAGGATAAGCTAATTAAGGCACCGGTCTTGGTTACCCCTAATTGGGAGCTACCTTTTGAATTGATGTGTGATGTTAGCGACTTTGCTATTGGAGCGGTTTTGGGCCAAAGAGTGAACAAACACTTCCAACCAATCCATTATGCTAGCAAGACAATGACGGGGGCTCAATTGCATTATACCACTACTGAAAAAGAGCTTTTAGCTGTAGTGTATGCTTTTGAGAAGTTCCGCCCCTATCTTGTCCTTTCTACCACCATCGTGTACACCGATCATTCCGCGTTGAAGTACTTGTTGACTAAGAAAGATTCTAAGTTAAGACTTCTTCGTTGGGTTTTGCTCCTTCAAGAATTTAAAATTGAAATTTGTGACAAGAAGGGAGCCGAAAACCTAGCCGCGGATCATCTAAGTAGACTTGAGGATCCTTATCAAGGGGATCATCTGAACCAAGAGATCAATGACGCTTTTCCCCTTGAGACCTTAATGTATATCAACTCCAATCTTGATGACACCTTGTGATTTGCGGACATTACAAACTACTTAGCGGGTGGAATTCTCAAGGAAGGGTTAACGTTCCAACAAAAGAAAAAGTTCTTTAAAGACACTGAACACTATTTTTGGGATGACCCTTACCTTTTCAAACAATGTGCGGATCTTGTCATTCTTCGATGTGTTGATGGGTCGGCAGCTTTACTAATCCTTGACGCTTGCCATAAAGGACCCACCGGTGGTCACTTTGGTCCCAATTACACCGCGAAGAAAGTATTCGACTCTGGATTTTATTGGCCCACCATTTATCATGACGCTCATGAAATGGTTAAACGTTGTGATGCTTGCCAAAGACAAGGCAAGAACATACATAAAGATGAGATGCCTCAAAATTTCATACAAGAATGTGAAATCTTTGATGTATGGGGAATCGACTTTATAGGGCCATTTCCATCATCTAAAGGGAACAAGTACATCCTCGTGGCCGTTTACTACGTATCCAAATGGGTTGAAGCCAAGGCTCTCCCTACGAACGATGCGAGGGTGGTTGTGAAATTTTTGAAGCAACTTTTTGCTCGATTCGGTGTTCCTCGCGCTATAATCAGTGACCACGGGACTCATTTTTGCAACGATCAATTCGCAAGAGTCATGGCTAAGTATGTTGTCAATCACCGTCTTTCCACCGCCTATCATCCTCAAACAAATGGTCAAGCCGAGATATCTAACCGTGGATTGAAGCGAATTCTAGAGCGTACTGTGGGAGAGCATCGTGCCTCATGGGCCGATAAGTTAGATGATGCTTTGTGGGCTTTCTGTACCGCTTATAAGACCCCGATTAGTTTTACACCTTATCGTCTTGTGTACGGGAAAGCATGCCACCTCCCTATCGAGCTTGAACATAAGGCATACTGGGCCTTGAAGTGGGCTAACTTCGACATCAACAAAGCCGGCGATCTTCGGAAGATTCAACTCAATGAGCTAAATGAACTAAGGAATGAAGCTTATGAGAACTCATTGATCTACAAGGAGAAGACCAAGATCATCCATGATGCAAGGATTAAGAACCGAGAGTTCCACGTTGGTGATCAAGTTTTACTCTTTAACTCTCGGTTGAAGATTTTCTCGGGCAAGCTGAAGAGCCGTTGGTCTGGTCCATTCACCGTCGCCAAAGTGTTCCCATATGGCACCATTGAGATTTCTTAGCCAAATGGGCCCAATTTCAAAGTGAATGGCCAGCGCGTAAAGTTGTACTTTGGTGAGGAAATCTCTCATGAGATGATTCCATCCCTCACCACGTTTCTGTTGAATTAAGTTCTGGGTCGAGTCAGGCTCGTGACTCGGTTAACAAAAACAAGCGCTTCTCGGGAGGCAACCCGTGATCTATCCTTTACCGTTTTCATAATAAGTGTAGGGGGAGCCCCGTATGTGTTTGTTGTCTTGTTTCTTCTAATGTGCAAGGATTAAAAGCTTCAAAGATACATTCTCGATGACTGCTGACGAACCGTGATCCCGTGTACCCGTCTTCCTGGTTCTATCCTAAACTGTCGTGATTCAATATTTCATATCTTATATGTTCACATTGAAATCACTATAGTTGTCCTTTCCTTAGCAAGATTTAAACAACGTGCACAATGTCATAAGTGTAGGGGAGTTTACTCCCACATACTTAAACATTGAGGACAATGTTTATATCAAGTGTAGGGGGGACTTCTATCGAAGTAAGTGGTCTTTTCCATGAATTTGTCCTCATTTTAACCGGAAAATTTGATTTTTCGACATTTCTCAAAAATTTTAATATATTTTGGCCTACTAGTATAGTAGTATTTTCCTTTGCTATCGTTATTTACTTTCCTTGCTAAAATAAAAGTTTAATAAAGTGGTTTTAAATTTTTCAAAGTCGTGAATATATTGACTCAACCCGAGTTTACTTATCTAAGTTTACTCTAGCTAGTATCCTTAACGTGTTTAAGTCAAGTTTTGCTAGGCTTTTATATAGGGAACTTTAAAACGCAAAGTCTTAACTCTCACGGGTTAAGAACAAGAACTTTTCGCAAGTTCCTATAATTGATCCTAGAGAGTTGTTTATCAAGGGAACTTTAAAATGCGATTTCTAAACTTGAAAGAGTCTAAGAATTTTCAAGATCCTATAGATAACTCTAAAACCCAAAACTTTGATTTAATTGGCTAAGCATCCACGAGTCTCATTCCTTGAGATTTTAAATTGTGGAGAACGAGAGATGATAGAGTCAATTATAAGTTTGTTATTCTTTCATGAATTTATGTGAGTTGATTAAAGCTTTTTTCTCCCATCGCTTGCTAATAAATTTATCTGAAATAAATAAGGTTGTACGATCTGAAAAGTTACTTAGCTTCTAGCACAAGATCGTTTAAAAGTTGCTCGGTATTAATTAGAGTTCATAGCCAAGGAATAACTTATTGAAGCGGGATGCAAATATTGGCGAGTCCGAAAAGGTCCTAACAAGACATGAGGGCTACATTTTGTTGCAAAAGATCCAAAAGTGATGTGTAGAATCATTTATCGAAAATCAATATGAAGGATCGAGACACACGACGAAAAGCAAATACTCCCCTAAAGATCATGGAGAAGTCTATCCGAAAAGACCCTAGCACGGTATGGGGATAAATAGATCCAAGTCCTAAAATGAGGCGAATCGTTGTATATCAAAGTCCAAAATAAATATTGGAGAAAAATGAAGAAGTCGTGGTCCAAATATGAAGAATCTCTCAAAAACATCAAGTGAAGAAATTCCTATTATGAAGAGAAGACCATAATTTCAAGAACGTCTCTCAAAGATTTGAAGTATGAAGTCGCTGCCAAATATCGGTCCGAGAAAGTTCTCAAATCGTGAAGCGAGTTATGCCAAGATATGAACTTTAAGAGGTCCTGAGAAGTAGTTTTAAAAGATTTTGTCCTTTAGCTAACTATTGATTAAATCGTCCCACTTTATTTTCGGCCTAAATAAACTATCGAAATAAGTCAAACAATGTATCCTCGTGATCATTCAAGACAAAATTAAAATATAAGAGATACACCTAGGAATAAGGAAGTCTAAGTGAATAATTGGCCCATATGAGTTTGTGATAGTTTGCTGACTTATAATAACAATGATCTAGATTTTAAGCTTGGTTTGGGGAACGTGAAACTTGAGGATGATGAACATTCATGACGGCCAAAACCCCAATGTAAGTCTTTGATTTCTTTACTTGTTTTGTACATATTTCTATCTTTTTAGTTTCCTTAAAAGTTTATTATTCAATAAAGGCCAAGGTGGGTTATTTATGATGAAAAATGTAATTTGTGCTTTGAAACTAATGCATTGCATGAGGGCATTGCAATGGTCACGTGTAGGGGATTTAATAAGTGTGAAAACACTTATCCTTTTACCACTTATTTCCAATAATAACAAGACCAAAAAGTGTATTTTATGTCATAAATGTCGGAATTATGCGTGGTTTGTGTTTTTATTGTGTTTTAGGACCAAAAGATGAAAAAGGAAGAAAACATGGGCTATCACGGGCCTTTATCGAAGAAAAAGAAAAAAGACGAAGTCAAAAGATCGAGAGTGTAAAAAGAACGGAAGTCCAAGGCCTATTCTGAAGATTTATCGAAGAAAAAGTCTAAAGACGGAAGTTTAATGAAGTCGAAGAACTCAAGTCTAATAGAAGAATAAAATTATAAGACAAGTTCAATTTACATCGACAAATCCCGAGACGACGTCGAGAAAGACAAAGAATTTAAATCGAGTCGTGAAGAAAGAAAGAAAGAAGGAAACACATGTACCTTTCCATCTCCTATAAATACCCTCCTAAACACATTAGGAGGGTAGTTAGCTAGTTTATTTTCTTTTTTGTAGTTTTCATTTTAGAGAGAGAAAGTTTTAACTTTCTCTCACTAAGTTTTCATCTTTTCTTCATTTTTAATTTCAAGTTTAAGCTTTATTTCATCCTTGTATTTGGAATTCATTAATCCAAAGTTCAAGTTTAAGCTTTTAATCTTTAATCTTCTTCTACCTTTCTTGATTTTGATTCATCTTTGATCCGAAATGTTCTTGATACGTGATTGATTTTAATTTTTTTGTGATTAAAAAGTTTATCTTTTTATTCCCTACTAAGTTTTTACGGTTTAAGCTTTAGGCTTGTTGTGCTTATTGGCATATTTCGTATATAACTTATTGTCTTTTAAGTTTTCTTAAAAGTTTAGTGTTTTTAAAGTTTGATTTATAAAGTTTGCTTAATTCGTGTTTTGAAAGTTTTTAGGTTTATGCTTGTTTTTATTCGGTTAAGATTTGATTAAGTGCTTATTCATCTTGCTTATTTTGGCTATTCATTTTCGGCTTGTTTGCTCTTTGATTTCCATCGTATTATGCTTAAGGGTTTTACCAGATATGATCAAGTAAGTGTGATCGCATAAACCCCTAGGGTGTCTACTTGAGATCCATTACTTCGATCACCAAGTACGATCGCTCACTACGATCACACTCATTAATCCTCACCACGATCACTTGTTACGATCGTGGGTACGATAATTGAGTGCGATCTATGGCTGCGATTGCTTGGGTGCGATCACTTGTTACGATCACATTGAGTGCGATCACCTATACTACGATCACTAGGCTACGATCGACTGATACGATCGTAGGCTGCGATCACTGGGAGTACGATCACCAGTTACGATCGCATTGATTGCGATCCAGGATACGATCAAGGACCACGATCGCATTGACTACGATCCTATTTCATTTTCGTTTTTATATTTTATTTAAGATTCAAAATTAATTTTTCCCGCATTTTTACTTAGAGTTATTTTTAAACGAGTTTCGTCTTAGTTTATTTTTACCAAGTTTTCAAGTGTTAAATTCATTACGTTTTAATTTCCAAAAATTGCACGCTTACCGAAATCTCTGTTTTTTACAAGTGTTTTTCTAGAAATTTTTAGTTTAATTTTTAAAGCTTTTATTTTTACTCAACGACATTTTTATATTTGTTTATAGTTTAAAATAGATAATCAAACCATTTAATTTTCCACCAAGAACGACTGAGTCGCACTTTCTACTAGTAATCAATTCAAAAAGATTGGTTTAACGAACTTTCATAACTAAGTGAAAACTTAGTTATTAGCTATAATCATGAGGGGAAGTTTAACTTTCAAAAAAATAGATTTTCCTCTCAATGGAAGCTGCTGGTTAACTTTTTGATCCACTATTTGAGTCCCAAATCTGGGAGTTGGGATGCGTTTCCCATCCCCCTTGCTACTGGATTGATATGTATTGCTCAGGGTCGCACTTTTAACTTTTCTCGTTATCTGTTTGATGGTATGCATAGTAATCTTAGTGACATTGGTTCTTGAAAGAAGTTCTTGATGTACCCTAGGTTTTTGCAGCAGGTACTTATGTGCTTACCTAGGAATCAAAAGGAATATGTGCCTCCTAAGCTTACTCAGAAAGTTTATGCGAATATGGCACTTGGTTATAATGGTCCTTTGAGGCCCCTCACGGATGCTATGTTGGGCCTTGCCCAAGGGGGTCCCAATGTGGTTCCTCCGACTGGCCAAGCCGAGGAGGAACCCCAATTGGTGGAAGATCCTATGGCGGAGGAGAACCCTGCTACTAGTGTGCCCCATGTGGAGGTTGAGGAGCCAGTTCGAGAGGTGGTGGTAGAAATGCCATCTGCCTCAAAGGCTGCCCCTTCTTCTCGCCACATGAGTCCCCATTTGCTGATTTTCCCCCTCCTAGCCCAGCTCAACATTCTGTTGAGAAGCCTTCTAGTTCTCATGTCCATATGGATGACCCATCGTTTGCTTCTGGTCCTAATGACGCATCCCCAAACCAAGTCCTCTTGGTAGGGAAGCTGAGGAACCTGTTACTTTGACTTCTTTGCTTGCTCTTATGCACAAGCACTATGCCAAGGTTGTTTCATTGGAGGATGAGCTCAACCAACACTGCAAGCTCACAAGGGATTTCGTGCTCCCATTGGCGAACAGGGTCAAGTCCTTGGAGAAGCAGCTCAAGCGCCACAGGAAGAAGGTGGTGCTATCTGATTCTAATGAGGAAGAAGAGGAGGATGGGTTGACTATTATGGCTAGGGTTGCTTTTGCTGCTAAGCCAAGTCATGGCCTGCCTGCTCCTCCTAGTCCTTCCCGCATTCCATCTGCTGCTGCTGGCCCCGAGCCAATGGATGATTCTGCTGGTCCTTCATCTCCCACTCCTGGTCCAACTCATGATCCAAAGGTTAAAGCCCCTGATAGGTGTGAAAACACCCATCCTTTTACCTCTTAATTATAATAATAACCAAGCCAAAACGTGTATTTAGTGTCGTAAAAGTCGTAATTATGTGTGGTTTGTGTTTTTGTTGTGATTTAGGACCAAAATGTGAAAAGGGAAGAAAACACGGGCTTTCACGGGCTTTTATCGAAGAAAAAGACAAAAGACAAAGTCAAAAGATCAAGAGTGCAAAAAGAACGGAAGGCCAACGCCTATTCTGAAGATTTATCGAAGAAAAAGTCTAAAGACGGAAGTTTAACGAAGTCTAATAACCAAAATTAATAAAAGAAGAAAATTAGAAGACGAGTTTATTTCATATCGACAAATCCCGAGACAACGTCGAGAAAGACGAAGAATTTAAAAGATGAAAAGACAAAGAAAGAAAGAGAGAAGAATCAACACCATATTTTCCACTCCTCCTATAAATACCCTCCTAATGTGTCATTAGGAGGTGGTTAGATAGTTTTATTAAGTTTTAGGAGTAGATTAAAATTACTTTCTCTCTTTAGATTTACTTTCATGTTTTTCAAGCTTTTTAATTTTAATCTTGTATTTGAATCTTCATCATCTTTAATCCAAGCTTTTTAGATAATCATTCTCATTCTACCTTTCTTATTATTAATCTTATGTTTTGATTTGGTTAATCATGTAGTTTGCTTAATCTTTATGCTTTTTGCTTTATTGATATGTTTGTTTGATTGTGCTTATTGGTTTTGATGTGTTTGATTTTTATAGCTTATTGTGTTTAGTGCTTATTGTATTATTGTTCTTATTTTTAAGCAAGTGTTTTAATAGTTTATTTTATAAAAAGTTGCTTTTTAATTTTTAGATTATTAAGTGTTTTTAAAGTTTTTGATTTGTGGTTTAATTAGTTTTTCTTAAAATTTGTTTAGATTAAGTTTTGGTTGATTGCTTATTTGGTAATTGCTTATTCGTAGCTTATGTCCTGTTTTTTTATCTACTGTTTGTTTATCTGATTTTTGTAAATCTTCGGAAAAGGGTTTATAATTCCGAAAACACCCCTTTATCCAAATTAATTATTCCGAAAGGTCCCCTTTATCCGAATTAAGTTTTTCCGAAAATCTTCTTTCCATTTCATTTTATCCGAAATTTTCTCTTTTATCCGAAATACCATTTATTCCGAAGATTTGTGATTAATCGAAAATAGGTGTTTATTCCGAAAACCTTAGTTTTTTTTCTGAAATTCTTGATTTATCCGAAGATTTCTACTTTTCCGAACTTAGGACTTTTTTCCGAAGATGTAGGTTTATCCGAATTTAGGTGTTTATTCCGAAAATTCTTTGTTTTTCCGAAAAATATAAGTTATTCCGAAATAGTTCTTTTTATCCGAAATATCATGTGATTCCGAAATAATTTGTTATTCCGAATATTATTGTTTTTCCGAAAAAATATGTGTTTATCCGAATTAGGCATTTATTCCGAAAATGTTAGATATTCCGAAAAAGTAGTGTTTTTCCAAAATAGTCAGTTTTAAGTTTTATTTTATTTTATTTTATTTTCAGTTTTAGTTTTTATTAAAGTTTTCATTTTTATTTTAAATTACTTAATTTCTTTGCTTTTTAGTTTTTTCATTTTAAAGCAGACATTTTTATTTGATTTAGTTACTCAACGACATTTTCTTTCCTTCTATCAAGAACGACTGAGTAACACATTCAACCGGAAATCAATTCGATTAGACCAATTTCAACGAACTATTTAATTAAGTAAAATCAAGTTATTAAAATGGCGCCGCTGCCAGCTCTTTTTGTGAAGATTAACGGTTTCTTGTGAGAGACGCGTTAGATTTTGGGATCCGTTCATTTTTGAACATTATTTTTCTTGCAAAATTTTCAAAAATCCAAAAAAAAAAAAAAAAAAAATTTCAAAAATCCAAAAACATTTAAAAACTCATAAAAAAGCATTTCTTTTTCAAAGTTTTGCACGAAAAATATTTTCTTTTCACGTTAACTTTATTTCTTATATTTGTTTGCTATTCTTTTCTTTTGTAGGTGTATGCGTACTCGTTCACGCGAAAGGAAGTCCATTCAAGCCGCTACTATTGATCCTCCTGTTGTAGAGCCTCCCGTTGTCAACACAATGGAGAACCGTCTAATGATCGAGCTCTTGCAATCACACGTCGAAGGCAACGATGATGCGATTGTGGTGCTGGCTATTGGCGCCAACAACTTCGAGCTCAAGTCCGGTTTCATTCAAATGGTTTCCGCAACACCTTTCTTAGGCCGCACTCATGATGATCCTCACGATCACATCAAGAGGTTCGTACACTTATCCAATACTTTTAAATACAATAGGGTTTCACAAGAGGCAATTCGTTTGCTCCTCTTTCCTTTATCCCTCGAGTGACAAGCCCGGACTTGGCTTGATAAGGAACCACCCTAGAGTATTGTCACATGGACGGACCTTGAGACTAAGTTCATAAACTATTTCTTTCGACCCTCATGTACTACCGCTTTGCGGAATGACATTATCAACTTGGAACAAAAGTACAGTGAGACATTTAGTGAATCTTGGGGTCGTTGTAAGGAACTTTTAAGAATGTCTCCACAACACGGTTTTACAAAGGTACATCAAATTAATACTTTTTATAATGGATTAACTTTGAATGACCAAGATTCACTAAATAATGCCTCGGGGGGTAATATTCTTGTCAAAAATATGGATGAGGCTTGGGCTATTATTGAGAACAAAGCCAAAGTCCAAACCAAGAGTGTTAGGGCTACTATGGCTAGTGCTAGTGATAGTGAGACGACTACTCAACTGAAGGAACTTACTTCAGCAATAAAACAACTTGTTTTAAGAGATAACCCTCCTAATCAACATGCCCATGCTCTAAATATTACTTGTGAAACTTGTGGTGGGCCACACTCTTATGCTAATTGTGATAAAGCTTATGATCAATCTCGCGGGGACGTTTATGCTTACAACAACACCGAGAGAGTTCATTTCAAGCCTAATATCGATGTTAATCACTTGTCTTATAACTAGACGAATTACTTGGCTCCACCCGGTTTTCAACAAAGAACTCACCCACCCACCCATAACAACCAAGGGCCACCAAGGGAAAATGTTCAATAAAATGCACATGTGAGGGGCTACAAGGCTAATCAAGGCAATTATCAAATGCAAAACCAAGGGTATCAAAACCAAGGTTTCAATCCTCAAGGTTTTCAACCTTATAACCAATACCCAAACCAAGTTTTTCAACAAGTGTTCAATTTACCTCATCCGCACATGGACTTGATTCTACAAAAATTAACCGATTATGAGAAAACCATGAAGGAAATGCAAGAGTCCATGGATAGGAAATTCATTCAAATGTTTCAAACCCTTCGTCCCCAAGGTGCTCTTCCTTCTACAACCGAAACAAACCCTAGAGCTAATGTGAGTGCTATTACTACACGCAGTGGAGAAACTCTAGTAGGACCATCTATCCCATCCCCAGTTACTCCATCTACACCTCCTCCACAACCATTTATCCCTCCTACTTCCACGCCTAGTACTTGTTCTCCATTACCGTCTCCACCTCTTACGGAAGAAGTACCCAAGAAAAACCCTTCACCAACCCCACCTTCCACCTCTAAACCTTCTACTTCTCAACCTTCACCTTCTACACCTACACCACCTAAACCCAATATCCCTTATCCTTCTCGGTTAGACAAGTGCAAATTTCTTACTAATGAGGATGCTCAAGTTACTTCTTATTTGAAGATGATCTCCCAACTGAATTTTAACATTAGCCTTGTTGAAGCACTTGTCCAAATGCCGAAATTTGTCAAAGAATTCAAGGAATTGCTTAGTAAGAAGGAGAAGATGGTTGATTTTGTCAACACACGCTTAAATGAAAATTGTTCTGCTGTCATTCTTAAAGAACTTCCGGAAAAACTTGGAGTTCCCAGTCGTTTTGTGCTACCTTGCATTTTTAACAAAGTTGAAGAATTTACTGCCTTAGCCGATCTCGGGGCAAGTATTAAATTGATGCCATTAAGTGTTTGGAAAAAGTTATCATTACCCGACCTTACACCAACAAAGATGACTCTTGAGCTAGCAAATCAAACTCTCGCTTACCCCGTTGGTATTGCCGAAGATGTTTTCGTTAAAGTTGGTACCTTCACTTTTCCGGCCGATTTTGTTGTTGTTTACTATGAAATGGACCCTCGTATTCCGTTAATACTTGGACGACCATTTTTGAGAACCGCAAAAACTTTACTCGATGTTGCCGAAGGTGAATTAATTCTAAGAGTCGGGAATGATCAACAAGTTTATAAGATGGGGAAGATTACAAGCAAATCAAATGGAAAAGAATCGGTGAAAAAGATTGATGTGCTGCAAGACGAGCTTACAACTCCTTTGGAAAGTATAAAGCTTGATGATTTTCTTATTTACAACAATCCTCTTTTCGAGACATGCTATGATAATCCACTTTTTCAAGACCATGTGGATGATTCTAATGATTCTCTCTCCAATTTGGATCCCCACCAATTTATGATTCTCCACCGATCTATGATGAATATGATGATGATACTAGTTCCGATGTGGATGATTATGATGATTTTTCTTCCGAGTATAAAGATATGCCAACTTATGATGACTTTGATGATGCTGACACTCTTTCGAGTGATTCTTCAAGTGTTATGTCTTCTACTGATGATTGTGCTCCTATTTTTGATGAAGATCCTCCGCTAACAATGCTTAATCCTACTTTGGATGATTACTCATTTGAGGAAGATTTTGCTACTTTTCTTAATACATACTTTCCCAATGAACATGATTCTCCTCCTTTGGAGTTTGATTATGGTCTTTATCCCCCTTCGGATATTAAGAAACCCATTTCCAAGGAGAAGAAACCAGACGACACCAACATCCGTAGTACCTATGTCCTAACACCTCTCTTTCCACCTTCTTCGGATGAGATTGTGCGGTTTATGGGCGAATCTTCAAGGTCTATTGAGTCTAAGTTTTATTTTCCCCTAAAGGAAAAGGTGTTCGATCCGGGTATCGAAATTTTTAAGCCATCTCAGTATCCATCTGATGAAATAAAAGGAAAGACTTTTGGAAAGAATGGAGTTATGCTTTCACTTCATCATACTATCTACCACCGTGCTCAACAATTGCTTAAGGGAACCTCGCCTACTCTTCTTTGGCTTGTCTTGTTCACCTTAAGCTTGTGCTACTTGATGGATGAAAACCATGTATTTGATCCCGGTGGATGTTCTTCAAGGTTCTTACCATTCTAATCAAGGTCGAGTCAGGCTCACGACTCGGTGAACAAAAACAAGCGCTTCTCGAGAGGCAACCCGAGTATTTATCCATTTTATCTGTTTTTATAATAAGGTAGGGGAGACCCTAGTATGTGTTTGTTGTTTTCTTTCTTATGATGTGCAGGGATTCGAGCTTTCAAAGATCCATTCTTGATAACTTTTGACGATCCGTGATTCCGTGTACCCGTCTTCCCGGTTCTATCTTAAACTCTTTTGATTCACTATTTTATATTCTTCAATATTAAAATAGGAATCACTTTAGTTGTTTCTTCGTTAGAAAGATTTAAACAACATGCACAATGTCCTAAGTGTTGGGAAGTTTACTCCCACATGCTTAAACATTGAGGAAAATGTTTATCTTAAGTGTAGGGGGGACTTCTATCAAAGTTAAGTGGGCTTCTCCATTAATTTGTCCTTATTTTAACCGGAAAATTGATTTTTCGACATTTTTCAAAAATTTTGATCTATTTTGGCCTATTAGTATTTTCCTTTGTATAGTTATTTACTTTCATTGCTAGAATAAATTTTAATAAAATGGATTTAGTAAGTTTAGATGTCTTTGATATATTAGGCCCGTCATGAATCTTTTGACTCAACCCGAGTTTACTTCTTTTGAGTTTACTCTAACTAGTATCCTTAACGTGTTTATATCGAGTTTTGCTAGGCTTTTATATTGGGAACTTTAAAACGCGAAAGTCTTAACTCTTACGGGTTAAGAACAAGAACTTTTCGCAAGTTCCTATAATTGATCTTAGAAAGTCGTTTATCAAGGGAACTTTAAAATGAGAATTCTAAACTTGAAAATGTCTAAGAAGTTGCAAGATCCTATAGATGACTTGAAAACCCAAAACTTTGATTCGATACGCTAAGCATCCACGAGTCTCATTCCTTGAGATTTTAAATTGTGGAGAACGAGAGATGATAGAGTCAATTATAAGTTTGGTATTCTTTCATGAATTTATGTGAGTTAATTATGAGCTTTTTCTCCCATCGCTTGTTAATAAATATATTTGCAATAAGTAAGGTTGTATGATTTGAAAAGTTACTTAGCTTCTAGCACAAGATCGTTTAAAAGTTGCTCGGTATTAATTAGAGTTCATAGCCAAGGCAGAACTTATTGAAGCGAGATGCAAAGATTGGCGAGTCCGAAAAGGCCCTAACAAGGCATGAGGGCTACATTTTGTTGCTAAAGATCCAAAGTGATGTGAAGAATCTTTTATCAAAAATCAACATGAAGGATCGAGACACACGACGAAAAGCAAATACTCCCGTAAAGATCATGGAGAAGTCTATTCATTGTAGTGTTTTACTACTCTTTAGGAAAAGAGAGTAAATAGGGAAAAGTAAGTGATGATTTAGGAAAATCAAACACTAATGACCCAATTAAGTTCGTTTCCCAAGGAAGTATATGTGTGTGAATAATTCTTAATTGATTTGAGATTAATATTTGAAAGAAGGAGATGAGAAAATAGAATGATGGATACGTGAAAATTACTACTACGACGACTAAAATAAAAACCGTAAAAAGTGACAAAATAAAAATAAATTCTAAAAATTCCGAAAAAATTCCCAAAAATCAAATTAAACAAACTAAGAGTTTACAAATGATCAAAGATTTTTCAAACCTTTTAATTAATTAAATATTAATTTTTAAATGCTAATTAAAGCCCTAAAAATCAAAATATTTATTAAAAAGCCCAAATAAAGATTTTTCACTTTGTAAACCTCTAAAATGACGAAATAAGAAAAACAACTATTTTTAAACTAAATAAAACTATTTAAAATGATTAAAAACTATTAAAAACTTAAAATAATTGTAGAAATTAGAAAAATGATGATAAAATTAATCTAAGACTTGCAAAAATCTATTTTAATGTATTAAACCTAAGAAAAATATAAAAAGTACAAATTTGTGAAATTTGAAATTTAATAATAAAATAATATTAAAAATCCAAAAATTATAAAAATTCTAAAAACTTACAAACTAGTTTATTTTAACCAAACTAATCAGAAAATGAAAGTGAAATTACCAAAATACCCCTAATGGGCTAAAATAGAAAATAGTCCAATCTAATGGGCTTTTTGGCCCAAAAACTTAAACTAAGCCCAAATGACCTGAAAAAGCCCTATCTGACTCAAAATTTAATTCTAAACACAAAAGTCTGAAGGCCCAAAAGCTGGTTTTGAGCTTATCACAGCTTAAATGGTCAACAGCTTATCCTTATTGGGCCAATAAGCCCATTAAGCAATAAGCCAATGCCATAAGCTCAAATTAGACACACAACCTTCTTTTGAGATGCCTAAGAGATCTATGAAAAGAAATTTTGAAAGCAAACCCAATAAGCCAGAAATAAGCAAAGTAAAATTTTACTAAAGGAAAAAATAGTCGGGTTAGAGTTCTAGGACGTTTCAGAAGCTCTGGTTTGTTGCAAAAGCTCACAAATAGCTTAACTAAGAAGAATCAACAAAGAAAACCCCAATAAGTCAAGTACAATAAGCTGTGAGAACCAATAAGCATTCTCTAAAAATAAGAAAAGTTGATTTCCTAGTGAAAAGCTCTTTATAAGTTCTGGTTTCTTCCAGTCAAGCTTATGAGGTGAGAATATTGATGAAAACTACAAAAATAAAGTTGTGGCACGTTTCAATAAGCTGGATTAACTGATAAGCTCTTTTTGATTTGGTCAACGAAAGTCAACGCGTCCAAAAAGTTACCAAACTTGAAGGATTAGGTTATGAGATGGAAATAAGCTTGTTTGAAGCTGTTTTGGAGAAAGTCTAGAGGTCTAGACCAATGGACTTAGCAAGACAGTGGTCTTACTATGCTTAATTTTGGCAAGAAAAGCACTATAAGCCAGTTAGCTTAATAGGCTTCAAATAAGCACACAACTAGTTTAAACAAGCAAATTAGCAGCTAATGAAGAGATAACAAGCAACACAATCCAAAAATATTATGGGTGCAAGCAAATGTGGAGGTCAATTAGAGGTGGTCATTTGCTGGTGCATTTGACCACTTCAGTGGTTTGAAAGCTCTTAGCTTATCCAATAAGCCACCAATCAAAGAGACCAGATAATGCAGAGATACACACCAATGTAAACTACTCCCAAACCAAAATTCAACCCTTGAATCAAAGTTTTAAACAAATGGCAGCTTCTGATGTGTTTGACCACAAACCAAATCCCTTTTGACAGATTTTTGATTAATTGTGTAAAACTTAGTTATAGCTTTAGAAACCTTCCTAAATAGCTAAGACAGCTTAAAAACAACTATTACTGGTCTACAAACCTTAAAAACCAAGGAGCAAAGGCCTTAAGGCCTTGCTCAACCAAACACCCCTTAAATCCCTTTTTTGACTAATTTTAACTTGATTTCCAAATTTTTCCAAGTAACCTATCTCTTTTATGATTCCTACAAGTCTACTAGGTGACTACTAAAAGAAATAAACTGAAAACTTGATGCTACAAACACAGGTACACAAAATTACATAGCAACTTCCACTTAACAGATTTTTAGATAAATTTGTTGAGAGGAATTTTAAAGAGAACACAAACTTATCCCCCACAACTTCCTAGGGGGATTCAGCTATGCTCCTTGGACCTTGTTCAACAACTAGAACAAGACCAAGCTACTTGGACAATAACACACCCTAAAGGAGGATCAAAGGTTGATCCCAAGGGCCTTCAATGGTTGATCTCCTTCCACAATGAACAAACAACCAAGCCAATGCTTCAATTCTTTCCTAAAGCATGCTGGTAACAAGCTTTGATCAATCCTTGAAGCAGGGTTGGGGTTAGTAACAGCTGTAATCAAAATAATGGGACAAGCTATAACAGTTACCTAATAAGCACCTTTTGAGTTCTTATAAAAGCTTTGTTAAGTAAGACCAGTCCAAGCCCTTCAAGTATGAACAACTTGAGAGGCAAGACAACAGATCTACAACCTTATTATCCACAAACTTCAATAGTTGAAGCTATGAACAACAGGTCAATATGCTACCTCAGACCACTTTTGAAAACCAAAATTCAAAAGTGTTCACAATCCTTGATTTGAAACCAAGCCTCACACCTTAGATATGATGAACCTAAGATGGAAAGGAGTGTTTACAAACCCTAAGATCCAAAGTTCCTTGAAGAATCAAGAACTTAGAACCCTAAACGTTTTTTTACAGAAACTTGAAAATATTTTTGTGAAAATATTCAAATTCTAACCAAACAATACTCGTGGCCAAAACAAACCACATACAAACATCAACAATGAATATGGAACTCAAATTCTAGCACCTAAACAACAGCTTCAATTTTATAAAAAGGAATTACACTTGAACTTTTCAAAAACCAACTTTTATTAAAACTTGAAAGGAAATACAATTTAGAATGCTAGAAAATGGAACAAAGGGGTACTCCACAACTTGGGCCTCCTTTTATAGGCAATAACTAGGGTTTACACATGCTAAAATTACAAGAAAATAAAGCTACAAACTTCCCAAATTGCCCTTGATGCCTTGACGTGTTTTTGTGCCTTGTAGAATCTTCCATTTGATCTTAACCATTTAAATGGTGCTTGGAGGCTACGTTTAGCAAAAGAGTGGTTAAGATTTTGCCACTTGTCACATGTAAAGGTTATATGGTGACGTGATTGGTTGAGTGAGGTCCAAGAATGAGTGGGGGAATGATTTGAGTGTGATGGTTGAAGCGTGTGGGTGTGGTGATCGTGTGGGGAGAGTTAATTGGGAAATTACCTTGGGTAAGAATAAATTTGTAATTGGGTTGGGGACGGTGAATAGTAAAGTTTTTGATCCTAAACACGTGAACAGTATGTGTTTAGCGCGTGTTTTTAGGATTTGAACTTTGAGATATGACAAAAGTAACCCTCCTCTTTTCTCTTCTATTGTTTTTCGTTGGTTTAACTTTTACAAAGAAATTCCTTCTTTATCAAAGTTTTCACTTTGATAATTTTGACACCAAACTTTGTATAAAAGTTATCAAGGGTTGTTTTGTAACTTTTTTGATTTTCCTAGGGCTAATCTTGTACTTTATTGAACTTTGAAGGTCTTCATTTGATCTTTGACTTCATGAGGTACTATTGTTGACAATTTAGAATTGTTGTAGGACTAAACTTGTCAAATCTTCAAAGTTGAAGGACCTTTTTGTAATTTTGACAAACTTAAGGGACCAAACTTGTAATTATGAATATAAAAGGGTATTAAGTGTCATATCTTCATGGATTAAGTATCAATCTGGTACATCTTCAAGTCTTTAAGGGTTTTTCTTTGAGAAATCCATAACTACGGCCCGGTTCTTTGTACGGCTTCGTTTCTCGTGTCAGTTTTTCCTTGTTTCTTGTGATCTTTTGTCTTTTTCACGATATCCATACCTAAAATACACAATTAAACAAACACAATCATATATATGGTATATTTATGACATTTTATGCATTTAAAGCCCGAAAACAACGATGAGATCATGTATAAATGCCATCTCATCACTCCCCATACTAAGACATTGTCGTGCCCTCACGCAATGCTAGAATAAAGTATTTAAGCATCTCCAAAGTTTAATTTTATTACCCTTTATTGAAAAGTAAAAGACTTGCAACAATACTCTGAAGATGTGTAAAGACATTAAGTATGATTTTCATCACGTGTGTGACTTTTAGGGTCAATGAATAGAAACAAGTAAATGTCCTATAGAGTAAAGTTCGTCATCCTTTATTGTCATACATTCCATGCTAAGTGCAAAAACGAGATCATTGTTGGTACAAGTCACAATGCTAACACTACTCATATGTTCAAATTGTGTAATACTTTTTCTCCCCGTAATCCTAGTTATTATGGAAGGAAATGGGTTTCTAGAAGTTTTTAACTATTTTTCATGGATCACAAGTGATTCATATTAACTTATTTGAGTATTTATTAGTCCGAAAGTAAAGTAGCACGATTTAATTGATGGTTAGCCGAAGGACAAAATATTTTAAAACGGCTTCTCGAGTATCTCCTTAAGTTCATATCTTGAAATAACTTGTTTCACGATTTGAGACCTTTCTCGGACCGATATTTGGCATGTACCTCATACTTCAAATCTTGGGAAGACGTTCTTGAAATTATGCTCTTCTCTTCATATTTTGGAATTTCTTCACTTGACTTTTTTGAGAGATTCTTCATACTTGGACCGCGACTTCATCATTTTTCTTCAATCTTTATTTTGGACTTGGATATACAACGATCCGCCTCCTTTTCGGACTTGGATATATTTATCCTCATACCTTGTAAGGGTCTTTTTGGATAGACTTTCTCCATGATCTTTAGAGGAGTAATTGCTTTGCGTCATGTGTCTCGATCCTTCATATTGATTTAGGAATAATGATACTTCACATCATCTTGGATCTTTAGCAAAAAATAGAGCTCCTCATGCCTTGTAAGGGCCTTTTTGGATCTTCACCAATCTTCGCATCCTGCTTCAATAAGTTATGCCTTGGCTATGAACTCTATTCTACTCCGAGCAACTTTTAAACGATATTGTGCTAGAAGCTAAGTAACCTTTCAAATCGTACGACCTTACTTATTGCAATTATTATTATTCCTAATGCATTGATCTTATGGGAGAAAAAGCCACAATTAAAAACATATGAGTTTTTGAAAAAACATTTTCATGTTCTACGTTTAGCATGATCGCTTGTCTAACTCTATCATTCCTCGTTCTTCACTATTTAAAGACCTCTAATTAAAGAGACTCGTGAATACTTAGCCATGCAAGTCAAAATCAAGCCAAATTTGGATTAGCTTTCATTAAGACTATATCAAATCAAAGTTTTGGGTTTTCAAGCCACCTATAGGATCTTGCACTTTCTTGGACTTTTTCAAGTTTAGAGAATGCATTTTATAGTTCCCTTGATAAGTGACTTTCTAGGATAAATTATAGGAACTTGCGAAAAGTTCTTGTTCTTAACCCGAATGAGCTAAGACTTTCGTGTTTTAAAGTTCCCTATATAACAATACTTGATTCGAGCAGGTTAAGGAATGTAAAGGGCTCCAAATGCCCATCAAGTCAAAAATTAGCTCTTATTCTACCCATCGGAAAATATACATTCGTATCTTAAAAACACTTATTAAAACTAAGAAAAAACTTTAAAATCTGGCCATTTTTAGCCTTATTAGCAAAACAAAACAAAACGTTGAAAGTTGGGAAAACGTGAGGGCGTAGCAAAGCAATTATCTATTCACCCCCCCATACTAAAATTAAACATTGTCCTCAATGTTTCGAGTCTAAAGGTGGAGCACCCCCATACTAGAGACGAAGAGTCGAATGCTTAGGATCTAGCATGGAAAGGGTGATCAATAATATATCTAAAGCCGTTTATTAATTATTCTAAAAGATAATTGTTAGACCAATAAAGGATATGTCATGGATTCGTGAAAAACTTCTTCAAGCAAATGATGGAGGCTCACGTAAACGAACACGAGAGTCTTCAACCGTTGTGATGACGATGATCTAGATAACACATTCACAAACAACCACGAGACAACGAGTTGGAAGGGCACAAATCCCCTCTCATTATTTATTAGAAAGTATAAAAGGATAAGCATGGGATCTCCCCCACGAGGCACCTCGTTTTTGATTACTGAGTCATGAGCTCGACTCAATCCCCTCAATGCTAATTATCATTGGGGAAGGTAACTTGGTCGAGGTCATCCAGCGAAGGAACTTCGCCACCAAAGTAGTGCTTAAGCCTATGTCCATTCACATTAAAATTAGGACCATCATTTTGAGCTAGCTCGATGGTCCCATAAGGAAACACTTGTGTTACGGTGAAAGGACCCGACCAACGAGATTTCAATTTCCCAGAAAATATCTTTAATCTAGAGTTAAAAAGTAACACTTGATCACCAACGTTAAAAACCTAGTTTTTAATCTTTGCATCATGAAACTTTTTAGTCTTTTCTTTGAAAATCAATGAATTTTCATAAGCATTATCTCTTAATTCATCCAATTCATTCAATTGTATTTTTTGGTGATCTCCAGCGGTTTTTAAGTCAAAATTAGCATGGTTAAGGGCCCAATATGCCTTATGCTCCAATTCAATGGGCAAATGACAATTCTTTCCATAAACCAACTTATATGGAGTACAACCATAGGTTTCTTATAAGCGGTCCTAAAGGCCCATAAAGCGTCATCGAGTTTGTCGGACCATGAAGCACGGTTTTCTCCAATCGACCTCTCTAAAATCCTCTTTAAATCTCGGTTTGAAACCTTGACTTGCCCACTCGTTTGCGGGGATAAGCCGTAGAAAGACGATGAGTAACTCCATATTTCTTTAAGACCTTCTCGAATTGGTCATTACAAAAATGGGTTCCACGATCGCTTATAATAGCGCGAGCGGTTCCAAACCGAGAGAATAGTTGCTTCAAAAACTTCACTACCACACGAGCATCATTAGTAGGTAAAGCCTTAGCTTCCACCCACTTAGAAAGGAAGTCGACGGCGACGAGGATATACTTGTTACCATGAGACGATGGGAACGGCCCCATAAAGTCTATGCCCCAAATGTCAAAAATCTCACACACTTGAATTATATTTTGCGGTATTTCATCACGTTGAGACGGTTTTCCTTGACGTTGGCACGAATCACACGACTTCACAAGTGCGTGTGCATCACGATAGATAGTAGGCCAAAAAAAGCCAGCATCGAACACTTTCTTAGCCGTGAGATTAGCACTATGGTGACCACCCGTGGGTCCCTCGTGACAAGCTCTAATGATGTTAGAAGCTTCGGCACCAAAAACACAACGTCGAACGAGTTGGTCCGCACAAACCCGAAATAGATAAGGGTCGTCCCAAAAATAGAACTTGACGTCACGAAAGAATTTTCTCTTTTGTTGTGTTGTCATACCCTTGATTATGAAATTGCCCGCATGGTAATTTGCAATGTCGACAAACCATGGGGTGGTGTCTTTAGAAGTCACTACACCGAGAGTCTCGAGAGGAAATGTTTCGGTGATTTCCTTGTTCTCGAAAACATATTTGTGAGGATCTTCTAGACGAGAGAGATGATCGGCCGCTAGATTATCGGCTCCTTTTTTGTCAAGCACGGTGACATTAAATTCTTGGAGGAGGAGCATCCAACGAAGCAATCTCGGCTTAGCATCTTGCTTAGCTAAGAGATACTTGATAGCCGAATGGTCGGTATACACTATGCTTTTAGTTAAAACAAGATAAGGTCAGAATTTCTCAAAAGCATAAACCATGGCAAGGAATTCCTTTTCTGTTGTGGTGTACTTTAATTGAGCCTCGTTCATCGTCTTACTAGCATAATGGATAGGATGGAAATGCTTTTCATAACGTTTCCCTAAAACGGCCCCTATAGCATAATCATTTGCATCGCACATGATTTCAAAGGGTAATTCCCAATTAGGAGCAACAAGAATGGGAGCTTCGGAAAGTTTCCTTTTGAGAGTTTCGAAAGCTCTAACACAATCCTCATTGAAATTAAAAGGAGCATCCTTCTCGAGAAGGTGTGTCATAGGTCGAGAAATTTTCGAAAAGTCTTTGATGAAACGACGATAAAAGCCCGCGTGGCCTAGGAAACTCCTAACTCCCTTAAGGGTTTTGGGATGAGGTAACTTGGCGATGACGTATACCTTAGCTTTATCGACCTCAATCCCCGCTTTCGAGGCCTTATGTCCTAAGACGATTCCTTGTTTACACATAAAATGACATTTTTCACAATTAAGCGCAAGACTGGTTTCTTCACAACGTTTTAACATTTGCTCGAGATTAGATAAACACGACGTGAACGAATTGCCAAACACCGAAAAGTCATCCATAAGCACTTCCATCGACTTCTCGATCATATCATGAAAAATAGCCATCATACACCGTTGAAACGTACCCGGTGCATTACAAAGTCCGAAAGGCATCCTACGATAAGCAAACGTTCCATAAGGACATGTAAACATAGTCCTCTCTTGATCACGAGGGTTGATAGGGATTTGAAAGTAACCGGAAAACCATCTAAAAAACAATAGAATTCATTTCCCGCGAGTCGCTCCAACATTTGGTCCATGAAGGGCAAAGGAAAGTGGTCTTTACGAGTGGCGTCATTTAACTTTCGGTAGTCAATACACACCCTCCAACCGGTCACAACACGAGTGGGAATTAACTCGTTGTTTTCATTGGGCACAACGGTCATTACTCCCTTTTTAGGGACACAATGGATTGGGCTCACCCATGGGCTATCGGAGATAGGATAAATCATTCCCGCGTCAAGGAGTTTTAAAACTTCCTTTTTGATGACATCGTGAATTTTGGGGTTTACCCTTCTTTGACTTTGATTGCGGGTTTGTAGTCCTCCTCCATTAAAATCTTGTGAGTACAAAGTTTTGGGTCAATATCCTTAATGTCAGAAATTTTCCACGCAATTGCCCCTTTATGAGCTTTAAGAATTTTTAAGAGCGCGGTTTTTTCATCATTAGCAAGACCTTTTGCAATAATAACCGGCAACTTGTCATCACCTTCCAAGAATGCGTATTCAAGGTGAGATGGAAGATCTTTCAATTCAAGGATAGGCGGTTCCTCGATTGAAGACTTTTGCTCAACACTCTTAACTTTCATCGGCGGAAGAAATGGTGGAATAGAAGTATCATCACTAATAATCACCTCATCTTCATTGTCGATTTCATTTGAAGTAAAATCGCCTCCTTGGAATGGAGTGAGATTTGGTGTAGAATTAGCAAGAATTGGATCCAAAATAGTAGGATTGCCACTTGACGAGCTATCAGAAAAACCTAACACTTCTTGTGAAAACTCATCGCAAACCACATCAACTAAGTAGATGTGATTGATGGTAGCGATTGCATAAACATGAGAAGGTTTTGATTTTTGAGTAGCATTTATAACAAGTTCCTCTTCGTTGAATCTCAAAGTAATAGTTCTTGCATGAACGTCGATAAGCGATCTCGAGGTGTCTAAAAATGGACGACCTAAAATTAGAGGAACTTGAGGATCCGCGGGGATGTCAACTACTATAAAACCAACCTGATAGTAGAACTTCCCCACTTACACGAAAACATCCTCGGGTACTCCACATGCTAAAATCATAGAATGATCGGCCATCTCGATAGACATGTTCGAAGGAGTAAGAGCCAGAAGCAAAAGCGATTTCCAAATGGAAAATGGCATCAAATTAATGCTCGCACCATGATCGGCCAAGGCGAGGCATTCTTTCATATCTTGTATATCACAAGGAATGAGAAAGTTTCCGGGGTCACCAACTTTTTCCTGTATGCGGTTAAGATAAATCGAAGAACAATTAGCAAGCTTTGAAAGCTTTTCCTTATCATTCATCATACTTTTGAAAGTGGAAGCGAAACGAGGCATATATAACAACGTGTCGGCTAAACATACATCAAAATGAACTTGTTAAAACATTTTTATAAAAAGCTCGATTTGTTGTTTGATACATTCTTGCAATTTCTCTTTGTTTCGTCTCGAAGGGTAATGTAAGGGTGGTGTGGGTTGGACATTAGGCAACGACCTTGGAATCTCGGGTTCCATGATTGGTATTGGTTCAACCGTAGGTGTGGCATGAGCGGTACTTCGTGGGCTTGTGATATGCTCCTTTTCGACCATCACCTCGGGCTGTTTCTCGATTTCCTTCTCCGTAGAAGTACTTGGACGAGAGATTGGTTCCTTGAAAGTTTTACCACTACCTGTAGTAATAACCTTCATTTCTCCCTTCGGGTTTGCAATGGTATCACTAGGAAGACCACCCGAGGAAGAGGGTTTACACATGATTGCTTCAAACATTTTTTCCATTCGGTCTTCAAATTTTGATTGCCTAGCATCCGCTTTTAACAATTCTTGCTTAATCTCATGTTGTCCTTGTTCCATCTTTTGTTGCATTTGTTGAAGACGTTGAACGTTTCCTTCCATTTTATTAGCATGAGTCTTAAGTTCATTAGCAAGTTCGTTTTTAAGCTCGTTTTTCAATTCGGATCTTAAGCTAATCATTTCACGTTGCATATTATCAAATTTAACATCATTTGCTTTAGCATAATTCAAAAGTTCTCCTTGAAGATTTTTGGTGTGATCATTTTGAAAACCTTGTGTAGTAGTTTGAAAATCCCGGTTTTGGTTTGGATTTGAAGTTTGTCCATTCCCACTTTGATAATTCCCTTTGTTGTAGTTACATGAATTGCCTTGATAACCACCATTTTGATTGTTGTTTCAATAGTTGTTAGCATTTTGATTTGGTGGAGCTTTATTTGGGCGGAAACCTTGGCCATTTTGGTTGTAAGTTCCCGTTGCTACGTAAGCACTCGAAGTGTTACCACCGGCGGTAATACACTCGGAAAGATCATGAGCTCCACCACAAGATAAACAACTCTTATCAACCGCTTTAACCGATCCGGAATTCAAAGCATCTTGTGCTTTCCAATGATTCATTAGATTTGCAAATCTATCGAAAAACCGATTTTCCTCATTTGCTTCATCATGTAAAGCATTCATGTTACGAGACAATGACGATGATGACGAACCCATATTGGCAACACTCGGTGTGTTACGAGGGTTATAAACCTTAGATCTATTCTCGATAATCTTTAAAGCTTCATTGGCCGTTTTGCACAAAAAATTACCACCCGTGGCGGCATTCAAATAATCTCGTTCATGATCATTAAGCCCATTATAAAAAGTATCTATTTGATGCAATTCCGAAAAATCATGGTGTGTACATTCATGTAACATTTCCTTAAATCGTTCCCATGTCATTGAAAAACTTTCATTATTACTTGTACAAATCTTGAAATCTCATTTTTCAAATGTGTTGTTTTATATGGTGGAAAAAATTGGTTCACAAACTTAGAAACGAGATCACCCCATGTCAAAATCGAATTTGGCGGTACTTTCTCAAGCCAAATTTTAGCGGGTCCATCTAACGAGTATGGAAACAATATCATCTTAATGGTGTCATGTGGAACATCCTTAAACTTACTTGTTGCGGTGAGACGATTAAAATTACTTATGTGATAATACGGGTTGTCTTTCTCATGACCTCTAATCTTATTTGCTTGCAACATCGACATTAAACCCGTCTTAATCTCGAAATTCTCCGCAAGGATGGCGGGAATCACAATAGCTTCTCAAAACCCTCGGTGGGTGCTTGAAGCAACTCCATCATAGTACGATTAGCCATGACGACTATTGGTTCTACAACGGGTTCATCAATTGGAGTTTGTTCTTCAATCAAAGGACTTTGGTTTCCTTGACTTTGACGACGTTTACGAGCTCGTTTTGCTTGATTACGAGTTAGCATAAACTTGACGAAGAATGGGAGGTGAGCAAAGAAGATTCTTTTCCGGAGTTCTGTGGATTTTCAATTTTTTTGTGTTTTTGATTGTTTTTAGATTTTTTTGGATTTTGTGTATCTATGTAGACAACAATCTAGCAAATCTCTCCTCGAATCAAACTCTTGATTAAAGAAGCCTCAAAAGAATGAAAACGATCATGTGGAGTTAATGCCTTCGAATGACTTTAGAACTTTGGTGAAAACCAAATTGTTCAAGAGGGTTTAATCACAAAGAAAACCAAGTAAATATATATGATACGTAATAGTACTCTGGGCGGTAAAACCCTCGATTAGCCTTCAATCTTAAAATACTCACAAGCAAGCGGGGAAACGAGGCGGAGCGAAGCACTTAAGAGCCTTTTTCCTTAGGGTATATTTTATAATACCCGTCTTATACCTACCTTATAGTTTGTATTTTTCAAAATCGAGCTTCACGAAAGTATTTATCTATTTTTGCCTTTTTCTTTTTGTTTGAGATTCGAATATAACAATTAGGAGATCAAATCCAAATTAAGGTTGTGTTTGCACACTTTTGGAGATATTTTGTATTTGTTGTGATACTTAATACAATATAGTAATAATAATTTCACAAGAAAAACGAAAAAACCGATAATACGTATTAGTAGAGTTCTACTAATACAAATACTATTTATGGCTAATATTAAAAACAAAATGACAAATTAATCACGACACACCTCCCCGGCAGCGGCGCCAAAATGATTGTAGTGTTTTACTACTCTTTAGGAATAGAGCGTAAATAGGGAAAAGTATTAAGTGATGATTTAGGAAAATCAAACACTAATGACCCAATTAAGTTCGTTTCCCAAGGAGGTATATGTGTGTGAATAATTTGTAATTGATTTGAGATTAATATTTGAAAGAAGGGGATGAGAAAATAGAATGACGGATACGTGAAAATTACTACTACGACGACTAAAATAAAAACCGTAAAAAGTGACAAAATAAAAATAAATTCTAAAAATTCCCAAAAAATTACCAAAAATCAAATTAAACAAACTAAGAGTTTACAAATGATCAAAACTTTTTCAAACCTTTTAATTAATTAAATTTTAATTTTTAAATGCTAATTAAAGCCCTAAAAATCAAAATAATTAATAAAAAGCCCAAATAAAGATTTTTCACTTTATAAACCTCTAAAATGACTAAATAAGAATAAAAACTTTTTTTATAAATTTTTAAACTAAATAAAACTATTTAAAATGATTAAAAATTACTAAAAAATTAAAATAATTCTAGAAATTAGAAAAATGATGATAAAATTAATCTAAGAGTTACTCCATTTTCCACTTGCTCCTTGATGAAATGGTAGCGAATGTCAATATGCTTCGACCGAGAGAATTGAACTTTGTTGCAGCATAAGGCAATTGCACTTTTGTTGTCGCAGTACATTGGAATTTTGTTGAAAACTAGACCATAGTCGGTTAATTGCGATCTCATCCAAAGAATATGAGCACAGCAACCAGACATAGCTATGTATTCTGCTTCCGTACTTGAAATTGCAGCGCTATTCTGCCTTTTCGATGCCCAATTGATTAATCGATCTCCTAGTAGTTTCAATGTTCCACTCGTGCTACGCCTTGTATCTTGATAACCCGCGTGATCCGCATCTGCATATGCCATTAGTGCAATAGAAGAGTCCTTCGAATACCAAAGTCACGATTAATGGTTCCTTTAAGATATCGAAAGATCCGTTTAACAGTAGCTAAGTGTAACTCAGTAGGCCTAGTTTGATACCGAGCACACATACATATAGCAAACTGAAGATCAGGTCGACTAGCTGTGATATATAGAATAGTACCGATCATTCCACGGTAAAGTGTCGGATCAACGACAACTCCATGTGGATCTGCATCAAGCTTAGTTCGTTCCACCATTGGAGTATCCACGGGGGTCGCAAGATTCCATCTTATATTTCTTAAGAGATTCAAGGGCATACTTGGATTGACTGATAAAGATGCCTCTAGGACTGTGAGATATCTGAAGACCTAAGAAAAATGATACCTTGCCCATCATTGACATCTTAAACTTGGAAGACATGAGTTTCCCAAATTCGTCGGATAAGGTTTGGGTCGAGGCTGCAAATATAATATCATCAACATATATTTGTACCATAATCATATCTTTACCTCGTTTCTGAATGAACAGCGTGGGATCCACCTTGCCTTTAGCGAAGCCTTGCGTAATGAGGAATTGTGACAATAGATCATACCATGCGCGTGGAGCTTGCTTTAACCCATAGAGAGCCTTCTTAAGCTTGTATACATGATTAGGATTATTAGGATTCACAAAACCATCCGGCTGTTGAACATAGACCTCTTCCTTGATTTCACCATTAAAAAATGCCGTCTTTACATCCATCTGATAGACGATCATATTCATGTGGGCTGTATAAGCGAGGAATAATCTAATAGCTTCCAAACGGGCAATAGGTGCAAAGGATTCCATAAAGTCGATGCCCAATAATTACTTGTATCCACGAGCTACTAGTCAAACTTTGTTCTTCAATATTCCGCCTAACTCATCGAGTTTCACCTTGTAAACCCATTTCAAAGTAAGTAATTGCACTTGATCCGGGCATGGGACAAGTTCCCATACTTCAAGACGTATAAATTCATTAAGTTCTTCTTGCATAGCTTCTATACAACAAGATTGAGTAAAAGCTTCTTGCCATGTCTAAGGTTCATCTTCAGTAAGAAAAACATCAAAATGACAAAACATTGCATTTTCTTGTAACTGACTTCGTGTGGATACCGGACAATTAGGGTCACCAATAATAGAATCTATAGGATGATCCTTTGTCCACTTGTTGTCATGTTCACGAATCCGTGGATTGGATTATACTGTAGAAGGAGCTTCCTCTAAGGTGTACGACCCAACTTGATTATGGTCAGGAATTGGTACACCAAAGAATGGAAGTTCACGCATTTGAGCGAATTCCAAATCGTGATCATCATCATCCTCTTCATCATCAATAGGCATGACATGGGTAGATGATTCGGGTGTAGGTTGTGAATTACTTGTTGAAGGTATATCTTGACCAATTGTAGGTGCAGACGTATCTGATTGTACTTCGGTTGCTGGAGCGACAACTTCGGTTACCGGAGCTATTACCTCAGGTTCTGGAGCAACAATACTTGGAGGAGTAAAAAATTCATCAAAGAACGGTTGAAACAACGTATCCCATTCATTCCTAGTAGGTGGTATAAATGATGAAGTAGGGTTGTTTGGGACAAGACCAATACTAATGTTACTGGGTCCCATTTCATGAAGTGCGGGTTCAGAGCTGCTTTGCTCAGAAGCCATTGCTGTCAGCTCATCAAAATCAACATTCATAGTTTCGAGGATCTTGCAAGAGTTACGGTTGTAGATTCGATATGCCTTCTTTGCGGGTGCGTAACCAATGAAAATACCAATATCAGCCTTTGGTTGAAGTTTTCCCAAATTGTCACCATCATTATTTGGATAGCAAAGAGAACCAAATACATGAAGATATGATAAATCTGGTACTTTTCCATGGAGAAGCTCATAAGGTGTTTTACCATGGCGTTTACGAATTAGTGACCGATTTTGGGTGTACAATGCTGTAGATACTGCTTCTGCCCATAAAAACAATGGAGCCTTTGCGTAAATTAACATCGTTCGAGAAGCTTCCATAAGTGTGTGATTTCGCCTTTCAACGACAGCGTTTTGTTGTGGAGTGCGTGCAACGGATGTTTCATGAGATATGCCAACTTCTTCATAATAATCACGCAAGATTTGATTCACAAATTTGGTTCCATTATATGTACGAATGCGTCGGACAATAGTGTTGAGACGCACTTGAATCATCTTGAGAAATCCGATGATGAATTTAGGTGCCTCATTTTTTGTTGTAAGAAATTTCACCCATGTAAACCGGGAGTAATCATCGACAATTACGAGGATGTACTTTTTGCCACTAAGACATTTAATACGCATTGGCCCACAAAGATCCATATGCAACAAATAAAGTTTCTCTTGATTGGTGTCTTCAGTCTTGGGTTTGTATGATTTCTTAGTGCTTTTCCTCATTGTACACGCGGAACACAAATGATCATTGTGAAATGAAATTTTAGGAAGACCACGAACAAGTTCATTTTTCGCCAAATGATTAATAGCGTCAAAGTTAAGATGAGATAACCGTCGATGCCATAACCATGACTTAGTCTTCGATGCTTTGGAGAGAAGACATATGGGATAAGCGGCCATCATGTCTTGTACAGACAAAGTATACAAATTATTCCCTCGAGTACCTTTCAATAAATCAACCCCTTCCAAATTACGTATGAAGTAGGTATGCTCTCGAAAAGCAACTTCTAGGTTTGCATCACAAAATTGTCCCACAGAAAATAAGTTTTGACCGAGACCTTCCACATAATACACTCTCGAGATAATAACATTCCCAATATGATATTCACCGTAACCCATTATCTTTGCAATATGATCATTTCCAAATCGAACCGTACCAAGAAACTTGTTGACGAAGTTTCTGAGCTGAGAGCGATCTACGGTCATATGCTTGGAGCAACCAGAGTCCAAATACCAAAGAACAATTTGGACCACCTGTTTTCAATAACAACAGTAGACAATGCATTGAAAACTATTGGTTCCGGAGTGTTAGCAGATACATATATAAGATTATCAGCATTGCTAGCATTTGTGTGACCCTTAGATTTCCTGCGTTTTCTATTGTGATTTTTAGCACTAACAGGTTTTACTGTTCCAACTGTATTAGGTTTTGGATTATTCGCGGGCACTACAGTGGGAGTAGACCTATTTAAAGGGCACTTGCTTCCTTCAGTAGTGTTAGTGTTCCTAGTTAAAGGATACACTTGTGTTTTAGTAGCCTTGGTACTCCTAGTTAAAGGGCACGCTTTCTTCGTTTTAGTGGGAGTGATCCTAGTTAAAGGGCACATATTTCCTACTATAGTGAAAGTTCTACCAGTGGGTCGCCACAACCAACCAACTTGGGTTAACACTTTCCCAGTCGGTTTCCATCCTAATCCTTTTTTTCGGGCATTCATCTCATTCACATGGTCAATAAGACAAGAATCATGACGATTAGAAAAGATACATTCATTGCAATTCCAACATTTCAAATTAAAATTCACAATAGGCATAGAACGCTGCACAACCGCAGAGCCTTTAGGTTTAGCTACATGATTCTTTTTATTCAAAACAGAAATAACATTCCTAGGATGGGCTTCTACTTTCTTCTTCAATTGACTACTAGATGGAGGCAAGATCCTATCATTCTTCTTGATTCTTTTAAGCTTAGATCTTTGATCCTTAGTAGTGGTGCTTACTCCTGTAGAAGGCAACACGGGAATATTAGAAGCTGGTTTTGATTCCGCCTTATCTTTAGTGACCAAAGTTTGAGATGGTTAAGTCCTAGGGCCCTTATTAAATGGTGTGACGGCTATAAGGTTCCTTTTGATTGCACTAGAGGACGATGCTGAGACAGTGGCTGCGTTATCCACAACATTCTTACCTTTTAGAGTACGAAGTATTTCCTTTAACTCAGCCAAGGCCAGGTTCTTATCACAAATTTGTTCCCTCAAATCAGATATTTCCACCGACTTTCGATTCAATTGTTCAATCAATGATTGATTCTGTGCAGTGGTATCAACACATGCGAACTTTACTGAATCGAAGAGTCGTGTATCTTTCTGTTTTAAGTTATCAACTTTGGACAAAATCTTGGAAACTCGATTATCTATATTAACTTTAAATTCTGAGCGACCTCAAGTACGTTCACACAGTTAAGCTCCATAGATTTCTCTATGTCTATCGGCAAAGATTTAGCAACTTTGTCACTTGGCTAACGCTGTTTTGATTGTAAATTCAATCGAAAATTCTTTTCAAAGTTTGCATCATCGATATTAACACCTTCGAATGACGTTTCAAAGATTTCTTGAATAAATTGTTGCTTGCATTCAAGCGAAATACAATGTGTTTGGATCTCATCAAAACGTTTTGAAAGCGAAGAATATGAATCTTGAAGCTTTAAAAATGCAGCGTCAGATTCGTGATAAATACTATCTACCACATTATCCACAGATTCAACATTATGCACAATAGAATCATTATTAACACTTTTATTCACACAGACAGAAACTATATCATGAGACATCACTTGTTTCAGAAGCTGATCATTTTGGCGAGAAACCCGTTCTATTTCAACTAAACTGTTTTCATAAGCATCATCCATTTCATTGAAAACACGTTTAACTTCTTCTATTTCCAAACGCAAATCTTGATCAAGATTACTAAGACAAGCTTTAACATTCTTTACAAACGGAACAATTTCGTCTCGGAACGCAGCTCTAGTGTGCTCAAAGTTCCATTCACCTTCCGTTATGGCCATGGCCGTCGTACGTTCCAAAATGACCTTGTCAAAATCGGCTGAGTGTTGGTGTACCACTTTTAAGTTAACGGACGCTTTACTTACCGGTGGAAGTAACTTTGTTAAATCTGTTTTGACGAGTGTAGGAGACGTACTAAGAGGGTTTTCATTTGACAAACTTTGAGGCACAAGAACTGTTAGTTCAGCTAAGTCCTTTTGTAAGCGGATACGTGTCTTTTTAGAAAGTTGATCTTTATTATGCTTATCATAATCAACGTATGGAATTTTGAAAACATTTTAGAATGAGTTTCTTCGGTAAGTGACTATGTCTCCTTAGAACTACGAACATAAGGTGCTTCTTTCGATTTGCCAATTATGGTCATATCATAACGACAGGGAATATATTCCTGAGCTTGTTTTGCATAACCGGGATTAGGTGGTAAATTTTGAAGACGCTTAAGTTCCATTTATTTAAACGATTTAGTTAAAAGATGAACCTTTTCTGTGGAAGCGTATTGTTTTAAAAGCTGTTGTTCTTTGAATTTAAGAAGTTTGGTAGCATTAATTTCCGATTCAAACTTTTTAGACTCGAGAGTTTCGAAATCCATTTTAAGTTTCTAAAAATCATTGACAACTGACTCTTTAGCTTTTTATTCATTGGAAAGATTAGCTTTTAATGATTCTATTTCTTTCAAGTGTTCAATCTTTTCAAAACGAAATTTGTCAAATTTAGAACATGTTATTTTCTCTGCTTGAGGGACCATTTCAAAAGTTTTGACCTTTTCTTTATGCAACGCAAGCTAAGTAGTTAGGGTGGAATTCGTATCTACGGATTGTCTGAGAGCCATATGCATTTGATCAATAATATGTTTAGGTACCATGACCAAATCATGTTGAGCATAAGATTCCATACCCGTCGTAGCATTTGGTTGAGGTTCACTCAAATGTGTAGGATTGGGTACCACATCATTTGAGTTACTAGTTCTCGAATGATGTTCGAGGTTGTCATTTTCATGCCCAACTTGATGTGGGTTATCATCATTACCAAGATTGGTTGTGGTGGGTACCTCACTGACGACATCAGAACCATAGTGAGAGAGATTAGCAACGAGAGCAGCGTAGGCAGAGTGAATGTCATCACAATCTGAATTATATGCGTCAAGATCATCTACTTGATAAGTTGCATTAGAAGTGGAAACGACTGCAATGCCTTCAGTATCTGCTGCCCCTGGGTCTGCAAGAAATGCTAACTCCTCTGAATCTAAAATCTTTCCCTTAGACTGAGCATCAACCAAATACATTTTCTCACGAAACCACGCTTCATCCCTTCTCCTTTTCGGCTGAGTGCATTGCCTAGCCATATGACCTTGTCCTTGGCAATTGTAGCAAGTCACAACCTTTTGAGGACCAATGGGGCTTCTATTTCCATTAGCTTGAGAATTCACAGCTTGAGCATTCACAGTCCTTGTAGGAGGTCCATATGAATTTTTCCTTCCCTGAATAGGTTGCACTATTACTTGACCATCTTGAACAGTAGCTTGTTGTCGAGGATTTGAAGAGGTGTGGAGCTGATTGTTTGTTGGTGGAAATCCTCTAGTTGCAACAAGTTTTGACAAGTAGGCAGTGAGATGGTTTAGAACATCAGCTGGCGTATCATTTGGAGTAAAGACTCCTTGCTGAGGAGTGTAGCCCATTGGAAAAGTGTTGGCTTGTGATGGTGATGTCTGATATGGTGGGTGCTGTGGAAAAGATTGTTGATGAACACTTTGTTGAAATGCTTGTTGTGGCATCATTGGTGGTTGATAAGATGGTTGTTGTGGTTGCTGATAAGTGTGTGGTGGTGGCTGCTGCAAGTATGATGGTTGTTGATAAGTATCAGCCATGTTTTGTTGAGAAGCATACATGACAAGTGGATCATGAACTTGAGGTTTAGACAACCGAGCCTCGATCACATGGCATTCGTGTTGTTGAATAAAAGCTTGAAGTTGATCCACATTGGTGTTATGCAAGTCTTTTGCCAATTTAACATCCGTCACGTACTTTTTCCATTATAAAGGAAGTGTGTTCAAATACTTGGTGTTCAATTGAAACGTAGGAATTGCCATGCCATAGATATTGAGCTCATTCAACAATAGGGTAAATCTCAAATAGTAGTCATTGAGAGTCTCCCCTGGCACATAGGCAAACTTATCAAAAGTATCATAAAGCTTACACTCTCGTTCTTGTTTAGTTAACGAGGTGCCTTGCATTAGAACACCATTTCTATCCCATAACTCTTTGGCAACTTTATGTTTGCTGACGAGTTTGTAGACATCTGGAGGAAGGGCTTGGAGAATGATGTTTGTAGCATACTTATCACATTTGTCTTGAATCTTCATATCTCCAGTCAATTCACCCGTTGTGTGAGGACGAGTAGTTGTACCTTCCGTCACTGTACCATAATCTAATGGTCCATTGAGCACCGATGCCCAAATGAGATGTCCATTCTCTTTGTTCAACATGTAAAGTTCCATTCGGGAAGTCCAATCCTTGTACATAGATTTTTCCAACATTGGTGGACGATTATTCGTACCCGAGAGGATGGACTTATCCATAAGAGATGTGTACTCCATTTCGATAAGTTAAGATATACAAATTTGATCGGTCAATGAAAGAAAGTAAATGTATTTGTTGTTGTGTGTTAAAGCCGAGAAATAATGTTGAAATCCCCTAAATTATGTTCTCGAGAAACCAAAAAATCCAAGTCAAAATTACACTTAAAAGTTTTCAAAAATACGTTTTTGAAAAAAATGTTAGATCGCAACACGTGATCGCAGTGGGGATCGTACTCAGATCGCACTCGTGGATCGTACTCTATGATCGTATTCAGATCACACTCCTTGATCATACTTGGATCGAACTCAGATCGTACTAGTGATCGTACCCAACGATCGTACTCAGATCGTACCGGTGATCGCACTCACTATGATCGCACTAAGATCGTACTAGTGATCGTACTCCTTGATCGTACCCAACGATCGTACTCTGATCGCACTCGTTTGATCGTACCCAACAATCGTACTCAGATCGCCACGAGTGATCATACTCGTGATCGCAACGAGTGATCGTATTATGTGATCGTGCTATTGGATCGCAAGTAGAAACCCCAGGTTTATGCGATAACAATACACAGATCGTACTATGAATCCCACTTTTCTCGGACAGTACAATAACACAACAAAATCGAGATTCTAAGCCTAAAAATGAATCAAACCCCCAAAAATTTTGTGTTTTTAACCAAAATACCAATACCAAATCACTATAACAAGTAACTAGATAAAGTATATCAAGATTAAATCATAAAAACACAAAAAAAATTTGGTTCGTGTGATTTTGGATCAAAATGGGCGAGAGAATCAAGAACACAAATACAAAAACCAAACAATCATCCCATGGCTCTTGATACCATTTGTAGGATATGTAAATCTTGCTTATGTTTTAGAGAGAGAAAGAGATAGATAGATGATGGAGTTCACACACTTTTAGAGAGAGAAATAAAAGATTACTATGTGTAAATTATGAAAACCACCACCCTCTCCATCAAAGGAGAGGGTTTATATACCCAAGCCTTGTGATGGGCTTGGGCTTACAATATTGGGTCGGCCTACACATGTTGTAGGCTAGGCTTGGCTTTGTTTGTTTAATAAAGATATCTAGACTACGAGCTACTACTTAATATATTGTCGGAGTGACCACATCTTCCTAAATACGTAAAAACGTATTTTCAACAGAGACCAAATTTATCAATTACTTTTTCCCACCCTCACGTACTACCGCTTTGCGGAAGGACATCATTAATTTTGAATAAAATTACGGTGAGACGTTTAGTGAATCTTGGGATCATTTTAAGGAACTTTTAAGAAAGTGTCCACAACACGGTTTTACAAAGGTGCATCAAATTAATACTTTTTATAATGGATTAAGTTTGAATGACCAAGATTCACTAAATAGTGCCTCGGGGGTAATATTCTTGTTAAATCAATAAATGAGGCTTGGGCAATTAAAGAAAACAAGGCCAAAGTCCAAACCAAGAGTGTTAGGGCTACTATGGCTAGTGCCAGTGAGAGTGAGTTGACCAATCATCTTAAGGAACTTACTTCAGCTATAAAACAACTTGTTTTAAGAGATAACCCTCCTAATCAACATACCCATGCTCTCAATATTACTTGTGAAACTTGTGGTGGACCACACTCTTTTGCTAATTGTGATAAGGTTTATGATCAATCTCACGGGGAAGTGTATGCTTACAACAACACGGAGAGAGTTCATTTCAAGCCTAATGTCGATGTTAATCACTTGTCTTACAACTCGACGAACTACTCGGCTCCACCTGATTTTCAACAAATACCACACCCACCCACCCATAACAACCAAGGGCCACCAAGAGCAAATGTTCAATAAACTACAAGTGTGAGGGGCTACAATGCAAACCAAGGCAATTATCAAATGCAAAATCAAGGCTTTCAAAACCAAGGTTTCAATCCTCAAGGTTTTCGACCATATAACCAATACCCAAACCAAGGTTTTCAACAACAAGGGTTCAATTTCCCTCATCCGCACATGGACTTGATTCTACAAAAATTAACCGATCATGAGAAACCATGAAAGAAATTCAAGAGTCTACGGGTAGGAAATTACTTCAAATGTTTCAAACCCTTCGTCCCCAAGGTGCTCTTCCTTCAACAACTGAAACAAACCCTAGATCTAATGTGAGTGATATTACTACACACAGTGGAGCAACTTCATTAGGACCTTCTAGCTCTCCCCCAGTTACTCCATCTACACCTCCTCCACCCCCATTTATTCCACCTACTACCACGCCTAGTACTAGTTCTCAATTACCGTCTCCACCTCTAACAGAAGAAATACCAAAGAAAAACCCTTCATCCTCTCAACCATTAACATCTCAACCCTCAACCTATAAATCTACACCTACTCAACCTTCACCTTCTACACCTACACCACCTAAACCTAATATCCCTTATCCTTCTCGGTTAGACAAGTGAAAATTGCTCACTAAAGACGATGCTCAAGTTACTTCTTATTTGAAGATGATCTCCCAAATGAATTTCAACATTAGCCTTGTTAAAGCACTTGTCCAAATGCCGAAATTTGTTAAAGCATTCAAGGAATTGCTTAGTAAGAAGGATAAGATGGCTGAGTTTGTTAATACTCGATTGAATGAAAACTGTTCTGCAGTCCTTCTTAAAGAACTTCCGGAAAAACTTGGAGATCCTGATCGTTTTGTGCCACCTTGTACATTTAACAAAGTTGAAGAATTTACTGCCTTAGCCGATCTCGGGGCAAGTATAAATTTAATGCCATTAAGTGTTTGGAAGAAGTTATCATTACCCGACCTTACACCAACACGGATGACTCTTGAGCTAGCAAATCGAACTCTCGCTTACCCCGTTGGTATTGCCGAAGATGTTTTTGTTAAAGTTGGTACCTTCACTTTTCCGGTCGATTTTGTTCTTTTTGATTATGAGATGGACCCTCGTGTCCCGTTAATACTTGGACGGCCATTCTTGAGAATTGGAAAAGCTTTTGTCGATGTTGCCGAAGGTGAACTAATTCTAAGGGTCGGGAATGATCAACAAGTTTTTAAGATGGGGAATATTACAAGCAAATCAAATGGAAAAGAATTGGCAAAAATGATTGATGTGCTTCAAGACGAGCTTGATACAACTCCTTTGGAAAGTAAAAAGCTTGATGCTTTTGTACTATACAATAATCCTCTTTTCGAGACTTGCTATGATAATCCACTTTTTCAAGATCATGTGGATGATTCTAATGATTATCTCTCCAATTTGGATGCCCCACCAATCTATGACGCTCCACCAATCTATGATGAATATGACGAGGATTCTAATTCTGATTTGGATGATTATGATGATCTTACTTCCGAGTATGAATGCATGCCAACTTATGATGATTTTGATGATGTTGACACTCTTTCGAGTGATTTTTCAAATGATGATCTTGCTCCCATTTTTGATGAAAATCCTCCACCAACTACTCTTGATACTACTTTGGACGATTACTCATTTGAGGAAGATTCCGCCACCTTTCTCAATACATACTTTCCCAATGAGCATGATTCTCCTCCTTTGGACTTTGATTATGGTCTTTATCCTCCTTCGTATGTTAAGAAACCCCTTTAAAAGGAGAAGAAACCGGAAGACACCAACATCCGTAGTACCTATGTATTGACACCTCTCTTTCCACCTTCTTCGGATTAGATTGTGTGGTTTATGGGCGAATCTTCAAGGTCTACTGAGTCTAAGTCTTATTTTCTCTAAAGGAAAATGTGTTCGATCCGGGTATCACAATTTTTAAGCCATCTCAGTATCCATCTAATGAAATAAAAGGAAAGACTTTTGGAAAGAATGGAGCTATGCTTTTACTTCATCATACTTTCTACCAGCGTGTTCAACAACTGCTTAAGGGAACCTCGCCTACTCTTCTTTGGCTTGTGCTCTTCACCTTAAACTTGTGCTATTTGATGGATGAAAACCATGTATTTGACCCCGGTGGATGTTCTTCAAGGTTCTTACCATTGTAATCAAGGTCGAGTCAGTCTCACGACTCGGTGAACAAAAACAAGCGCTTCTCGGGAGGCAACCCGATTATCTATCCTTTTTATCTGTTTTCATATTATAAGTGTAGGGGAGACCCTCGTATGTGTTTGTTGTTTTCTTTCTTATCATGTGCAGAGATTCGAGCTTTCAAAGACTCACTTTTGATGACTTTTGACGACCCGTGATTCCATGTACCCGTCTTCCCGGTTCTATCCTAAACTCTTTTGATTCACTATTTTATATTCTTCAATATTAAAATAGGAATCACTTTAGTTGTCTCTTCATTAGCAAGATTTAAACAATGTGCACAATGTCCTAAGTGTAGGGGAGTTTACTCCCACATGCTTAATGATGAGATGGCATTTATACATGATCTCATCGTTCTTTTCGGGCTTTAAATGCACAAAAATGTCATAAAATACCATATATATGCTTGTGTTTGTTTACTTATGTATTTTAGGTATGGATATCGTGAAAAAGACAAAAGATCACAAGAAACAAGGAAAAATGGACACGAGAAACGAAGCCGTACAAAGAACCGGGCCCTAGTTCATGATTTATCCAACAATTACCCTTAAAGACTTGAAGACATGCAAGATTGATCCTCAAACAAAGAAGAAATGACACTTAAAACCCTTGTGAAATCATAATTACAAGTTTGGTCCCTTAAGTTTGTCAAAATTGCAAAAAGGTCCTTCAACTTTGAAGAAATGGCAAGATTAGTCCCTCATCAAATCTAATTTGTCAATTATGGTCCCTCATGGAGTCAAAGTTACATTAAAGACCTTTGAAGATCAACAAAGTCCAAAATCAGTCCTTCAAATATGCAAAAGTGGCAAAAACAACCCTTGAAACACTTTTGGAAAAGTGTTGTGCCAAAAGTGTAAAGAATGGAAGTTCTATAACAAAGGAAATGAGTTTTGTTGCTGAATAAACACGTTATACCCATTTTGACAAAAACCAAGGACTAAAAGTGAGCAAGTGAAACATTTAAACTCAAAATTGCGCCAAACACATAAACACTCTGTAACACCCCATTTTGATAAATGGAATGTCACGCGTGATTATGGCGTGTCATCAAAGCATGCAAGGTGATATGTAGTAAAACATACATGACCATAGGGAAAACCGGAATCAAACATCGGTTCCCAAACATAAGCCCAAAACATAAATAAAGGAAATAAACTGAATAAAGACTAAACAAGCATAACGATATGAAGGCAAAAAGGAAAAGAAGTCTCTGGCAGCTTCCATCCTATGTGCGTCCTCCAAATGCTCGAGTCTTGGGTACCTGCCGTTTTGGGACATGGAAAGGAAAGTAACGGCTGAGCAAGACGCTCAGTGCACGGATGTACAATAAAGCATGAAATAGGATAAGCATGTAACATATAACAGCGGAAGACTAAGTTCTGAGTAACTGGTTAAGTATCAAGAAAACTGGTTTTATAGTTTGAAAAGCCTTATGTTTAACTTGTGAAAACTGTTTTAACATATAAATACCATAGCCCATATAGGTCATGAAAAGGTCACGTGCATGAATACTTGGAGGGGTGACCTCATCATGCTGATTAGAGGGGATGCCTCTAATCAATATACTGATTTGGGTAGGAGGGATCAGCTCCTTGTGAAGGGTGCAAGGCACACACCACATTCACCATGATAAACTGAATAAAACATGTAACTAGGATGCACCCATACGCCCCACCTGATATAATAATATGGCCAAAACTGAAAGGGACGCCACGAGCAATCACTCCGCCGTGGGGAAGTCATAACATCGGTGCCTCCAATGCTATGGTTATGGTACCTCCATAACTAGGTGAAACTGGTCATGCTTGTATATGGCTATAGTTTATGCTAAATTAACATAAGCAGTTCAAAACAATAAAACAAATGCTGGGGAAAACAGTTGGCTGCATACGGGGAAATCCTAATAAGGAAGGAATGTCCATACTGAAAGGACGGGAATCCGTACCTCAAGTCCAGTGAATGAACGGAAGAAAGACTCCTACTTCTGGATCACTAACGCTACATGAATACACACGTGTATAAGTATCGATTCACTGATTACGTACTGGGTTTTGTGTCTCATTATAGCTGATTTGGTATGTTTTAGGTCATGGTTCACTGTTTAAAGCCTTAAACTGTGTTTATCTTGTATTCTGATTAATCTGATTAAGTATTACTGGTGTTTCATGTATTATTATACTTACTGTGTAATAATAAGTAACTTTCCAAAAATAGCAGGTTTCCAAAAATAGAAAGTTTCCAAAAATAGAAAGTTTCCAAAAATAGAAAGTTACCAAAAATAGAAAGTTTCCAAAAATAGAAAGTTTCCAAAAATAGAAAGTTTCCAAAAATAGAAAGTTTTCAAAAATAGAATTTACTGCTTAAAATAGATTAGTTTCTAAAAATAGAAAGTTTCCAAAAATAGATCAGCTGCCTTAATTAAATAAGTTTCCATATATAGAAGGTTTCCATGATTAGATTAGCTGCCTGAAATAGATTGATTTCCATATATAGAAGGTTTCCATAATTAGATTAGTTGCCTTATTTAATTAAGTTTCTATAAATAGAAGTTTCCATAATTAGAATTAAGCTGATTACATAAGCTAACATATAAGTCTAAGTGTTATAAGCTTATTTCTTAAGTCATATGATATAGTATATAGTTTAATTATTATTTCATGTATTTTAATTAAACTATAGGTTAAGCATTTTAATTAATGTATAACATGTTTTAATTAAAATGAAATGAAAATACTTAGGTTAAAATGTGTATTATTATTAATAATAATATAACCTAAGTCATGTCTAAATTAATTAATTATAGGCATGTTTTAATAATTAATTAATTATAACTTATAACATAAAATACTTAGGTTAAATTAATGTCATGATAAACTAATAATTAAAATAACCTAAGTCATGATTTAATTAATATTTCATGTTATTAATTAATTATATCCTAAGTTCCTAATTCATAAAAATTAACATGTAGCATGAATCATGATTTAACCAACGAACCATGAATCGGGCATGAATTCGACACCGTACCCCGAGCCAAACCCGGGGCACGTGTGCCTCCTTGCTGCCGTGGGTCCCACATGAGCCAACCAAGACCAAAAATGGTCTTGGTGGTGGCGGCAATAGCAAACCAAACCCCCCTCGGGTTTGTTTGCTAGGCGGCCAAAACTAACACCCCTTTTAAATCATTCTTTGATTTTATTTAATACCAAAACATGTTAAATCAATGATTAATTACCATGTTTTAATAAGAAAAATAATAACATGTTCATGAAAATAATCAAAGATTAAAAGAATTAAAAAGAATTAAAAAGAAGGGTTAGAAAGGTATACCACTACGTATCTTGAAAGAGGATGAACAAACACGGTTTCTAACTCTTGAATTTATGATCAAAATCAACAAACAACCACCTATGGTGGTGTTATAGGTGGCGGCACAAATGAAAGAAAAGGGGAGGAGGAAGAACAAAATTAGGTTTTTGGTTAATTCTTTTGAAAAGTGAAAAATGACTAGCTAATTTTCCCTTACCCCCCTTGTTTAGTAAAAATGATGGGCTAGGCCCATTTCTCTTCCTTAATTCGTGGATATGGGGCCCACAAGGGGTAGCCCAAATGTTTTCTCGTGTCCCGATGTTTCGTGTTCGTTCGTGGTTAAACGTGTTCGTGAAGCGTTTCTGTTTATTTTATCATGTAGTTTACCGTAATCTTAACGCTCGTAATTATATTATATGTATTTACGTAATTATTCTAGTTCGTATTTTAAATGGTGATCTTGATTTAATTACGTTCACGTGACATATTTATTAATTGTTTATCATGGGTTCGTACGTAAACGATACTTGTCATGTCATACACGTATGCACTTGCTTGATTATTAGCACATGAATGTGATCAATACTGAATAAGGTAAGTTTTAATCTAGGACGTACGATCTTAAGGGCACTATTCATGGTAAAAGCACGCGGGTTTTACAATTCTTCCCCCCTAAAAAGAATAATTCGTCCCCGAATTATAGATAAAGTAACTGAAAGCGAAACATACCCGAATCAAACTGGAAAGGTATGCAAAATAACGGAAATGAAGGTGACATGGTAGAAGGGAACGTGGAACATGACATGTCTTGAAAAGACATGGAACGTGACGTGACTGAAAGGACATATCTAATCGATAAGAGAAAAATGGATAAGAAGTCCGGATGAACTTGTCCGTTTCCAAGTGGCCTCCCTCTTGGAACGGTTCCTTCAGAAGATCCCGACACTAATGATAAATCTTGGTCCTCCTGACCTTGACTTGGAATACGAAGAAATTCTTGGTTATCAACGGAAGGTAGATCCCCGAAATTCGATCGAGGAAAAATAAGAGTTAACGTGCAAGGGTAACTGAAACATTACGATGCAAGACAATCTGACTTAACTGATAATTAGAAACGATGAGCGAGACATAAAGAAACGTAGTACGTGAAAAATTTTGAACGTGATACGTGAAAAATTTTGAACGTGCTACGTGGAGATATGGCGAGTGTAGTATAAGTAAACATATCGTGATCCATGATACGTGTAACCTATTTTGATCATGATATGAGGAACGTGGAATGAACATGACATGTGAGACATATCGTGATCATATAATATAATGGCGGTGACGCCAAACGCTACAGGGTGAGACGTGGAATATGACGTGAAACGTCTATCTGATGATGGAGAGTTATACTAAACTTGGGTCTGGTCTCACAAGTTCTTGCAAACTTCCCAGAATGAGAAAAGAAATGAACGTAAAATCGTAAGTCAAAATACGATAATGAACGTGAATAGTGTCATGAACGTGAGTGCGAAAGCAAGTCGTGGAATTAGAATGAAGACGTGAAGTAATTTAGGAGTACAATTGGGAATCTTTGTCTGACTCGATAGCTGCGGGATTACCAAGTGGTCGGATGAGCCTTGGCTGGAACATGTTCGTTCAATCTGTTGGTTCTGAAAACCGTACGGATGTAAGGATTCTGCAGACTTGATCAAACTGTTGACAATAACCCAGATAGCATCATGCTTCTTCTGAGTTTGCTGAAATCTGGTAACTAAAATCCATGGAGATCTTGTCCCTTTTCGATTTACAATCTCATATGATGAAAACATCCCAGTTTGTTGGTGTCCTATCTTAACCTGTTGGTATAACAGGTACCTAGATATGAACGTAACTGTATCTTGCTTCGTAGAAACTTGATACATAGAAGGTTGCGAAACTCTGAGTCTTTGAATTAGACTTCTCCTAGCGTAGGATTTCCTAGAACACCTAATGTAGTGTAGGGTTCTCTCCTTTACGCATAAGCTGAGTCATGGTAAGATTAACCATAGAAACCCATGTGATTCAGCGTGTCACTGTTATGAAACAGAATTGATATTGGAAAATTTTCTAGGGTAAAATTTCTCTTGGCATAAAGTTTGTAACATAGTGCAGATATGGTCCTCCTATTCTTCTCTGGGCTTACAGGAAATCAGGTTATCCTCAATGAAAACGCTGATAAAATTGTTTAGGATTTCATGGAAACTCAATTTATTAAGTCCATAATGCGGTTGGAGCATTGATGAGACTAATTCAAAATCATAAATTTAGCGTGACCGAGTCGTGTACGAATAGCAGTCATGGACATGTCCTGCTCTTTTACTCGTCACTGTTGGCAGCATGATTATGAGTTCGATCTTGGAAAAGTGATTAACACTATACGGTTGATTGGACATGTCGTCAATACGTGGAGGAGAATAACGGTCATGAATGGTGATTTGTTTAAGTCAACGGTAGTCGACACATAATCTCATGGTACCATCCTTCTCCTAGTAGGTTCTGCTAGAATGTATAGGAAGACTTGGGAATAATCAACTGGCTGTGCGTAAAAGAGTTAAGTGGTTGTGTCTTACTGACAGCTAGAAAATTTTAGCGACCATGGCTAACAATGCACATGCTTGTAAGCGTAGAAAATTTGCACAGATATTCCGATGGAAAATCAAGCTGAAGTATTCAGGAGCCTGAACATTACTGTACATAATTATGAATCGTAGCATGGTGTGCTGTTCATAGTCCATAATTAAGATAAAAAAAATTCATCTCGTGTCTGTCCGAGGAAAATGCGTTAGCAGCTTGGATCTCATCATTAAGATGACGGAAAATCTTCGTATACGTGGGAATACGAACGGCGTCCTTCATGGTCAGGAATATATGAAGTATGGTGAAAGAAATGAAAGTGACATCGGCAACATGACAGTTCTCACTGATGCGCTGATAATGGTATAGAAATTCTTGTGGCCTGATTTATACATGGCACAACAAATAGATGTACCCTTGGAGGGTACCCTGAATTTCTTAGAAATGCTCCATAGTTGGACGTGAGTCATGTGTCTTGACTCGTTTCTTGGAACAATAAGCATGACATATGTCTTGACTGGTGTCTTGACATGTGTCTTCAGGAGGTATACGTGAGACATGTGTCTTGACTGATGTCTTGACATGTGTCTCGAGATGTGAAACAAATATAACCACAATATTAGGTTAATATGCCAAAATTGGCGGATCGGTTGGACTACTGATCATTTGTATGTCTGATCACGTCCGTGGCCGGAGCCTCGGTTGCGATTTCTAAGATAGTTGCTGTCATAGTAGTGGTTACTATCATCTTGTCTGTCGGTTCCCTGACGGTCATTCTCATGACCGTGACTCATGTAACTATTTAGCTGAGTGGCTGGCTGGTACTGGTTTGCACTCATATGGCTGAAATGACAGCCGAACGACGTGTGACATGTAACTATGAATTTCGGACAATGATTGATGGGAATTGTCTGATGGTGAAGCATCTTCTCGTCCAATTGCTTTGCTCCGACGCCTTTGTCTTCGTCTTTTAGGATCCCCAGGTTGTGAACAGCATCAGCATCAGCATCTCGTAGCGTCTCCCAACATCAGCAGCATCAACCTTCAGTAACATCTCCAAGCTGTGAGCGGCATCGACAATCTTGTAGAATATCAGCAAGTGAACATACGCCTGAGATGATTTAGAATCGACTAGCGAACACTCGTGAAGTATTGTAAGTGGAATATACATGGATTAAGGTACATGTATACACATGAAATACGATACGTGGAGTACACATGGAATGCACCTGAAATGATCGGTATGGGCTCGATCATTTGTCATGATTTAAGGAAAGTAAACCGGTTAAACGGTTAGGAAAACCATTGTGATAACCTTGCTGTATTTGCATAGACATCATTCTGGTTGCATAGCGAAACGCTAAAGTGTGGTTACACAAAATTCAACGATGATTTGCCTGACGGCATGATCAATGTAAACCAACCATGATTATCATGAAAGCATGATTCAAGAAATCTAACAATATCTTGCAGGACCACGTAAATAACAAAAGAGGCGTGAAACATAATCAACATGAAGGCGGAATTATCATGAGGAAACATGAAACCATCTATTACAAGAAGTGTATAACATAATCAGCATGAAACTGAAGTTAACCATGACAGTATGAAGGCATACTTGACATAAAAACATAATAACTTATGATGGGACATGAAAAAAATTTATGCCAATTTAAATCATGAGAAAAATTTTATACAAGAAAACAGTGCATGAATGCGTAATGTAGTTTATAAAACCTTTATATGTGCGAGGGAACGCCTATGGGTCGGTTCCAAAACAAAAGACATGGCGAGGGGACGCCTATGGGTCGGTCCCAAAGTTAAAAGTTTCGATAAAAGCACATGCGACTAAATAGGGCCAGTCCTGTACCAACCATTACTTAGTCAAAATTCCTGTAACAGATGACATATGATATAAATGCATGAATGCATGAAACATAATAATTAAAAGTCATTGTCAAAACTTAACAGAAAAATTTTTATGTGAAAATTATGAACTACTGGGGTCAGTCCACATCGTCACAGTTCACGAGGAACATCATGCATAGACAATGACACATAACTAAGTATGGATGACGGTTGTTCATTCCATATTAGTAAGACGATACTGGTGAAAACATCATGGTGAAAACAACAAGGTGCTGAAAACGTCATGGCTAAACAAAAGGTGTTGAAAACGTAATGGTTGAAACAACAACGCGCTGAAACATCAATACGTGGAATAACAAACGTTGGCTTAGGAAGCTCCTGGTGACTACCCACTAGTCACAGGTCGAGTTTTAGAGCCTACAGGTCGAAGCCTTGGCTCTGATACCATAATTGTAACACCCCATTTTGATAAATGGAATGTCACGCGTGATTATGGCGTGTCATCAAAGCATGCAAGGTGATATGTAGTAAAACATACATGACCATAGGGAAAACCGGAATCAAACATCGGTTCCCAAACATAAGCCCAAAACATAAATAAAGGAAATAAACTGAATAAAGACTAAACAAGCATAACGATATGAAGGCAAAAAGGAAAAGAAGTCTCTGGCAGCTTCCATCCTATGTGCGTCCTCCAAATGCTCGAGTCTTGGGTACCTGCCGTTTTGGGACATGGAAAGGAAAGTAACGGCTGAGCAAGACGCTCAGTGCACGGATGTACAATAAAGCATGAAATAGGATAAGCATGTAACATATAACAGCGGAAGACTAAGTTCTGAGTAACTGGTTAAGTATCAAGAAAACTGGTTTTATAGTTTGAAAAGCCTTATGTTTAACTTGTGAAAACTGTTTTAACATATAAATACCATAGCCCATATAGGTCATGAAAAGGTCACGTGCATGAATACTTGGAGGGGTGACCTCATCATGCTGATTAGAGGGGATGCCTCTAATCAATATACTGATTTGGGTAGGAGGGATCAGCTCCTTGTGAAGGGTGCAAGGCACACACCACATTCACCATGATAAACTGAATAAAACATGTAACTAGGATGCACCCATACGCCCCACCTGATATAATAATATGACAAAACTGAAAGGGACGCCACGAGCAATCACTCCGCCGTGGGGAAGTCATAACATTGGTGCCTCCAATGCTATGGTTATGGTACCTCCATAACTAGGTGAAACTGGTCATGCTTGTATATGGCTATAGTTTATGCTAAATTAACATAAGCAGTTCAAAACAATAAAACAAATGCTGGGGAAAACAGTTGGCTGCATACGGGGAAATCCTAATAAGGAAGGAATGTCCATACTGAAAGGACGGGAATCCGTACCTCAAGTCCAGTGAATGAACGGAAGAAAGACTCCTACTTCTGGATCACTAACGCTACATGAATACACACGTGTATAAGTATCGATTCACTGATTACGTACTGGGTTTTGTGTCTCATTATAGCTGATTTGGTATGTTTTAGGTCATGGTTCACTGTTTAAAGCCTTAAACTGTGTTTATCTTGTATTCTGATTAATCTGATTAAGTATTACTTGTGTTTCATGTATTATTATACTTACTGTGTAATAATAAGTAACTTTCCAAAAATAGCAGGTTTCCAAAAATAGAAAGTTTCCAAAAATAGAAAGTTTCCAAAAATAGAAAGTTACCAAAAATAGAAAGTTTCCAAAAATAGAAAGTTTCCAAAAATAGAAAGTTTCCAAAAATAGAAAGTTTCCAAAAATAGAAAGTTTCCAAAAATAGAATTTACTGCTTAAAATAGATTAGTTTCTAAAAATAGAAAGTTTCCAAAAATAGATCAGCTGCCTTAATTAAATAAGTTTCCATATATAGAAGGTTTCCATGATTAGATTAGCTGCCTGAAATAGATTGATTTCCATATATAGAAGGTTTCCATAATTAGATTAGTTGCCTTATTTAATTAAGTTTCTATAAATAGAAGTTTCCATAATTAGAATTAAGCTGATTACATAAGCTAACATATAAGTCTAAGTGTTATAAGCTTATTTCTTAAGTCATATGATATAGTATATAGTTTAATTATTATTTCATGTATTTTAATTAAACTATAGGTTAAGCATTTTAATTAATGTATAACATGTTTTAATTAAAATGAAATGAAAATACTTAGGTTAAAATGTGTATTATTATTAATAATAATATAACCTAAGTCATGTCTAAATTAATTAATTATAGGCATGTTTTAATAATTAATTAATTATAACTTATAACATAAAATACTTAGGTTAAATTAATGTCATGATAAACTAATAATTAAAATAACCTAAGTCATGATTTAATTAATATTTCATGTTATTAATTAATTATATCCTAAGTTCCTAATTCATAAAAATTAACATGTAGCATGAATCATGATTTAACCAACGAACCATGAATCGGGCATGAATTCGACACCGTACCCCGAGCCAAACCCGGGGCACGTGTGCCTCCTTGCTGCCGTGGGTCCCACATGAGCCAACCAAGACCAAAAATGGTCTTGGTGGTGGCGGCAATAGCAAACCAAACCCCCCTCGGGTTTGTTTGCTAGGCGGCCAAAACTAACACCCCTTTTAAATCATTCTTTGATTTTATTTAATACCAAAACATGTTAGATCAATGATTAATTACCATGTTTTAATAAGAAAAATAATAACATGTTCATGAAAATAATCAAAGATTAAAAGAATTAAAAAGAATTAAAAAGAAGGGTTAGAAAGGTATACCACTACGTATCTTGAAAGAGGATGAACAAACACGGTTTCTAACTCTTGAATTTATGATCAAAATCAACAAACAACCACCTATGGTGGTGTTATAGGTGGCGGCACAAATGAAAGAAAAGGGGAGGAGGAAGAACAAAATTAGGTTTTTGGTTAATTCTTTTGAAAAGTGAAAAATGACTAGCTAATTTTCCCTTACCCCCTTGTTTAGTAAAAATGATGGGCTAGGCCCATTTCTCTTCCTTAATTCGTGGATATGGGGCCCACAAGGGGTAGCCCAAATGTTTTCTCGTGTCCCGATGTTTCGTGTTCGTTCGTGGTTAAACGTGTTCGTGTCTGAAGCGTTTCTGTTTATTTTATCATGTAGTTTACCGTAATCTTAACGCTCGTAATTATATTATATGTATTTACGTAATTATTCTAGTTCGTATTTTAAATGGTGATCTTGATTTAATTACGTTCACGTGACATATTTATTAATTGTTTATCATGGGTTCGTACGTAAACGATACTTGTCATGTCATACACGTATGCACTTGCTTGATTATTAGCACATGAATGTGATCAATACTGAATAAGGTAAGTTTTAATCTAGGACGTACGATCTTAAGGGCACTATTCATGGTAAAAGCACGCGGGTTTTACACACTCCACCAAAACCGGATCAAAATGTTTACTATTCACCCCAAGAACCCAGTTACCACTTCACTTAAAACAAAGGGTAAAAATAAATTACCCAGGCACATGCTTGATTCACACGCCCAAGAACCTATCCCACACACAAAACCCTCACTCCCACTCACCAAAGGGTCCTACACCCAAAACCGTTTCACCCATCATTTGACAACTTTCTTTCCAAGTACTACCACGTGTCAAGATCAACAGCCAATACTCTTTGCTTCACTCCAAAGCTATTTTAAATGGTTTGGATCATTTTGGACAGCATATATGATAATTGTAAAATTACCCCTTTAGGAAAAGGAAGGCACTTAGGGCAAGTATTACCAACTAGTTTAGGAAAACCACAAGTTATGACCCAAAGTTGGATCGTTCTCAAGGAGGCTTAGTGTGTGTGTAATGAATTGATCATCTTTGTGATTATATTGTTGAGAAAGAAAAATAGAAATGAGATTAGAAGAGAATGACGGTTACGAAGACGGATTAAGCTAAGACGAAAAAGGTGTACACGTAAAACCGTAAAAAGCACGAAAATTAAAATTTTACCCTAAAAATTCCTAAAAATTACCAAAAATCCTCAATAATATTCCAAGAGTTTACTAAAAATCCAAACTTGCTAAAACCTTTTAATTAATTAGATAATGACGTTTTAATGCTAATTAAAGCCCTAAAAATCAAAAATAATTATTAAAAAGTCCCAAACAAGATCTTAAAGTTTGTAAACCTCAAAATACTCTAATTAAGCTAAAAAGTATTTTTCAAAATTTTAAAACCACTAAAAACTATTTTTAAACAATTAAAATCTACTAAAATCAATTAAAACTTAAATTAATTCTAGAAAATAATTAAAAGACTCTAAAAATATTTGGAAAATTGCAAAATTCCTAATTAAGTGTCTACAATCTAGGAAAAATATAAAAACTTAGAAAATCATACTTTTAATTTTTAACAACAAAATAATATTAAAATATTATTAAAAATCCAAAAATCATAAAAAATGCTAAAAACTTGCAAACTAGCTTAACTTAACCTAAATAACTCAGAAATGAAAGTGAAATTACCTAAATACCCTTAATGGGCCTAGAAAATGGGCTAAATCCAAAACAGTCCACTATTGGGCCAAATTTGGGCCCAATATAAAAAAGTGTTCAAAATAAGCCCAAAAAGCATTGGTTGACTCAAAAATTGATTTTAAAAAACTTTTTCCAAAGGCCCAAAAGCTGAAAGTGTGAAATAAGCTAGCTTATACCAAACAGCTTATTCTTAATGGGCTTTTTGGCACATTAAGCTATAAGCCAATGCCATAAGCTGAAATTAAACACACAAGCTTCTTTTGTCCTAAATAAGACTTCTGCAAAAAGAAATTTGAAATAAGCCCAAGGAATAAGCCTGAAAATGCAATAAGCAATCTACAGAAAACGACAAAATAGTCGTTTTTGAGTTCTAGGCCACCCCAAGTGCTGATTCAAGTTCCTAAAGATTTTAAATGACTTAATTAAGCAAAATCAACAAAGAGTTTTCAAATAAGCTGACTCAATAAGCTGGAAAAAGAAAATAAGCACTTATGTAAAAGTCAAATAAGCTGGTTTTCTAATAAAAAGTCAAAGTCCAATAAGCTCCAGTCTACTCAAATGGGTCAAATAATGAAGACCTATCACAAAAAATAAGTTGTTGCAAGTCTGGATAAGCTAAAATAGCTTATTGATAAGCTGAGTTCAAAATAACACTAGCAGGGGGTAGTTTTGGGTGTTGAGCAGTGGAAACTTTTTCCACTGCTTGACTTGTTTGACTTTTTGTCTGTAGTGACTTTTTTGGAGATACAGATTACACAAAGGCACCCAAATGATCTTTGGATCAAAATGAGTCAAGAGCAATCAAAATATCACAATCACAAACACCCAATTGATACAGTTTAATCAATAAAGCACCTGATATGATACAGACATGAACAAATAAGCAGTTGAGCACTTATAAGCAGTTTTAGCAATAATCAGCCAACCAAATTCAACCAAATGCATACACAAGCTATTATAAACTCTAATTAACAAGTTTAAACAGTTTTCATGTAATGGCTTAAAGCCTAAATCAAGATTCAAGCTTATGAATGTTACTGATGAACACTAACACATGCAGTTTTACACTTTGTTGATGTATTTGACCAATAAGCCAGATTCAACACTCAATATCTATCAAATAAGTTATAATAATGATGTTTTAACAACTTTCAACCCTAAGCATGCACAAATACTAGATTTCACCAAAATCTTAGGTCAAAAACAGTTAAATTCACCATGTTATAGCAGATTGTTTGATTTGAAGTTTCAAACCCAAAAACTTGTAGCAAAACACTCTCAACAAGGCATATATCAGATACCAAGCACAAACAATACCTTCTAACAACACAATACCAAGATGCAATCACAAACAGGTAATCCCAAACACCCTTTTAACTTTTCAATACCAATTTTTTCAAAGGAAAAGTGAGATTCAAGACCACCCAAGCTTAGATAAACACAATAACAACTAAGAATAACAGATTCAAGCAACTATAAGCCATAAAATTCCCAAGAACACAAGTCACATACAAATATCACCAAAAATCAAGATTTAAACAGATTTTAGGATTAAGTATGCAAACCTCATGGATGTACATCCACACCCATGAATTAATGAGCTTATGTACTAGCAAGAACAAGTACAAGCTTCCAATAACACTCCTGCTAAGAATCAACAAGGTTAGAAGCACAAGTATAAAATCAGAAATATGAAAAATCCTTGATTGATGCAACTCTTGTCCTCCACACTTGATTATCCCCAAGTTATAAGCCTCACCACACCTTAATCAACACAATTAGGATGCTATGATCAGCCCTATAACCCAAAAATTCCAAGATAGACCAAGAACTTAGCAAAATATCAAGAAAATGAAGAAAATGTGCAAACTTTTGCACACTCCTCTTTTGAAAACAGGTTTTTGATTCAAATTCAGTAAACAATAAACATAAACAAGCATAAATAAGATGGCACTTGGTCTTTCTTCAACACACTTAACACAAATTTCATAAATCTAAAAATGGGATTTACAAGTGCTTGAATAAGGAAAAACCAAAAGCAAACGTACAAGTGAGACCCTATGGCTTTATATATAGCCTTACAAGTGAACTAAGAACAGATAAAAGTGCTAAACCCTAATGCTTGAAGTCCCCAATTTGCCCTTGTAGAATTTGAACTTCTTGGCTTCATGTGACTGATTTTTGTTTGCTTGTTATAGCTGGCAAGTGAAAAGGTGATCCAAAGGCTTGTATTAAGCTTAAAAAGTAAGCTTCAATCCTAAACGTTGGATGTCTGGTGGTTTTTTGGTAGTATCCCCTTTGTGTGTAGCAGGGGAATCTCATGTGGGACAAGGGGGTGGTGAGGTGTCCAAGTTTAAGGTTGGGATGTGATTAGCAGACCCTTAATCACTAATCTGCACACAATTTTGGGGTTTAATTTTTGCTAAATCAAAAATCCCTAATAGTGTTCTTGAGTTGATGAACTTGGTTTTGATCTGTTTAGAAAGTGATTAACATTTAAATAAATGTTAAGGCGCCAATGTTTGGTTAATTATTTAATCAGGGGTGAGTGGGATCTGATGTGGAGGCAGGGATGCATGTGATTGGTGGAGGTGGTGAGTGGGGTGAGGTGGCAGTACATGAGTGGTTAAGGTAAGTATCTTATCTGGCCACATTCACCCCCTCTTCTTCTTTTCTCTTTTCATTTGCAAATAAATTATCCAAACTTGAATTTCCTTTGTTAGCAAAGTTTCCAACTTCACACTTTTGCCCCAAAAACTTTTGTAAAATGATTTCTGGGGTATTTCTTGCCATTTTTGAATTCTTGAAGGACTGATTTGGCATTTTGATGATGGATAATGGTATTGAGTCTCATATTTGATATAATGGAGGACTGAATTTGCCAAGTCATAATGATTGAGGGACCATTCTTGCCAAATGTTGAAAGTCAAGGGTCCTTTTTGTAATTTTGGGATTTTCAAAGGACCAAACTTGTAATTTCTTGTACTTTGAAGGACTTCATGATGTCTTTGACTTTGTGGAGGATAATGATTGACAATTTAGCTTTGTTGAGGGGCTAAACTTGCCAATTCTTCAAAGTGGAGGGCCCTTTTTGTAATTTTGACAAACTTTAGGGACCAAACTTGTAATTATGAAGATACAAGGGTATAAAGTGTCAATTCTTCCATATTGGAGGACCCTTCTTCATAATTCTTCAAATCTTCAAGGGTTAATCTTGGGAAAGTCTTCATTAGGGCTTGGTTCATTGTGCGGCTTCTTTTCCCGTGTTCGTTTTTGTATGATTCTTGTGATCTTTTATCATTTTCTCAATATCCGTACCTAAAATACACAAGCAACAAACACAAGCATATATATGGGTATTTTGATGATATTTAATGCATTTTAAGCCCTATTTGGACGATGAAACTATGTATAAAAGCAGTCTCATCACTCTCCATACTAAACCATTGCCGTGCCCTCATGCAATGCTAGAATAAAGTATCATAGCATCTCCAAAATTCATTTTTATTCACTTTATTGAACGATAAACTAGCTACACTAACACTATTGCTACTATTACTTTGTGTTTAATACATAATGTATGATTTTCATCGCAAAATGGGACGTTTAGGTTCATAGAATAAGAACACGTGAATGCTTCGTTAGAAATAATTTCGTCGTCCTCGATTTTCACCCCAATTCCATGCCAAGCGTGCAACGAGATCATTGTCATTATAAGTTAGTAATGCTAACACTACTCATATGCCCTAATCACGTACTTATCCTCCCATTATTCCTAAGTTGTATCTCTTATATTTTATATTGTCTTGAATGTTTCACGAGGATACATTGTTTGACTTATGCGATAATAGAGATTTAGGTCTAAAAATAGAGTCCTAACGGTGTAACCAAGACCATCAAATCAATAACCCCTCCCAATAGACAACGATGTCAAAGAATTAAGTTGACAAGAAGAATCGATAAACACGGTTTTATAACGGTTTTGAACATGAGACTTATTACCAAGACTTTTATACGCCCCCTAACGGAAGGGCCTTATTATCTTTGGTTTACCTCCATCTTTTATTCAACTTCGCCATGAATCTTTTATTATGACTTCGGTCTTGCCTTGCCTTTTATTATTCACCTCATCGGTAGTTTTATTACCCAAAGACGTATATCCTCACGCTAAGGCGAATTTTGGATCTTTAAAGCTTCGAAGATTAAGGCTTGATTCACTTTCAATTTTGCATAGATTTTTCGGCCTTGTGGGGCTTCAAATTGTTTGCTTGATTTAGGTGAGCACTTGAAATCTTATTAAATGGTGAAGCTTTTGATTATTCGGGTGCCAATACTTCAAAACCGTGACGCTGGCGATACCTTAATGTCTTCCCAATTTAATTACACGGAAGCTACTAGAAAAGACTAGAAACCCAACAATCCCAACTAAACCGCTAAGTCAATATTTATTAAGCAAAAAATATTTACATGCGAAGGGAGAATAAGCAAACAACGAGAACACATGAGTTTTTGAAAGAATACGAGTGCTCTACGTTTAGCATAGTAACTTATAATTAACCCTATCATTTCTCGTACTCATTTAAGAGACTTAGCCTAATGTGTAGTTAAGGAACCAAATCTAAGTGCTCAACACGCACGGTCGAGTCAAAAATTACTCTTATTCTCGCCATCGGAAAACCTACATTTGTGTCTTCAAACACTTATAAAACATGAGAAAATTTTTAAAATTTGGCCATTTTTAGCCTTATTTTGCAACAAAACAATAAACAAAAAGATAAACTTTAGAAAGCGTGAAGGTTTGGCAAAGCAAGTATCTATTCACCCCCCCCCCCCCATACTAAAGTTAAACATTTTCGTCAATGTTTCGAGTCTAGGGGTGCAAACACTCCCATACTAGAGACGTAGTCGAATGCCTAATCTATCATGGAAAGGGTGTAACCAATAAATTAATAGCTGTTTAGAACATCAAAAGGATATATCATGGATATTGAGAAAGTCTTCAAAGCAAACGATCGAGTGCTCACATAAAACGAACACGAGGGGCTCCAATCGTGAAGATCATGATCATCTAAAGTCCACAATTCACAAACAGCCACGGAACAAAGGTTGGAAGGGCACAAATCCCCACACGTTAACTACATTAAAAAGCGATAATATGTACATAGGAAAAGCATGGGACTCCCCCACGAGGCACCTCGTTTTTGATTACCGAGTCATGAGCTCGACTCGATCCCCTCAATACTAATTATCATTGGGGAAGGTGACTTGGTCGAGGTAGTTCAAGGATGGAACTTCCCCGCCAAAGTAGTTCTTCAACCTATGTCCATTCACCTTGAAATTGGGGCCATCATTTTGAGCTAGCTCGATGGTCCCATATGGAAATACTTGAGTCACGGTGAATGGACCGGACCAACGGGATTTCAACTTACCGGAAAAGATTTTCAAGCGAGAATTAAAAAGAAAAACTTGATCCCCAATGTTAAAAACCCGGTTTTTAATTTCAGAATCATACAACTTTTTAGTTTTTTCCTTATAAATCAATGAATTTTCATAAGCAATGTCTCTCAATTCATCCAATTCATTTAATTGCATTTTCTGGTGTTTTCTCGCGGTCTCCATATCATCATTACAATGCTTTAGGGCCCAATAAGCCTTGTGTTCTAATTCGATAGGCAAATGACAATTCTTTCCATACACAAGCTTATAGGGAGTGCACCCAATGGGTGTCTTATGAGCGGTCCTAAAGGCCCATAAAGCATCGTCCAACCTATCCGACCAAGATTGTCGATTTTCCCCAACGGATCTCTCCAAGATCCTCTTCAACGCTCGGTTTGAAACCTCGACTTGCCCACTCGTTTGTGGGTGATAAGCCGTAGAAAGCCGATGTGTAACCCCATATTTCCTTAGGACCCTTTCGAATTGGTCGTTACAAAAATGGGTTCCACGATCGCTTATGATCGCACGAGGGGTTCCAAACCGAGAAAACAAGCTTTTCAAGAACTTGACTACCACACGAGCATCATTGGTGGGCAAAGCCTTAGCTTCCACCCACTTAGATAGGTAGTCAATCGCAACGAGAATGTACTTATTACCACGAGATGATGGGAACGGCCCCATAAAGTATATACCCCAAACGTCAAAGATCTCACACACTTGGATGATGTTTTGTGGCATTTCATCTTTTTGTGAGGCTTTTCCTTGTCGTTGGCATGAATCACACAACTTCACAAGATCTTGTGCATCTCGGTAAATAGTAGGCCAAAAGAAGCCGGCATCAAACACCTTTTTAGCCGTGAGATTAGCACCGTGGTGACCACCCGTGGGTCCCTCATGGCAAGCTCTAAGGATATTAGAATATTCGGTGCCAAATACACAACGTCGGATGATTTGATCCGCACAAGTTCGAAACAAGTAAGGGTTGTTCCAAAAGTAGAACTTGACGTCACGAAAGAATTTTCGTTTTTCTTGAGTCGTCATACCCTTAATGATGAAGTTACCCGCATGGTAATTTGAAAAATCCGCAAACCATGGGGTGGAAGAATCGAGCTTAGAATTCACTACACCAAGTGTCTCAAGCGGAAATGTTTCGGTGATTTCCTTGGGCTCGTAAACACTTTGGTGAGGATCTTCCAAACGAGAAAGATGATCGGCCGCTAGATTCTCGGCTCCTTTTTTGTCAATGATGGTGTGATCAAATTCTTGGAGGAGGAGAATCCAACGAAGTAATCTAGGCTTAGCATCTTGCTTTGCCATGAGATACTTGATAGCCGAATGATCCGTATACACTATGCATTTAGCTAAGACGAGATAAGGTCGGAACTTCTCAAATGCATACACCACGGCAAGGAACTCCTTCTCCGTTGTAGTGTATTTAAGTTGAGCCTCGGTCATTGTCTTGCTAGCATAGTGAATAGGCAAGAAGTGCTTTTCATGACGTTTCCCCAAAACGGCCCCAATAGCGTAATCACTAGCATCACACATGAGCTCAAAGGGGAGGTTACAAAACATGCCTCTTTTTCAAGAAGATGTGTAATGGGTCGAGAAATCTTCGAAAAATCCTTGATGAATCGACGATAAAAGCCCGTGTGGCCTAGGAAACTACTAACTCCCTTAACGGTTTTGGGATGAGGTAATTTGGCGATGATGTCTACCTTAGCTTGATCTACCTCAATCCTCGCTTTCGAGACCTTGTGCCCTAAGACGATTCCACTCTTTACCATAAAATGACATTTTTCCCAATTGAGCACAAGGTTGGTTTCCTCACAACGTTTCAACATTCTCTCAAGATTCGACAAACATGAAGTGAACGAATTACCAAACATGGAAAAGTCATCCATGAAGACTTCCACCGTCTTCTCGATCATGTCATGAAATATAGCCATCATGCACCTTTGAAAGGTTCCCGGTGCATTGCAAAGTCCAAATGCCATTCTACGATAGGCAAACGTTCCATATGGACACGTAAACGTAGTTTTTTCTTGATCACGAGGATCGATGGGAATTTGGAAGTAACCGGAAAAACCATCTAAAAAGCAATAGAAATCGTTTCCCGCAAGACGCTCCAACATTTGGTCCATGAAGGGCAAGGGAAAATGTTCTTTTCGAGTGGCTTCATTCAACTTACGATAGTCAATGCACACTCTCTATCCGGTCACGAGTCTAGTGTGAATCAACTCGTTGGCATCGTTTGGCACAACGGTCATCCCTCCCTTTTTAGGGACACAATGAATAGGACTCACCCAAGGACTATCGGAAATAGGGTAAATCATTCCCGCGTCAAGGAGTTTAAGGACCTCCTTTTTGATGACGTCGTGAATTTTGGGGTTCATCCTCCTTTGACTTTGGATTGCGGGCTTGTAATCCTCCTCCATTAAGAGTTTGTGGGTACAAAACATGGGATGGATCCCCTTAATGTCGGATAACTTCCACGCAATTACCCCTTTGTGATCCTTTAGAACATCGACAAGTGCGGTTTTTTCATCATTCGCAAGTTCCTTCGCAATAATAACCGGCAACTTGTGGTCCTCCTCCAAATAGACATATTCGAGATGAGGAGGTAAATCTTTCAACTCAAGGATAGGTGGTTCCTCAAGTGAAGATTTGGGCTCGATACTCATAACCTCCTCGGATGGAGGAAATGGGAAATCGTTAAGAAAATCCTTGATAATCGAGAAGTCCTCATCGTTGTCGAGGTCTTCGTTACAAGTACATGGAACATCAAGTTCTTCCAACGTAAAACCACCACGTTCAAATAGAGTGAAGGTTGGTGTCGAATTATCAAGAATTGGATCTAACATAGTGGGATTGCCACTAGTTTCTTCATCACCAAAAACTAGAACTTCTTGTGAAAATTCCTCGCAAACCACGTCAATCATATCAACGAGGTTTATGGTTGCAACGGAATAAACATGAGAAATTTGAGAGTTTTGAGTTGCGTTTATAACAAGTTCCTCGTCGTTGAAACGTAAGGTGATCTTTCTAGCATGAACATCGATCAAAGCCATAGACGTATCTAAAAACGAATGACCTAAAATGAGAGGAACTTGAGGATCCGTGGGGATATCAACAACGATAAAGTCTACGGGATAGTATAACTTCCCCACTTTCACAAAAACGTCTTCCGCCAAACCACATGCGGGAATCGTGGAATGGTCGGCCAACTCGATAGACATTAGTGAAGGAGTAAGATTAGGAAGATTGAGCGACTTGAAGATTGCAAGTGGCATCAAGTTAATGCTAGCACCAAGATCGGCCAAGGCGAAGCATTCCTCCATATCTTGGATTGCACAAGGGATCAAAAATTTACCGGGATCACCGACTTTTTGAGGTATGCGATTAAGATAAACCGACGAACAACTAGACAATTGGTGCAATTTCTCCTTGTTGTTCAACATACTCTTAAAGTTAGCGGCAAATCGAGGCATCACGAGCAAAGCATCGGCGAAACTCACATTAAAGTGCAAATCACGAAACATTTTCATAAAAAGCTCAAATTGATAATTGTCGCGCTCTTGACGTTTCTCCTTCCTAAGTCTCGATGGATAGGGCAAAGGTGGTGTTGGTTGAGGCATAGTAGGCATAGCCTTTGGAATCTCGGGTTCCAATTATGGTAATGGGTCAACCGTAGGTGTGGCATGAGCGGTACTTCATGGGATTAGAACATGCTCCTTTTGGACCACCACCTCGGGTTCTTCCTCAATTGCTTCCTCCGTAGGAGCAATTGGTTGAGGAGTCAGTTCCTTAAGTGTCTTACTACTATGTGTGGTAATCACTTTCATCTCACCCTTTGGGTTGGATACGGTGTTACTAGGAAGACTAGTCGAAGACGGTTTACACATTATTACCTCAAACATAGATGAGATTTTATCTTCAAACATGGATTGCCTTTTCTCGGCCTTAATCATCTCTTGTTTAATCTCATGTTGCCCTTGTTCCATTTTTTGTTGGTTTTGTTGTAACCTAGTGACATTTCCTTCCATCTTGTTAGTGTGGATTTTAAGTTCATTAGCTAACTCATTTTTCAACTCTTTCTTCAAGTCGTTCTTAAACTCGGATCTTAGGCTAATGATTTCTCTTTGAATATTGTCAAACCTAGCATCATTCCCATTAGCGTATTCAACAAATTCATTTGGAAGATCTTTCAAAGTTTTCAAACCTTTGTTGTTGTTTTGAAAATCATTTTGATTCTTGTTTGAAACTTGATTATTAGCCCCTTGATTACCATAATTTCCTTTGTTGAAATTGTTTTTGAAACCAACTTGATTGTTGCGATAGTTGTTGTTAGCATTTTGATTTGAACCAAAACCCGGTGGAGTCAATTGATTAGAGCGGGATACTTGACCGTTTTGGTTGTAATTTCTCGTGGCCGCGAAGGCACTCGAAGTGTTACCACCGTTGGTAATGCACTCGGAGAAATCATGACCTCCACCACAATACATGCAAGAAACCTTAACCGCTTTAGCCGTAGCGGGAGCACTTTGTTCACCAACTTTAAACTCAATCAAAAGTCCTTTTAGCTTATCAAAAATCTTGTTTTCCAAGTTCGCCTCAATTTGGCAAGCATCGATGGTAGTAGACAAAGAAGGTGAAGCCGAAGACGAAGCCTTACGAACACTAGACGTGCTACGAGGACTATACACCTTAGATCTTTTCTCAATTATCACCAAAGCTTCCTCAACCGTTTTACACAAAAAATTACCACCCGCGGCGGCATTCAAATAATCCCTTTCATGATCATTAAGTCCATTATAAAACGTGTCAATTTGATGCAAGTCGGAAAAACCGTGATGAGGACACTCATGTAACATTTCCTTACACGTATTCCAAGCCGTTGAAAAACTTTCATTAAACTCTTGTGAAAACTTTGAAATCTCGTTTTTCAAATGCGTAGTCTTAGAGGGCGGAAAAAATTGGTTCACAAACTTAGACACGAGATCTTTCCACGTCAATATAGAATTGGGTGGCTCTTTCTCTAACCAAATTTTAGCGGGCCCCGCTAAGGAATACGGAAAAAGCATCATCTTAATCGAGTCATTCGAGACATTCTTAAACTTGCAAGTGGCGGTAAGACGATTGAATTGGCGGATATGGTTGTGTGGGTTGTCCTACTCATCACCACGGAATTTGTTGTTTTGGATCATCGACAACAAACCCGTTTTCACCTCAAAATTCTCCGCAAGGATAGTGAGAATCACAATAGCCTCTCCATAACCCTCGGTGGGTGCTTGAAGTAACTCCATCATAGTTCGATTCGCCATGGTTGGTGCTTCTCTTACAATGGGTTCGTCAATAGGAGACTCCTCACTAGAAAGATTGGGAGTGGGAGTTTTGTTCTTTCGTTTACGTGCACGTCTTGCTTGATTACGAGTTAGCATAAACGTCACGTACAACGAGGGGATGAGAAAAGAAGATTCTTTTTGGTGTTTTGTATTTTTCAAATTTTTTTGTGGTTTTTGATTGTATTAACCTTTTTGGATTTTGGTGAATGTATTAAGTAGACACAAATATACAAATCTCCTCCTTAATCAAATCTCTCGATTAAAGAAGCCTCAAGGAATGAAAACGATCACGTGAAGTGAACGCCTTCGATGACTTTAGAACGTTGGTGGAACACCAAAACGTTCAAGAGGGTTTAATCAATGGAAACCAAGAAAATATATATGATACTTAGTAATACTTTTGGCGGCAAAACCCTCGATTAGCTCTCAAAATCAAATACTCACAAGCAAGCGGGGGAAACGAGGCGGCGCGAAGCACTTAAGAGCCTTTTTCCTTAGGATATATTTTATAATATCCGCCTTATACCCACCTTTTAGTTTGTATTTTTCAAGATTGAGCTTCACGAAAATATTTATCTATTTTTGCCTTTTTCTTTGGTTTGAGATTCGAATACAATGATTGGGTAACGACCTCCCAAGTCAAGGTTGTGATTTCACACGTATTTGGAGTACTTGTGAATTTATTGTTCTACGTATACACTATAGTAATAGTATTCACACAAAAACCGAAAACCAATAATACGTATTAGTAGAGTGCTAATAATACAAATAATATTTATGGTTAGTATATAAAAACAACAATTCCAATCAAAACACAACACGCCTCCCCGGCAGCGGCCCCAAAATGATAATTGTAAAATTACCCCATTAGGAAAAGGAAGGCAATTAGGGCAAGTATTACCAAGTAGTTTAGGAAAACCACAAGTTATGACCCAAAGTGGGATCATTCTCAAATGGGTCAAATAATGAAGACCTGTCACAAAAAATAAGTTGTTGCAAGTCTGGATAAGCTAAAATAGCTTATCGATAAGCTGAGTTCAAAATAACACTAGCAGGGGCTAGTTTTGGGTGTTGAGCAGTGCAAACTTTTTCCACTGCTTGACTTGTTTGACTTTTTGTCTGTAGTGACTTTTTTGGAGATTTAGATTACACAAAGGCACCCAATGATCTTTGGATCAAAAGGAGTCAAGAACAATCAAAATATCACAATCACAAACACCCAATTGATACAGTTTAATCAATAAAGCACCAGATATGATACAGACATGAACAAATAAGCAGTTGAGCACTTATAAGCAGTTTTAGCAATAATCAGCCAACTAAATTCAACAAAATGCATACACAAGCTATTAAAAAACTCTAATGAACAAGTTTAAACAGTTTTCATGCAATGGCTTAAAGCCTAAATCAAGATTCAAGCTTATGAATGTTACTGATAAACACTAACACATGCAGTTTTACACTTTGCTGATGTATTTGACCAATAAGCCAGATTCAACACTCAATATCTATCAAATAAGTTATAATAATGATGTTTTAACAACTTTCAACCCTAAGCATGCACAAATACTAGATTTCACCAAAATCTTAGGTAAAAACAGTTAAATTCACCAAGTTATAGCAGATTGTTTGATTTGAAGTTTCAAACCCAAAAACTTGCAGCAAAACACTCTCAACAAGGCATATATCAGATACCAAGCACAAACAATACCTTCTAACAACACGATACCAAGATGCAATCACAAACAGGTAATCCCAAACACCCTTTTAACTTTTCAATACCAATTTTTTTCAAAGGAAAAGTGAGATTCAAGACCACCCAAGCTCAGATAAACACAATAACAAGTAAGAATAACAGATTCAAGCAAGTATAAGCCACAAAATTCACAAGAACACAAGTCACATACAAATATCACCAAAAATCAAGATTTAAACAGATTTTAGGATTAAGTATGCAAACCTCATGGATGTACATCCACACCCACGAATTTATGATCTTATGTACTAGCCAGAACGAGTACAATCTTCCAATAACACTCCTGCTAAGAATCAACAAGGTTAGAAGCACAAGTATAAAATCAAAAATATGAAAAATCCTTGATTGATGTAACTCTTGTCCTCCACACTTGATTATCCCCAAGTTATAAGCCTCACCACACCTTAATCAACACAATTAGGATGATATGATCAACCCTATAACCCAAGAATTCCAAGATAGACCAAGAACTTAGCAAAATATCAAGAAAATGAAGAAAATGTGCAAACTTTTGCACACTCCTTTTTTGAAAACAGGTTTTTGATTCAAATTTAGTAAACAATAAACATAAACAAGCATAAATAATGTGACAATCCGTCAATTTACGATTGATATTTTATTCTCAAATATTATTTGAAAACATTATTTTAATGTTACAATATGAACTCACTTATTTTTGGGAAGTAATTTGGACTTACGTCTTGAAGTAGCGTCGACTACGTCTAAACCGGAGGATTCAACGTTACGTGCTTACGTTTACATACACCGTTTTGGTGACAGTCCGACATTTCAGAAAATAAATTTATCCGTGAATATTATTTTGGAGTTTTAAATTTGTGTTGTTTCATAAACTCACAAATTTACGAGAAGAGATTAGGACTTACGATTTTATTTTAACGTCCTTTACGACTAAACCGGAAACCTTAGGATTACGTATTTACGTTTTCGAACTCCGTTTTTGATGAGACATTTTTTATTAGATTCGTTTTGTGCCGTTGATTCATAATTTATAAAAACATTTTTCGTAAAACGACCCGAGGGCACGCAAATCGAGGAAACTAGAATCGAGGAGTACCCGTAAATAAATGGGATGAGACAAGTGGGACACTTGTCCCACCCCACTCCAAAACCGGCCATAACTTAGCTAGTAACACCATGAGGTGTCAAAATGCTAGCTAAAACTTACACATGTAAGTATGCTTACAAGGTAAGCTAACCAAACCAACCAAAACCACCAACACCCACACCTAGTTTCATTTCCATCCATGCAAACACTCTCATTCTCTCCCTCCTTCTCCATGTTTGCCGTCCCCCATTCTTCACAATAAACCACCTTTCATACAAATTTTAACCATAAACATATGTTATCATCAACATATGTTAATCTCCATTCAAAAAGATGAAGATTGGTGCAACTTATAACATCCATGGAGGAGTTTTCATAGTGTCATGGGGCTGATTTTCCACAAGGAGTTAATGGAGCATGGTGGTCTTGAAGATGGTCATGATTATTCACAAGTTTCTCCAACAAAAACCATGTCCAAATCATAACCTATGTAGAATATTGATAATCAATGAATCTATGAAGGGGTTTGTTGATTTCTAGAGAGAGAAAGTTAGAGAGAGAAAGTGAGAGAAACTATGTGTATTTTATTAATATGGAAAACATGAAATGACAACAACCAACCCCTTTCCTTAGTGGAAAGGGGTATTTATAGTCCAAGCCTAACATTGGGCTTGGGCCGGTCCATGACAAGCCCATGGACCGGTTCTTACTTAAGTTAATAAGCAAATAACAACTAATTACTAACTACGAGCTATTACAACATAAATCATATTGTGGAGTGACCGATACTTCTAATATACGTTAAAACGTATTTCTAACAATCTCCCCCTAAGGGAGGTCACTCCACGTTACAAAGTTCTAAACCTAGCATACTATACTAAGTCTTCGTTCTTTAGCTCGTAGTCCTTTCTTCTTTTCTTTCTTTTGTTGTGAATATGTTGGTTTGATCTTTTTGGCTTTGACTTGAGAGCATTGTTCTTTGGCCTTTCACGTGCGATCTTTGCTTTTCTTGTGAACTTTGCCTCCTCGTGACTTCATGTTCCACATACTTACGTCTTTTTGTTGAATTCTCGAAAGCTTCAGAGTTTGGTACAGCGGAAGACTTCATCTTGTACTTTCTTGAATTTTTGCTGAACTTTGTTGCAAAAGACATAAGCATGTGGGAACGACTTTTACAGGTACACCGCAACACCACCGTCTTTACTGGTACTCAGCAACGCCACCGTCTTCAACAGGTACACAGCAACGCCACCGTCTTTAACAGGTACACAGCAACGACACGAATAAAATGGCTTTGAACATTTTATTCTAATTCGGTAGCATTTTACCTCCGGTCGGTGAAGACCGTTGGACGATATTAGATATCGTACCCGTGACGGATAGTTTCAATTAAGTAACTTCCTGACAGGATTTTGCGGGTGAACCCGTTCTCTTTATTCGACCGTCCAAAGCTGACTGCGAACATAAAGAGTGAATCACTTGGATAAATTATCCTTGTGATTAAAAGCCGTCAATTCATGAAACCTGGAACAAGTGAATTTCAATTAAGATTTTCACCATCGTTGCTTTCTAGTTGTCACGAGCTCAATTCATAAAGAATCTTGCACGTTACCTACCAAGTGCTGTTTGATGTTGACACTAGAAGGATTTCCACTCGTCACTGTGGTCAATAAAGAGTCACTCTGAGTGTTCTGGCAAGATCATATGATAATGCGAAGAGGCCTGGAACGAGTTTAAGTTCAATTAAGAATTAAACCACTGTTACCTTCCAGTTTTTCACAAGATTGGTTCTAAAAGAACCGCACGTGTAACCTACCATGAGCTTGTTTGATGTTGGCTCAAGCAGGATTTCCATCTTCATTGTAATACTTGCGTATTACTCGGATGTTCTGGCAATATTACAGGAATATTGCGTAGGACTCATGAAAATCTCTTACTTTTCACAGTGTGTGAGAAAGCAAGGAATAAATGGAAAGTGTCCTAATGAGACTTTTGATGATCTCTTGGCTCTAGACTCGATTGTGTGTTTTGATTTAGTGAGCGATGGCTGGAGAGGAGTGCCACCTTTTCAATACCAGTTTATTCGGAGTGAATAAACCAATAGATAACGTGTTGATCTCCGTGTGATTAAAACAAATACCTTTTGAGAGATATTTGAGTTAGCTGGGGAAGGGTTGTGCATTGCATCACTGGGTCCATGATGTCTTTCTTCAATACCGAGACTCATTAACAAAAATGACCTCAATAGCATATGTATTGACCCGGTTTCTGCCTAAAGTTGTAAGGAGGGCTTCTTTCTTTACACCCTTTATCTTTACATTTCTTTTTCATTCTTCAACCCCTTCAATGCTTACCAATACGTCATCACTAGCACCTTGTTGTGATTGTTCCAGTGCTAGCTTAAGTACTTGGTCGGCATTCAGCTACGTTCACATTCTTTCTCCATCTTTCCTAGGACTTCTAATTCTATCTAGGGAATTGTCCTTGGGAAGATTCCATCGGTTCTGATGAATCATTGGACTAAACCTATTCCTACCACCCTTTTGTCACCACATCCGTCGTGAATTAAGCGTGTTTTGGGAATGAATTGCCACCATGAAAAATCATTGAAAATCACATAAGGTACTTGTGATATTGAAATCAAAAGTTTTGTACCTTAGGTGTTTTGTTCATCAAAAACGCTCCCCCTTAACACGTGCTTAACACATATTAAGTTGGATTATCGTTAAGTCTTTTTCATCTTTTAGCCAAGTATCACTTACGTCTCCTTAATCCCATTTTCTCCCCTTATCCAAAATGTTAACCATTAATATTTGGGATATTGAATGGATTAACCGGTCTTTGGGTAAAAATGAAATCAATGTTTGGCCATAGAACAAGTTATTGCTCCCCCTTAAGTTAATAAGGGATAGTTGTAGTGCTTTGGTATGACATATTTTGAAAGATTTAGAATCTCGTGAGAAATTCTTGAAAAATTATCATACCTTAACACTACAACAAGCCATACAAGCACATTATTCACAAATATACATATTCACAATTGAAAACCAATATAAAGTGACCTGAAATGTACGACCCATTAGATGGATCGTTGCAGTAGCTTGTGGTGCACTAAATACGGTCTTCCACCCATGAATCTTTCCAAGCTCCTCATCAATCTACGTTCACGGAGCTTTTGATCGATCTTTTTGATCACATACATCGCCATCTGCCGGTAACCCGGATGCCAATCCTCCGTCATCTCTGGCAATGTCCCACCCGAGTTCAGATGCTCCAACTTTCCTCTGACTTGTATAAGAGTTCCATCACTATACTTGTGGAGCTCCCCCACCCTCATAAACTTCATCAAACCTCTGCTGTTCAAGTAGAAAATTCCGTAATTCGGGACAGAAATGCCGGTGTATGGACATCTTTCTACATGTTGAGGTAGCACTTGATTCACAGGACGGGTTAAGTTGAGCTTCCTCTGATAGCTTTCGACTCCCAACTGAAGATCTTCAACTCGTGACTTGATGACAACGCTTCGTGTGAACATACGAAGTGCTGTATTCAAAGCAATCAGGTCTTCACGAGGAATGTGTGTAAGTTGATCTCGGGTCATCAGAAGCAGCATATCTTCGATATCCTCAAGGCGAATGATGGAAAAATCTCCTTGCTGGATTTTGTATTCCCTGTCATCCTCCCTTTTCAAGCGAATCTCCGTCACATGATAATAGCCGTTCTTGGCTTCAGTTTTCATTCCTAAGATGCTGGAGATGCGGATATCTGATCTAACGATGCTTCCAGAATTGACCAAGCAGCAACCCCTGTACGCCCTTCGGACTCGTTCGTCCCAATGAGATGCACCTATGACAGCATACATATCATAATTACGATTCATTTTTGGGACCCAGAGTCGATTTACCTTTTCCTCGATATAGGGTATTGTCCCCCAGTTGGCAGCTTTCAGCAAGGTTAGGGAGGTTGCGTACTTTGATGACCCCTTCATAAGATACTCAAGATCATTGGTGACGAAGAAGTCAAGAGCAATCTGATTATCTTGAGCAGGATCCATTGGAGGTGGAGCTCTTTCTGATTCATGAAGTCCTGGCCGTTGGACGGTTTTCAAAGCCTTTAGGATCTCATCGGCATAGTACTCGAACTCCATTCGGGGTAATCGGGTTTTGGCGCGAAGTCTCCTATCGTGCAGCGCTTTCTTCACCAAGGATGGAGTAACCGAAGTCTTATACTCATGAGCAAGAAATGCACATAAGTCAATCGGACTTCGGATACGGAGATACAGCACATCTTTGTCAGCATCTGTGATCGGATCATATTGTGCTGCTGCCGTGATCCAAGCCTGTGGTGGTGCGGTTTCGTCTATCTCCAACGTGTCTTCCCAAACTCTTGTGCTTGGTTCAGGAACCGTAGATAGTTGAGCTTGTTGTTGAGGAGTTGAAGTGCGAACATCTGTTGGTTCAGTTTCAGGCATTTCAGCAGTGTCGTGAACTGGAGAGTGTTGTGCAGCTTCGGGTTCCGTCACTGATTCTGCAATCACAGGAGGAACAACAGCAGAACTAATGGGGTTAGTGGTAATAGGTACAGATACAGCGATAGAGATACCAGGAACCGATGACGCTGTAGTGGCATTCACATCGTGGCGCCACTTAGTTCGTCGTGATTCCGAGGATGTCGATTTGTCCTTCTGTGCTGCATCTTTTGTGGACTTGGTTCCAGTCTTAGTAGCAGTCTTCTTGGAGCTGGTAACCTTGTCTCCCTCTTTCGGTTGTTCACCCCCATCATCATCCTGATTGTCATCCCCGTTACTACCCCTAGCACTCTCCTGATTCTCATCACCACCATCATCGCCATAATCATCATCCTCATCATCGTCATTATCCTCATCATCCTCATCATCATCACCACCCTCGTCATCGTCTTTATCCTTTTCTCCTTCTTCTTCTTCTTCTTCCTCTTCTTCCCCCGTACCCTCTTCTTCACTCTCTTCCCTTTCTTCCTCAGGTAAGATGTGATATGGTACCACACTTCCAAACGTTTTGAATAATCTATCATCCTCCATGATAGCATCATTCAGGGATTTATATAGAGCCCGTTGAATCCTAGACTTGTCAAACGACCCAAGTTCCACCATACGAGCCTTAAGGATCTTCTTCAATTCAAAATCCGTCAGGTCATAAGCAATCTTGTAGGCGGCTTCTGAAGGGTTGGATGATTTGACCATCAAGTTGTCAGCAGCAAGTGTCTTCAACTCATCGCGAAGTTTAGGCATTAAGGATTCAACGGATTCTTGCACTCTTTCTTTCACAGATGCTTCAAGTGCTTCTTTTTGTTCCTTATATTTATCCCTCATCGCTTGAAGTCTGGTAATACGTGCAGCATGCTTATCAGCCTCAGCCTGCTTAACCCGAGCAAGTTCTTCTGCATGTGCTTTTCGAGTCAACTCCATATCTGAAGCGAACCTAGCAATCATCTCCTCTTGGGCTTTCCTAGATTCTTCTTCCCTCTGAGCTCGTCTTTGCAACTCTTGGCGAAGTTCATCCATTTCGCGTTTGTGAGTATCCACATGTTTGTCAAACATTTCGGCCATCACTAATGCAGCCATTGCAGAGGTTGCAGAGCTGCTCTGGGTTGATTGAATGGGCTCGGTTGTTACTGCTGTACTAAGAATGGGAATTATCGGTGCTTGAAGAAATGGTGTTGAGGCCGGTCTGGTTGTTAAGGGTTGTATGGGTGGAGGTTGAGTTGTTAAGGGTTGAGTTGTCACCATGATCATAGGAGCAACAGGTTCCTTTTCCACACTTGCTGAAATAGGGATTGATGGCTCCTTCGAAGTGGAATAGTGTTCAGGTGACCCAAACTCATCAACATCATCTGGTTCCACGTACTCATCCTCAATATCTACCCTTGCCCCTGAACCACTACCTCCAGTATCTTTCCTACTCCTTTTAATAGCAATCTTCATCATTTGTTGCTCGGTTTTAGCAAGAGTAGGATCAACAATATCTTCCTCATCACGTAAAGCCATCTCATCAGCCTTACCCTTTCCCTTCTTACCCTCTGTCTTTTTCTTCTTGGGTTCGGGTTCAGGTAACGCAGCTGGTTGTTTGCGTTTACCTTTACTCTTAACCGTTGTGGATGAGTCTTCTCCAGTTTGAAGGTTTGCTTTCAGCCTCTTGATTTCTATCTGCAGTAGCTTGTAATCAGCAGAACCTTTGATTTTATCAGATAGAAGGTAATCAGGAATAGGACCCGGAATCACACCAATAGACGGTCCTTCATGCCTCAGATCTACAGTATCATCAGCTTCTTCAGTGTGATAGCGACCTCCTGCACGCCTATCAATAGTAGCATCAAGCTTCATAAAATAATTTATGATGAGCTTAATAAACCGAGGATAAGGAAAGAAGTTTGTCTTCAGCTTCTTGTTGTAGAAGAGTTGAAAGGTGAATTCTTCCCATATCAACAAAGCATAATCTGAATTTGCAGCTTTGTACATGCCATAGAAGAGGTTTATTATCGGACTGCGCAAAGCATCATGGCCACTCGTTTTTGGTGTAAGACATTTACTGAGAATACCCATCAACGCTCTCCAAGGTTGTCCCACCTTAGCAGTGGTAAACTCAGATGCAACTCGTATTTCTGGACATCCAAGTGCGTCAAATAACTCCACGAGTTCATCTTTAGTGGGGTCCCTCGAGAATGACATGCCCTTGGGTGTATCCCGTATACCAAGAATCTTACGAAAGTCTGAAACGGTGAGTGTCTGCTGCTTGTTGTCGATGGTGAAGGTGATCTTGTTCGAAGTGATTTCCTTGGTTGCCCAAAATTCAAACATATACTCATAAGGCACCGAGGCTGTATTCCTAAGGGCGTTCTTGAAATGAGAGTTATCGAGAATGGCTATGGCGACCTTAAAACCATGGTGAGTGGATTTAGAGACTTGCTTCAGCCGGTAGTTGTTGGGTATAAACTTAAGGGTTCGGGCTTTAGCAATATCGGCTTCTCTAGATTCTTGGATTGCTTGTACTGTTGGATTAGTCATTGTATCTGCTTAAGATAAGACATGAAAGGTTGATGCACAAAAGCATATAGATATATATCAATCTTACTTCTAAGCATAACACACTTCATAAGATAAAACAACAAGTACATATATAGCATGCAAGCAATAATAATCAAACTCTTCATCCGGAACTTTTCCTCATTCGGAACATCTTCATCCGGAACTTTTCCTCATTCGGAACTTCTCCTCATTCGGAACTTCTTCATCCGGAAGTTCTTCATTCGGAACTTCCTTCATCCGGAAGTTCTTCATTCGGAACTTCCTTCATCCGGAAGTTCTTCATTCGGAACTTCCTTCATCCGGAAGTTCTTCATTCGGAACTTCCTTCATTCGGAACTTCCTTCATTCGGCACTTCCTTCATTCGGAACTTCCTTCATTCGGAACATTCCTTCATTCGGAACTTCTTTCATCCGGAAGTTCTTCATTCGGAACTTCCTTCATCCGGAAGTTCTTCATTCGGAACTTCCTTCATTCGGAAGTTCTTCATTCGGAACTTCCTTCATTCGGAAGTCCTTCATTCGGAACTTCCTCATTCGGATGTTTTTCAGAAGAAATCCTTCATTCGGAAGTTTGTATCCAGTGTTCATTCGGAACTTTTCAAACGAAGCTTATGATGAATAATCTAAGTGCGTTTGTGAGTTTCTAAGGCAATCTATGGTAATCAAACATAATCTAATTCAATTCCGCGCAAAACCCATCAAAAATCCCTAATCAATTTAGCCTAATTGGGGCGAACGAACCCTAACTAGATTTAAATAGATTAACCAGTTGGATTTGCATGATTTAAACGAATTAGATATGAATATTTGATGTTATTTACCTTTATTTAGCGAATGAACAGGATCAAGATGAATTAAACGAGAGATTGTGGAGCTTGTGTGTGTTTGTTTTTCAACAATGGCGGCAAATGAAGATAAACAGTGAAAGGAATAGTAGTGAGGGGCGGGTGGATTTGTTTTTGACTTAGGTCAAAAATTTTGACTAGTTTCAACTAATATCACTTTAGTCCCTACATTTTCTAAACTTTTCCTTTCTGTTTCTAATTTTTCCATTTCACCTAACTCTTGTTAAACGTACACACAATTTAGCAAACGCATCTATTAGCATATCTCCAATATCTAAAAGCAATGCCTATCACTTAGAACGAACACTAGTCGTTTTCTAAAGCAAAACCACTCAATTACCATGTAGCCCTTAATTTTCACAATCACTTTTGAAAATCAATTTTAATGACGAAGATGATTTTACTATTTTCTCCCCCTTAAACGATGACCCGTTTTCTATTTAAAGAGCTGTAGTCATTGTTTAAAGAGTCAAATAGTGATGAAAGCATTTCCAATTTATCTCTGGAAAAAGTTTGATTCGTGGTGTCAATAAGATTTCTCTTATTTTAACAAATTAATGCACTGAGACGTACACAAATTCGTGTCAGACCAAGTTATAAAGTAAACTTGATCCCTTTGCATGATTTGGCTTGTAAATCACGCCCGAGAAAATTAATTCCCGTTCTGAGCCAACGTTTTCCAAGGAAATACGTGACTTTAATATGAAAGCCGGGTTGCAGTCTGAAATAACTACAAGCCATAATGGGTATGTTTTAAAAATGTACAACTTTTATACGGACTCTATTTATGGCACCGTGTCAATATTAATCGACATTTCTAAGGCCGTAAATATTACCGTACTAAAAGACATGCCCGAATTTTACAAAAAATATTTTTGGATTTTCTTGATTTTTTATTTTTTATGGTTTTTCTAGGTTTTATATTTTTTATGGTTTTTGTTGGTTTTATATTTTTGTATTTTCTTTTTGTGGTTTATATATTTACGATAATATACATGATCACGAACAAAAGGATACTCTGAATAGTTTACCACGACTATTCAGCTGATTCTTCTGCCAACTCTTTGAGAGTCGCTGGGGTGAATGATTTCATGCCAAGCTTGTCGATCAAAAACTCGATTCGTCCTCGATCTAAGGCTTTGGTGAACATATCCGCCAGCTGGTACTCAGTAGTGACAAAATACAGCTCGATCACTCCGTTCTCCACTTGCTCCTTAATGAAATGGTAACGAATGTCGATGTGCTTGGCCCGGGAGTGTTGAACATAGTTGCAGCAAAGGGCAATGGCGCTCTTGTTGTCACAATACATCGGGATTTTGTTAAATCCAAGACCGTAGTCAGTTAATTGTGATCTCATCCAAAGGACTTGAGCACAACAACCGGACATGGCGATGTATTCAGCCTCCGTGCTTGATATTGCAGCGCTTTTCTGCCTTTTTGAAGACCAACTGATCAATCTATCTCCAAGGAGTTGCACAGATCCAGAAGTGCTACGCCTCGTGTCTTGACATCCAGCATGATCGGCATCTGCGTATGATATTAAAGCAATCGAGGAATCTTTCGGATACCATAGACCACGATGAAGTGTTCCTTTTAGATACCGAAAGATCCTTTTCACAACATGTAGGTGCTTTTCGGTAGGCCGAGCCTGATACCGGGCACACATGCATACAGCAAATTGTAAATCAGGCCTGCTAGCAGTCAGATAGAGAAGGGTGCCGATCATTCCACGGTAAAGTTTCGGATCGACAATAATCCCATCCCTATCTTCATCTAACTTGGATTTCTCCACCATTGGAGTGTCTACGGGGTCACAATTCTCAAAGTTATATTTCTTAAGAGATTCTAGAGCATATTTGGATTGATTAATAAAGATGCCTCTGGGGTTTTGAGAAATCTGTAATCCTAAGAAAAATGAAATTTTTCCCATCATCGACATCTGAAAGCGTGTGGACATTATCTTCTCAAATTGTTTAGACAATTCTATGTTAGTGGCAGCAAATATTATATCATCAACATAAATTTGTACCAGAAGCATGTCGTTGCCGTCCTTGAGAGTGAATAGAGTGGGGTCCACTTTGCCTTTGGAGAAGCCTTCCGACATGAGATATGTTGACAGGAGATCATACCACGCGCGTGGAGCTTGTTTCAACCCATAGAGAGCCTTCTTAAGCTTGTACACATGGTTAGGAGACTCCGTACTGACGAACCCATCCGGTTGACTGACATAAACTTCTTCCCTTAGTTCACCGTTCAAAAATGCCGTCTTCACATCCATTTGATAGACGATCATGTTCATATGAGCAGCAAACGCAAGGAATAGTCTAATCGCCTCCAATCTAGCCACAGGAGCAAAAGATTCCTCAAAGTCTATACCCAAGGCTTGTTTATATCCTCTAGCGACCAATCTTGCTTTATTCTTCAATACCGCGCCCATCTCATCAAGTTTAACCTTATAAACCCATAACAAAGTAAGGATCTTAACCTTGTCAGGGCGAGGAACCAATTCCCATACTTCAAGTCGTTTGAATTCGTTTAGTTCCTCCTGCATAGCTTCAATCCAAGATGATTGGGTCATAGCATGCTGCCAATTTTTGGGTTCAACTTCAGAGAGAAATGCATCAAAGTAACAATATAGTGCACTCTCTTGTAATTGATGGCGTGTAGAGACTGGTCGATCTAGATCTCCAATAACATTCCTAATTGGGTGATCTTTTGTCCATTTTGTGCTATGGTTTTCAATCCTAGGTGGTCTGGAGTGAACAATAGAAGGAGCTTCTTCTGAGGTAGACGCGGCTGAAGGGTTTTCAGGGATCGCTACACCAAAGAAAGGAAGCTCTTGCAAGTGAGCATATTCCAAGTCGTGATCAGTAGAATCCTCTTCCACATCATTAGGCACAAGTAGGGGTGATGATTCAGGTGTAGTTTGAGAATCACTTGGTGATGGTGCATCCGGTTCAATGTGAATTGTAGATGCATTAGATAAAGGTTCATTAACTTGAGCAACCACTTCAGGTATTGGAGCAATTACTACAGGTGCTGGAACTTCATCAGTCGGGGGATCAAAGAATTCATCAAACAACGGTTGAAACAGTTTATCCCACTCGGGCCTTGATGGTGGTAAAAATGATGTAGAAGTAGGATTGTTGGGAACTAATCCGGAACTTATAGCACCGGTTCCCATCTCATGAAGCGCGGGTTCAGAGCTGTGTTGCTCAGAAGCCATCGCTGTCAGCTCGTCGAAATCTGCGTCCATAGTTTCTACAATCTTGCCAAGACGACGGTTATAGATTCGGTATGCTCTTTTGGACGGTGAGTAACCAATGAAAATACCTATATCGGCTTTTGGTTGAAGCTTACCCAAGTTCTCACTATTGATGTTTGGATAACACAGAGCACCAAACACATGGAAAAATGAAACATCGGGTATGCGGTCATGTAGAAGCTCATAAGGTGTTTTTCCATGGCGTTTCCGAATGATAGAACGGTTTTGGGTGAAACATGCAGTAGAAATAGCCTCTGCCCACAAGAACAATGGAGCGTTCGCATAAATAAGCATGGTCCTAGCAGCTTCCATAAGTGTACGATTCCGTCTTTCAACGACACCGTTTTGTTGTGGAGTGCGTGCGGCGGATGTCTCATGTGATATACCAACTCCTTCATAATAATCACGAAGAGTCTGGTTGACGAACTCTGTACCATTGTCTGTACGAATACGGCGGACAGTGGTATTCAAACGTACCTCAATGAACTTCAGAAAAGTGATGATAGCCTTCGGTGCTTCATCCTTTGTACGTAGAAATCTAACCCATGTAAACCTGGAAAAATCATCCACAATGACGAGAATGAATTTCTTACCGCTCACACTTTCAGTTCTCATCGGCCCACAAAGATCCATATGCAAAAGATGAAGTTTTTCTTGATTGGTGTCTTCAGCTTTGGGCTTGTAAGATTTCTTGGTGCTTTTCCCCCTTGAACACGCGGAACATAAATGATCCTTGTGAAATTTAAGCTTTGGAAGACCACGAACTAATTCGTTTTTAGCCAGATGATTAATAGCATCAAAGTTAAGATGAGATAATCTGCGATGCCATAACCATGACTTGGTCTTAGAAGCTTTAGAGAGAAGACATACTGGAGAAGCGGCCATCATGTCTTGTAAGGACAAGGTATATAGATTTGCACCACGAGATCCCTTCAACAAATCTTTTCCTTCCAAGTTGCGGATGAAACAAGTGTGTTGTCGAAAAGCAACCTCAAGGTTGGAATCACAAAACTGTCCTACTGAAAATAAGTTGTGACCAAGACCTTCTACATAGTATACCCTAGAAATCGTCACGTTTCCAATCTGATATTCACCGTATCCCATAATCTTTGCTATATGATCATTCCCGAATTTAACCGTACCAAGAAACTTGCTGACGAAATTTCGGAGCATCGAGCGATTTCCGGTCATATGTTTTGAACAACCGGAGTCCAAATACCACAGGATGATTTGGACCACCTGAAAATATCACCACACAAAGACAATGTAGAGGTATCGGAATCTGAGTGTTCCTTGTTATTAGCAGGTACAGATTTAATAATCTTAGATTTGCTAACTCTAGGTTTCTTAGATTTCCTAGCCTTCCTCTTCTTAATAGGTGGTGTAGATTCTAGTTGGCTCAAATCCTGAGGTATTTCTTCACTGATAGGCACTATAGTGGGGGCTGACCTAATTAAAGGGCGCTGTTTCCATACTTGAGTGCGAGTGTTCCTAACTAAAGGACGCTCAGACCTAACCTCAATGGATGCGTTCCTAGTTAAAGGGCACATTTTACCATCTAGTGTAAAGGTCCTACCAGTGGGACGCCATTGCCAGCCAACTTGGGCACGAGTTCTACCCGTTGGCTTCCATTCAAGACCATTCTTAATAGCATTCATTTCATTAACGTGATCAATCAGACACAAATCATGACGCTGGGAAAACATACATTCATTACAATTCCAACAATTTAAATCAGAATTCACGAATGGTTTAGGCTGCTGCACAGGCGCAGAGCTTTTAGTCTTAACATGATTCATTTTATTTAAAACTGAACTAGCATTCCTATTGTGGACTTCTACTTTCTTCTTTGTGGCACTACTAGTGGAGGGCTTGATCTTAGCTTTCTTGAGTAGCGATCCTTTAGCCTTAGTAGTCTCTTTTAATCCTGTAGAAGGCAAAGTGGGAACATTAGCAGCAGATTTTAAAGGTGTCTTACTTGATTGTGCCAATGACGGTTTCGCTCCTGGAGTCTTATTAAATGGAGTGACAGCAATGGGCCTATTATTAAGTAGTGCAGAACCTGGTGTACCTATGTATTGCAAATAAGCCAAGCAATATTGAACTCGCTTAACATATTCATGAGCCGAATAATAGTCGCTACTTGAGGGATCTAAGGCATAAAGATCGTCTAAAATATCCCTAAGAAGATCGACATGCTTAATGGCATTCCTCATATAATCATCATAGGTAACCTGGTTTCTATTATGAAGCGGATTCTTATAAAGCACTACTGACTTGGTTGTTGGAGCACTAGTGGACGGTGCAGAGTCGGTAGCTAAGTTATCAACAACTTCTTGTCGGGTGAGAAGAAGTGTCTCCTTTAACTCAGCCAAAACCATATTTTTGTCTATGAGCAGGATGTTCAAGTCAGAGATTTCTTCGCACTTTTGGTTCAGTTGTTCAACATAATATTGTTGCTGTGCCGCATTAAAAGCGAAGCGTTCTTCTAGTGAACCATAAAGAGCGGATAGTCCCTGCCTTGTCCGATCCATCTCCCCTAGAACAGTTGATAGTCTAATTTCTAAGACCTGGTTTTTAGACTCTGCAGCCTCTAGTTCCATTCTTAATGTTTCCTTAGATGATACCTCTCTCTTCAATCTCATGATTTCTTCCTCTAATGTCTTAACAATTGCAATCATCTTGTCACTATTCTCAACACCGTTTTCACAAACATTTGATATCAAAAAAATTTCATTTTGATTTTGTTGTTTTAATTCTAAAGATATACAATGTTGTTCTAGTTGATTAAAGCGTTGTGAAAGTAAATTGTAAGAATCTTGTAGCTTTAAAAACTCAGCGTTAGATTCGTGACAAGAATGATTTTCTACCTCATTTACAGTATCAGCAACATTTATAGAAAGATTACAAACATCATCACAAATATCCTCACAAATATTCACAGCATCACAGTTAATCATAGTGGATGTAAGCTCATTCGAATAATTAACATTTACAGTAGTAAGCACATCACACGAGATTACTTCAGACAAGAATCGGTCATATTCGGTTAAAATCTTTTCCTTTTCAATTAGTTGCAGTTCGTAAGCGGTGTCCATTTCATAAAACACTTTTTGAACTTCCCCAATTTCAAACTGAAGATTTTCCTTAAGAGATGCAAAACTTCCTTTTAGACTTTCGATAAACGGATTGATCTTAGTTTTAAACACCTCGTTCATGTGTTCGAAAGCCCATTCTCCGGCGTTTAAGCCATTTGAAGTCGTACATTCCAAAATGACCTTGTCAAAGTTAGTAAAGTATCGGTTAATCTCTTTCAAGTTTAACCATACGGTGCTAACAGGTGGAAGATTCTTTGGAATTTCCTTAGGACCTTCCATGTTGACAAGTGTAGGAAATGTACTAGGGCTTTCTTCCTCTATCATGTAGGTTGGTGCTGTGATGAGATCTTTATCCATATGGAAGCGAACTCTAAAATCAGTTTTTGCAAGCTCCTTATTCATTTTAAAATAATCACAATCGGGATATTTTGCTGAATTGTATGACCGATCCTCATCAACTAGATCCTTACTTGTTTGATCATTGGGAAAAACAATCGGGTCTAAAGCCAATCCTAATTGAGTTGCATTATAAAGTCTAGGACTATGTCTTAAAGCTTGTTTTGCATACCGTGGATTAGGGGGAAGGCCTTTTAGACGTGATAAGTTAAATTCTCTAAATGAAGCATCAAATAAGTGAACTAGTTGCGAAGCAGCGTATTGTCTTAAAAGCAAGTAATCTAGACTTCTAATCTTATTAGTGGCATTAATCTCCATTTCAGTCTTCTTAGATTCGAGTAATTCAAAATCAGTTTGAAGTTTTTGAAAATTAGTGACCACTAACTCCTTTTCTTTAAGTTCATTAGACAGATTTGCTCTTAAGTTTTCGATCTCTTGCAAGTGACCCATTTGTTTGTTTCTAAAATGATCATATTCGAGATTTGTGAGAACACTAGACGAAGGCACTAATTCCAAAGTTTGTACTTTCTCATTGCTTAAGGCAAGCTCATCAGACAAATTCTTATTCTTAGCTAAGGTTTCTAAGAGAGCAGCATTCATTTGGCTAAGTAATGTAGCAGGAACCATGACCAAATCTTGTTGAGCAGGAGTAGGCGTATGCGAAATGGATCCTGGTTGTGATTCACTCAAAGTCTGGGGACTCACATTGATATTGCTATCATTGTTTGTCTCCTCGTTTGAAAGACTCACCACCGAAGATTCATTCGAATTAGCACTCTCTTGCACAACTTGATGTGGTTGAACACTAGCATCAGTGGCATTATCGGTGGTATTAATAAGTACCTCAGATCTCTTATCTGGCCCTAAGCTGGAGATAGTTGCCATGAGAGCAGCCTTTGCAGTTTGAAAGTCATCACAGTCGGAGTCATACGCATCAAGATCATCGGCTTGGTAAGCTGCATTCTGCGTAGTGACAATGTCTTGTTCAGCAATCCCTGGGTCAGCAAGAAATGCAAGCTCCTCTTCATCAAGTTCCCTTCCTTGCGCCTGAGCATTTACCAGATAGATCTGTTGATGCAAAAGTTGGTTGATCCTTGCTAGACCCGAATTAGGCTTAATTCGGGTTGGCTGGGTACCGGCTCCTACACCAAGTGAATCGTCTGGTTGGGATCCTGCACACTAAACAACACGCGTTAAGCTTACCGTGGGAGGGTTTCCCACGATTAGACTCCGGCGTGAGAGTAAGTAATCGATTTAGGGTTATATGTGAGTTTAGAGAGAATTGTGATACCTTTGTGGAACCCTTGGGGGTTCCTTTTATAGGCAGTGAAACCCTAGTGGGCTTTCACTGATCCTTCGGCCCCAAGGAAGAGATAAACACCAGAATTAGAATGATTGTAATCTTCTAATTCTGGTAGTGAATATCCTCTCTTATTGGGGTAAAGATATCCCTAGACAGAATATTATTCTATCTAACCCTATGTCGGCCGTATCGGCCGTACCGGGCCGTGGGCCGCACACGTGTGCGCGGTTGCTGTTCACTCAGGCCCATAAGCCTGACTGACATCATCCCACCCATACATGATGGGCCGGATACGGGTAGTACCCTCGGGCCGGGTTAATGACCCGGCTGGGGACTATACGTCATCATGTCCCCCCAGTCTAGTTGTTACACCCGTAGGTGGAACCTCTAGACTACAAAGATGCTCCCGGACGTACCAAGGAATTCATAACAAAGGACAATAATGCTCGATACATAGTAGCCGAGACAAATTAAATATATCATTAAATGCCAAGTCTTACGTTAAAGCCGCATAACCCGACATGAACAACTGTTCATCTGACTTGTTTGACTGACAAAAGTGCAGACAATCAGAACATTGAGCAGTGCAAACGTGTGGGTCAGATATGACCCGTAGGTCCCACCTGACGTTTCATTTGCCAGTTGCCCCCTAGCCACACGATTAAGAATAGTGGCCAACACGTGTCACTCATCCAACAGGCTGTGACCCTCAAGGTAACCCTATAAATAAGCCACCCATACGGCTGTGTGAAACACACAGTTCACAACCTCCATTTCTGCCATTAAAGCTTTCCTTTTATCTTGAACCAAGCACGCACGGATCCCTCCACACGCAGGTTAGAATACCACGTCCTTACACTCTTTTTTAGTAATGGCCAATAGAAACAGCCCTTCCATCGGATCCGTGCTAAATGTCATGTCCCAAGACCAGTTAAACCATTTTTGTACAAATTACTTCATCCCTTCCAACCTACACCCCTCACTTCCTGGCGTCGGGGACCTCATAACTGAGGCTCCAGCGGGTAAGATAGGCCTCTATACTCGCCTGTTTGATGCGGCGAATTACCGTATTCCTTTCACCCACTTTCTCGTAGATTTGTTAGGATATTACAATGTACACATTAGTCAGCTCCACTGCATAGGTGCCTGTAAAATTAGCCAATTCGAAATCCTTTGCCGTGCTAGGAGAATCCCCCCAACCGTAGAGTTATTTAGGTTGTTTTACACCCCAAACTTAGTGAACGGTTGGGTATCTTTCAAAAAACGAGCCTCCAACAGCCCACAATCACACAACAAACCGATGGATTCACTGAAAAACTGGTATGACCATTATTTTTTCATTGACGAAGTTGTATGGCCGGGTGATTTCATCATTAGGACCAGACTACCGCACGACCCTAAGCCGCACGCCAGTACATACAATCCCCTTCACTCGCAAGAGTTAGATCTAAATAGGACTGGATTCCACAGAAACTTACCGGAATCATTCTTATGCTTGCTAGGAATTAGCCGCAATTACTTTGGTCCCTCCAATAGGTATCCTGTGTTTTTGTGCTTGTGTTCGAAACATTGTAGTTTAATACTGCGTGATATACCACGTCTTACTCACAAAGAAAATACATTCAAGTCTACAATTTACTAGACGTGCGACGTGCGTCTTTATTATGCGGAGCACGGTATGGCTATAGCATATGAAACTTACCCCAACGTCTCGTGAGTAAGGTGTCTAGTAAGGATACGTGATCCGTGCGGCTGGGGTTGCATCCCTCTTACGCGGCAAGTTGAATTAGTAGGTTCACTTAATCCTCTTACCCCTCCTGGAGGCGTATGGTACATGTACGGTATTTCGAGAGAATGCATATGAAAGAAACATGGCATAATATAACACAATTAAAATTCATACGGCTAACAAAGAATCTAACAAAGAGGACAATAATTTGCACGAAACAGGCCGTGGAGCTAGCTAGGCACCACGGCATTTTATTAGAACATTTACATTTTTTGTTTGAACAATGGCGACAAGTCCTAAAAAAGTCCATAAAGGAAACTTAAACAAACATAAGAAAAACAAATAAGACAAATAACCCGCATGGTTCTTTATTAAGACCGCCTATAGCGAAGTATCCATGCGGGAGCCATAGCTTTCAAAGATAGCACCTTTTTAGATTGGCGATGTTCCATGTGCGCTCTAGGTCGCGGCCATCCATATCGCGTAACTTGTACGCGCCTCGTCCCAAGGCTTCAGTGACTTCATACGGTCCTTCCCATTTAGGGCCCAGTTTTCCTGTATTTTCCACGCGACTTGCTTCGTTAGCACGATAGACATAGTCTCCCGGTCGAAAAGAAACACCTTTGACCTTGGCGTCGTAATAAGCCTTCATTTTAGCCTTGGACTTAGCTTCATTGATGGCTGCTACTTCCCTTTTTTCCTCCAACAGATCTAGGTTGATTCGCAGCTGTTCATCATTTGTGACGGCATTAACCTCCGCCGTGCGGATGGTAGGCATCCCTATTTCTGCTGGTATAACGGCTTCAGTGCCGTAAGCCAATGCAAACGGAGTATCTCCGTTGGCTGTTTTTATCATGGTTCTATGTGCCCATAGCACGTGCGACAATTCATTGACCCATTTGCCCTGTCGTTCATCCAGCCGCGCCTTGATTCCACTCCCCAAGCTCCTATTTGCTCGTTCGACAAGGCCGTTCGTCTGTGGATGCTTAACAGACGCGAAGCGCCGCTTGATGTTCAACGATGCACACCAGTCTTTGAATGGGTTATCCGTGAACTGTTTGCCGTTGTCCGATATAATTTCTCCAGGTAGACCGAAACGGCATACAATGTGTTCCCACACAAACTTCTTGACCTGCTTACCCGTGATAGATTTGACTGCCTTGGCTTCTATCCATCGTGTAAAGTAATCCATTGCAACAATCAAGAATTTAACCCCTCCAGCAGCTACAGGAAATGGTCCTGCAATGTCAATTCCCCACTTGTAAAATGGCCATGGGGACGTGATAGGTGTAAGCTCCTGCTGCGGGTGCCGCGGTACTGGCCTATGCACTTGACAATCATTGCACCTGCGAATCATGTCGCGCGCGTCTCTGTGCATAGTGGGCCAATAGTATCCTGTTCGTAAGGCTCGGGCTACCACGGATCGTGGACCTGCATGCATGCCGCACAATCCTTCGTGTATGTCACTAATCACATAGGCCGCCTGGCGTGGTCCAACACACCGCAGCCACGGCTGCAAGAAAGAGCGCTTATAAAGGATGCCTTCCCGGAGTTCGAAATATTGTGACTTCCTTTTAACGCGCCTTGCTGCTTTTTCCTCGTCTGGGAGTGTTCCATTAGCCAGATAGTTGATGATTGGGGTCATCCACGTAGGTCCCTCCTCTTCAACTATAGCAGTCACTTCCCCTTCCGTAATAGACTTTTCTTTGAGTATTTCCACCAAAACCTGTTTAGACAAGTGAGCGAAGCTTGTGGACGCGATTTTACTGAGGGCGTCCGCTTTCTTGTTCTCGCCCCTTGGTACCTGCTTGATGGAAAACTTACTGAAAGTTGCAATTAACGTCTTGACTTTTTCCAGATACCTGACCATGTTGTCCTCCTTAGCCACATACCCACCTAGAATATGGTTCGCAACAAGCCGTGAGTCCACGTAGGCCTCAAGGTTGCGAACTCCCATTCTAGCGGCGATTTTTAAACCCGCAATTAATGCTTCATATTCCGCTTCGTTATTGGTGGCCGTGAACTCAAAACGGAGGGCGTACGTGAATTCCATACCTTCTGGATTTGTAAGGATGAGGCCTGCCCCGGACCCGTCTGTGCATGAGGATCCGTCCGTGAATAGCACCCAAGGTTCCGCTGGGACCTCCTCTTGCTTAATGACTGGTTCTTCCTCATCCGGCTTTTCGATCAGGAAATCTGCCAAGATCTGGCCTTTAACAGCCGTCCTTGGTCTGTAAGATATATTATGCCCTCCCAGTAGGATGCTCCATTTTTCTAGTCTCCCTGCCACGTCTGGTCTAGATATAACCTGCTTGATTGGCTGATCCGTAATCACGACAATCGGGTGCGCCTGAAAGTATCGGCGCAGCCGCTTTGTAGCAAATACCAGTGCTAGCACCAATTTTTCCATGGGGGAATAATTCAGTTCCGCTCCTTGTAATGTTCTACTTATAAAGTAGACCGGGGTCTGTATTGTGTCTCTATCCGTCATAAGTACCGCGCTTATTGCGCCATGAGTAGCCGAGAGATACATGACAAGTTCCTCCTTTGGGCGGGGAGCTACCAACATGGGGAGAGATGCGAGATGCTGTTTGAGTTGGCCGAAGGCTTCCTCAGCTTCTTTCGTCCAACGGAAGTCTCCCTTTCTAATACACTTCTTGAGCGTCTTAAATAAGGGTAATGACTTCTCTGCGGATTTGGATAGAAATCTATTTAATCCGGCTAACTTCCCATTCAGGGACTGCACCTCCTTCCGTGTCTGCGGGGACGGTAGCCGTATCACTGCGTCCGTCTTCTCTGGACAAGGCTTGATGCCGTTTGGGTCAATCAAATATCCTAAGAACATTCCTTCTGTTGCACCAAACGTACATTTCTTTGGATTTAACTTCATATTAATCCTTCTCAGCGTGTCGAATGTCTCCTGGACATCCCGGAGGAGTGCCTCCTCCGTGTGGCTTTTTATCACCAAGTCATCAACATATACCTCCAAGTTGCGTCCTATTTGTGATTCGAAAGCTTTGTCCACCAACCGCTGATACGTAGCACCGGCGTTCTTTAATCCAAACGGCATTTTTGTATAGCAATATACGCCCTGGCTTGTGTGGAACGCCGTTTTTTCTTCATCCTCCTCCGCCATCTGGATTTGGTGATACCCTTTATATGCATCCAAGAAGCATTTGAAAGGATATCCACACAGGGATTCTACTTTCCAGTCGATTTCTGGAAGCGGGTAACAGTCTTGTGGGCAGGCCTTGTTAAGGTCCGTGAAGTCCACGCACATGCGCCAACTTCCGTCATGTTTCTTGACCATGACTGGGTTGGATAACCACTCGTGGTAGTATACCTCGCGCATAATGCCTGCGTCCACCAGTTTCCGCACTTCCTCCAATATAACTTGGCTTCTCTCGGGCGCCTGGCCGCGCTTCTTTTGCTTGATGGGTTGGTACCCTTGGCGGATCTGGAGCTTATGCTCTGCTATCGCACGTGGTACACCCGTCATATGCTTTGGTTCCCATGCGAATATGTCCAGGTTTGCACTTAAAAGTGCACACATGGCCCTTTTGCCGCTATCTGAGAGCGCCCCTCCTATGGATACCTCCTGTTCCGGGTAGTCAGGGTGAATGGCCACCTTCCAATTGGGTGGTGGTGCCCCATCCTTGGGTGGTACGGGTGGTGCCGGTGTTGTCACAGTGTGACACTCGGACGTTGGCACGACTGTGTTATAAATAGTAACGATTCCCCCATCAACGGGGAATTTAATCATTCCGTGTGCCGTAGAGGGTACTGCCCGGATAGCCAAAATGCCTGGTCTGCCTATGATTCCATTATAAGGAGAGTGTGAACGTATCACCATGAAGTTCATCCACGTTGTAGTGGAATGTTCCTCATTCCCAATGGTGACAAGCAAACGTAACTGCCCTATTGGCCAGATAGTATCTCCACTAAAGCCAGTAAGCGGCGACGTGGCCGGTACTAATTGGCTTCTTATCTCTGGGCATAACTGCACAAAGCAGTGTTCATACAACACCTCTGCTGACGACCCTCCATCTACATACATGCGGCGAACATTGTGTGTTCCAATGCTTATCTCAATGGTGAGAGGCGCATCAACCACGTCACTTGCTGTGATGAGAGGGAATGAGATTTCCTTGCCGCGGGAAAATTTTTGGCCAATTTTCTGCCTCGTGCGGCGCTGTCTGGATTGGATCATGTATATGGTAGAAGGCTTGTCCTTTTGGGGATCCTTCTTATCATACTTTTTGTTGTTGTCCTTTCCGTCTTTCCAATCCTTAACCAGGTGCTTGAGTTTGCCTGATTTGATTAGCGACTCGATATGCTTCTTCAGCTGGATACACTCCTCCGTGCCGTGTCCTTTGTCATTATGGAATTCACAGAAGCGACTTCCCTGCCGACGTTCCGGGGGTGTGGTCATTGGGGGAGGTCTTGGAAAATTCGCCCCTTCAGTCAACAAGATCTCCCGGTAGGACATCTTTAGGGGGGTGAACTTGTCGTCCGACCGTCCGCCTTTGCTCTGGCTTTTATAGTCCGAGCCCTTGTTATTGTTCTGGTTGCCCTGACCGCCCGACTGTCTCCGGGACTGGTCATTTGAGCGGTACCCATTTCCTCGGGATGGGTAGGCTGCGGCAACCGCTGTTTCTCCCTCTATGAAATTCCTAACTCTCTCCATGAGGTCATCATATCTTTCTGGACGCTTGTCGTTGAGACGCCTTATCAGTTCTCTGTCTGTTATGGCGTGCATGTAGTCCGAGATTTTCAGGAGCTCTGGCATGGTTCTCGTGCGTGTGCACTCATCATTGAAGCGCTCAGTGAAGGCTTCTGTGGACTCCCCCGGCCGTTGCTTAACAGTTGCCAATGAAACCGGATCCCTATTATACTTCTTCCTTTGAGTATAATTGTTCTCGAACGCAGTGCGTAGTTCCGTGAAACTATCAATGCTCCGTGGGGGGAGTGCCTCGAACCAGTCACGAGCATTTCCAATTAAGGTCGAATTGAACATTTGGCACCATATAGGCATGGGCCATCGCTCAATTTTAGCCTGAGTATCAAATATTTTGAGGTGATCGACAGGATCACCGGACCCATCATACGTCTTGATACATGCCGGCATGCGACGTTTGGTGTCCTCAGAATAGTTCCGTATGCGAAGGGTAAACGGATCTTCCCTGGGATCAGCCCATGGCCGCGTGAGCCTAGGGTCATCCCATGGTTCACACCACGGACGCGAGAGGTCCTCTGCTTCCGTATCCCTATAGTAGGGGCCACCATAATACTCATCATTGCTTGGTGGTGGTGGCGTGCGCCTAGGCCGGCGGCGTTTGGGCGGATGGTCATCTGAGTCCTCCCCAGACGGATCTGGGGACGGCGGTGGTGCCCCGCCTTTTGAGTAGGGACCACTTTTTTGAGACGAACCAGGAGCCTTCCTCCCTGTGTTCATCCTATCCCACACACTTGGGCGGCGTGTGGTTCTAGTCAGCTCTCGGTCTGGCCGCTCGGGTGAGCCATCCGACCTTTCTCCATCTTGAGGCTGCGTTAATTCTTGCATGATGCGATCCCCTATGCGTTCAAACACATTCCGGGGTTGAGGGTCTTCCTCAAAGGTTCCCTGCTCCCGAGGCTGAGTCCTTTTTCTCCGATTTCGGGAAGGAGTGGATGGTCCACTGTCGCCAAAGTTGAGTCGGGCTTGGAGGTTCCTCCCCAGGCTCAATCTTGATGCGATCCCTGGGACGATCCTTTCAAAATTCTGAGTGAGAACTCGAGTGAGCTCATCCTCGCTGAGTGGTTGAGCTTCCACTTCCTCCTCCATTAAGGGTCTACGTGGCTCCTTGTTAGGAGGGGCTGGCGCACTTCCCGGATCAGGGTTGTCCAGGGTTGAAGTGGGCGGGGGTGTCACCGAGATCGTGCTCGTCACCCCTGCGGACTGAAGACCGCTACGGTTACCTGGACCACCTGCGAGGCGGCTAGGTGATTGGTTGGGAATAAGAATCCCTTCCCCTGGGGGCTTCCGATTCCCAGGATTCACATTCCTGGGGTTAACTGGCGGATGCCCCTTCGTCATTGAAAAAATCGAGATGAGGTTTTGTTCTAGCTTAGTGTTAGGGTCCCACGGATGGCGCCAACTTGTTGATGCAAAAGTTGGTTGATCCTTGCTAGACCCGAATTAGGCTTAATTCGGGTTGGCTGGGTACCGGCTCCTACACCAAGTGAATCGTCTGGTTGGGATCCTGCACACTAAACAACACGCGTTAAGCTTACCGTGGGAGGGTTTCCCACGATTAGACTCCGGCGTGAGAGTAAGTAATCGATTTAGGGTTATATGTGAGTTTAGAGAGAATTGTGATACCTTTGTGGAACCCTTGGGGGTTCCTTTTATAGGCAGTGAAACCCTAGTGGGCTTTCACTGATCCTTCGGCCCCAAGGAAGAGATAAACACCAGAATTAGAATGATTGTAATCTTCTAATTCTGGTAGTGAATATCCTCTCTTATTGGGGTAAAGATATCCCTAGACAGAATATTATTCTATCTAACCCTATGTCGGCCGTATCGGCCGTACCGGGCCGTGGGCCGCACACGTGTGCGCGGTTGCTGTTCACTCAGGCCCATAAGCCTGACTGACATCATCCCACCCATACATGATGGGCCGGATACGGGTAGTACCCTCGGGCCGGGTTAATGACCCGGCTGGGGACTATACGTCATCAAGATCTTTTCTGCAAACCACTGTCCATCCCTTTTCCTCTTGGGTTTCTTACAATCCCTGGACATATGACCCTCTTCTTTGCAGTTGTAGCAGGTAATCATTCTCAACTTGCCTGTATTAGCCCGTGGAGGATTGTTGACCATTGGAGCAGGAGCAGGATTGATCGTGCGAGCATTGGTTGATGTGGAAGGTCTCCCCTGATATGGTTGAATTGGCTGAACCATTACCCTGCCATTCTCAATTGTAGCTTGTTGGCGAGAATTGGATGAATTCCTCAACTGATTGTTGGTAGGAGCTGATCCTCTGTATCCTCGTTTGCTTAATGTTCGTGTGAGATAAGCAGACATAGTAGTTAGCACTTCAACTGGGTCAGCTCCTTGTTGGAAAACAGGAACGGGGACTTCTTCATCATCACAATACAGTGCTTGATCTGGATGAGCTGCATAATCAGTAGAAGGAATACTCATTTGATCAGGATAGCTTGTTGGATATGCTGCATTCTCTTGATAAGAAGAATATGAAGGCTGAGCATAAGGTGCAACATTTGCTTGATGAAGTTGTGAAGCATACTGTGATGAAGGTGCATTGAACCGATATTGTTGCTGATGTGAGGTGGGTGGTTGTGGTAGAATCGAGTATTGGGGAAAGGCTGGTGTCATGTAAGGTGATTGATGATAGGCTTGATGTCCCAAGATATAAGGTGTGTTGTTGTGAGACAAGCTTGGTTGATTCGCCATCAAAGCTAAGGAATCTGGATACATACCGCGAGGAGAACGGTGCATAATCACATGCTTCTCATGCTGCTGAAGGAAGGCATATATTTGATCCAAATTGCACTTATGCAGATCCCTGGTTAACTTGACATCGGTAATATACTCACCCCATTCAGCTTGAGGTAGAGTATTCAAGAATTTGGTGTTAACCTGGAATGGAGCAATCTCAAGATTGTATACATTCAGATCATTCATGAGTGTGGTGAATCTGAAGTAATAATCGTGAAGTGTTTCCCCTGGGTTGTAGGTGAATCTATCAAACAGGTCATACAACTGACATTCCCTTTCCTGTTTTGTGAGAGATGTACCTTGTAGCAACACCTTAAGACGTTCCCATAAGTCTTTTGCTACCGTATACTTGCTTACCATCCTATAAATATCATGGGGAAGAGCTTGAAGAATTGTTTGAAGAGCTTTTTCATCTGCATCTGCAATAAGTTGTTGAGCTGGAGTGAGTTCTTCAAATTCTCGTGGTCTAGTCACGTTGTCAACCGTAATGGTACCATAGTCGAGTGGACCATTCAAAATCGATTTGACCATAAGCCTTCCGTATGTCGGTTTCCCCTTTAGATATTGCATCATTCGACCTTGCCATGCCTCAAACACCTCTTTAATAAGCATCGGTGGACGGCTATCAGTTCCCGTTATGATTGATATATCCGTAAGAGATGTCATCTGAGGCATTACTGAATTTGGATTCATTTTGTTTTCTTCAAAGAAACAGAGATTATCGGTTGATCGAGCAGTGAAGTAAAGCTTGTGAATTGTGTTGTGTTTTTGTTGTAAGAAACCAAGATTAAATCCTCTAAAAAATCGTCGAAAAAACAAGCAAAATAACCCTTGATTCGTAACTTTTTGTTGATTCGGAAGTTTGATTCGGAAGATTACCTTGATTCGGAACTTTTTGTTGATTCGGAAGATTACCTTGATTCGGAACTTTTGGATTGATCCGGAACTTCTTGGTTTGGAAGTTCTTGGTTCGGAACTTTGGCTTGATCCGGAACTTCTTGACTCGGAAGTTCTTGGTTCGGAAGTTTGGCTTGATCCGGAACTTCTTGACTCGGAAGTTCTTGGTTCGGAACTTCTTGACTCGGAAGTTCTTGGTTCGGAAGTTTGGCTTGATCCGGAACTTCTTGACTCGGAAGTTCTTGGTTCGGAAGTTTCTTGATCCGGAACTTCTTGGTTCGGAATTTTCTTGATTCGGAACTTCTTGACTCGGAACTCCTTGATCCGGAACTCCTTGATCCGGAAGTTTTGCTGAATAAACAGAAACTTCCTCCGATGAACAGTCGAACAGTAAAAATTAAGATTAAGCCCAGATTTTGACCAAATAACCCAAAAAGTTTTGTGCTTTCGACTAAAATAAGTAACAACTAATACTTATCCACTAATCCCAATCACAAAAGCACCAAAAACACCAAGAATCAAGATGATTTTTCTTAAAGAACACTAATACAATCAAAAACTAAAAAACCACACAAATCACCACCTTAAATCACCCCATAGCTCTTGATACCAAATGTAGAATATTGATAATCAATGAATCTATGAAGGGGTTTGTTGATTTCTAGAGAGAGAAAGTTAGAGAGAGAAAGTGAGAGAAACTATGTGTATTTTATTAATATGGAAAACATGAAATGACAACAACCAACCCCTTTCCTTAGTGGAAAGGGGTATTTATAGTCCAAGCCTAACATTGGGCTTGGGCCGGTCCATGACAAGCCCATGGACCGGTTCTTACTTAAGTTAATAAGCAAATAACAACTAATTACTAACTACGAGCTATTACAACATAAATCATATTGTGGAGTGACCGATACTTCTAATATACGTTAAAACGTATTTCTAACAACCTACATCAACTTGGTGGTATAAAGATTGTCCTCCTCATCTTCTTGTTATTTTGATTATGTAAACATGTATTTTATTTCCTATTGTATATATTTATGATGATTATATGATGATAAAAATGTTATGTGGGGATTTGGTGTTGATAAACATGATTAAAAAGGTGAAAAACCATAAGAAACAAGGTTAAAATCTTGGTTAAATTTGATGACTGTATAAAACAGTAAAGAACTATATGGTAATCTGATAAAATGATGAAGTAGAATGGATTTACAGTAAGCTATGGGTCTTGTACACATGTGAGAGTTGGCCATGCAATGGAATCAAAATAATGAGTGAGATATGATCAAAACAAGTTTAGGGTATAAATCTGAAGTTACTGTTTTGGACGATTTTTAGAAAATATTTAGAAGATGATTCAACAGTAGCTATAAAAGAGTTAAATGTAGCACATATCATGTAGTTTATGTGATAAAAATTTGAGCTTCTATCTCTATATAGAACTCAAGATATGGCAGTTTTGGTGAAGATGAAGTTAAAAATCAGATTTTTGGAAATTAAAGAATAATACTATTATATAAGCACTCACATTTTAATATATAAAATATAAAAATATAAACCCACTAACTTATAAAACTTATTTATATAAATGTATAAAAGGTTAATTAAATGAGTAAATTATATAAATGGTGGTAAAATATTATTTATAAGTAATAAAAACTATAAACTTGATTTTTACGACTTTTTCGGCTATCGCCGTGAAATTAACGTTTTTCGCCAAATAAAACTTAGACGACCAAACCCGTCTAATGTAAAGTTTATAAAAGTCATATACTGATGTATAAGTAACTAATAAAAGTAAAAACCGATAAAACCCGAACTATAAGAAATACGGACGTTAACGGACTAAATTAACGTTATTAGACTAATAATACAACAAAAATGGACTAGAACACTTATAAACTTATTATTGGACTTAACCCAATTGGGCCCAACTTGAAAGTGTATGTACTGATAATATAAGTACAAAAAGGATTAATACAAGTTAAGAACTTATAATAGGCTTATTGGACCTAAAACACGTAAATAGGTAAAACGAGAAAACTAGTATAAAAGTTATCAACACATAACTCTAAAATGAGTAAACGAGAATATGTAAACCCACTTGATCATCATATATATATATAATCATCATATGTATACATAATTGATATTTTATAAAGTCATTCGACAAACGTCTAAGACCGATTATTATTTGTCTAGGTTTCCGTGATTGAAGCACGTACCGTACGTCCGAATTGCCGATAACCCGCCTTCCCACATCAACGTGAGTTCATAGCCTCGCACTCTTTTAAATGTTTTATAAATGTTTTATAAACCCGCGAGGGAGATAACATGTTAGTTTATAAAAGTTTGGACACCATTTGTCCCGATTGTTTGTTTATTGATTTTGGACCCGAATGATTGAATGACCCGATTGTATGACCCGATAAAAGATTAATGGACCCGATAAATGAAATTAAATGGATTATTAAAGTTAGGTTATGTCACTAAAAGTCCCATTAGCATGAATTGTGAACTACCGGGAGTTGGTAGACGCTTATGCATTTAATAGTACTATTTGGGGACGATCACCCCAGTTCGCGCCTTGACGGTTGATCCCCGTCGTGCCACATTGATTGGTAAGCGAATTAATGTATGAGAAGATTTCCATAGCGTGACCTTTGTGACGACACGCTACTTTAGATGGGCAAAATTGGTATCGGGTTAGCTACCCGTTTTGGTTTAGTAAGGTAACAATGTCATGCGGCTTATAATAATCCAAGTTAACAAAATAATATTAGACGCTTCGAAATACGATGTATTGCCTGACTAGCAATACAGGGTCATACTATTGATATTATGTTCGTGTTTTGGTTTTCATAACCATATTCATATAACGGATTTTATTTGAATTTATACGACGTCATAAGACGTATTGTATGATGTTTTTACGACATTGGCTCGTATAATGATTTTTAAGGCAAATGCCTATATTACGATTTTCGATAAGGATTTGTATAAAAATGACTTTGGCTATTTTATGGCCTATTACAAAGGTTTGTATAAAATGACTTTGGCTATTTTATGGCCTATTACAAAGATTTGTATAAAATGATTTTGGCTATTTTACGGCCTATTACAATGATTTGTATGAATTGATTTTTGGTACAAATTTTATACCAAAGTTATATTGATGGAATTTACTAAACTCTATGAATTCACTCGGCGTTATCGCTGACCTTTTCTTTTAACATGTTTTATCTCAGGTACTTGAAGGTAATTCTCGGGAAGACGACAAGAATTCATGGCCCGCACTTAAACAATATTTTTCCATTCAAATACTTTGTAAAACTTTGTATGAAATATAATGACTTGGGACCGATGTAACTTTAATATTTTTGAATGGAAATGCTTTAAAAATAAACGACGCGATTCTTATGCGTTGTCTATGATGTGAGTAATGTGTTATCCCGTAACACCAACTAGTCTTCCGCTGTATTGAGTTGTATAAATTTGGGGGTGTTACAGTTTGGTACCAGAGCTCTCGTTATAGAGAACGAAAGATTTTTAAAAACCAAGGTTTTGAATAAAACTTTTCAAAATCTTTTAACTATAAACATTTTTCTAAAAATGTCTAAAAATCTTTTGACTATAACGGTGCCGAAGAATTCCCGAGTTACCGACAAGGCCAAGACTGAGAAGTGTTATTTTAATATATATATAACTTGGATTATATATATATGATGTAATTTTATTACAGGATTGTTTGATGATTATTTTGATTTTTATACGAGGTATTTATACGACATAGATTGTCACAATGTACCCTAAATCCCCTAGTAAATTAATCAAAGCTATTCTCGTAGGAATTCTAGCTATCCTAGATCTAAACCAAGTTGTGGATATTTATGATCCCAACAAATGGTTGATATTCATAGAAATGTAGATATTAGTTGATTGCGATATTGAAAAAGAATTGGCGAGATTAAATCTGATATCGATGTCATGACGATCTTTCCTTATAAAGTGGAGTTTGACAAAACGTTACCACCTAGAAAGATGTCATCTGATTCGTTGTCATCCAATTCTTAAATTTGAAATCGAAAGGGGGAATGTTGTACTTGAGGCTGTTATTGGAACCATTACCCAAAAGCCTCATGCCACTAATACCTTTCCGAGAAGTCTAGTTGAATGATCAAGTCATTTCATCTTAATGACTCATTTGATAATTGTTGTTGTAAGAACTAATAGGATTGGGAATTAAGTGTTGATTCATATTGAGATTGTATTGCCTTTACAAGGCCGAAGAATAAGATTGAAAGTATTGGAGAATGAAGTAGGATATTGACTTGAGTATAAAATTGGTTGAAACTTGAATAAAGTAAAATTTAACTTGTGTGGAATAAGAAATTGTTAAGAGGAAGTCGTTAAGTTTTGTGATTGAATTATAAGGATTTAATTGATTGTTGATTCGTGTTAAGGGTTGTTCCTAGACCATTGTCCACTAACGAGGATGCCCAGTGTCCAAGAAATAAATTGAAGAAATCTTCTTCTGAATTGGGACCGATGGATCTTCCGGGACAGGTGGAACCCCCATGACTCTTGTAGATTAGTATTCATTGTGGTATCTTTTAAGAATCCCTAACTTAACTGAGATATCAGTTGGTAGGATGAGTTCTGAGAATTGTATGACATAGTGACACGTAATGTGTTACGGTACAATTTGACTTGTTTGTGATTAATGAAAAAAAGACTACCTTTGATTGCTAAATTCTACATGTATCGATGTTATCTATCTTTTATTGCTTCATCCTAATGTTCGCATTAGTGATGCAACCATTGAACAAGTACTCGTCTCGATTTGAGTTACGTTGTGAATTTTTCTTCCTGAGTGCCATCAAAGTCATGAACCTCATGATTATTTGGCTAAGCTCATTTCCTATGATATTGTAGTTAGTTCTTGGTGAACAAGCCTTCATCACTCTTTTGCAGATCACACATTGTTTTTATAAAATTGAAACGGTATCCTTTGAGAAAATTTAATTTTCATCACAATAAGGATTATTCAAAGTGAGATTTATAAGTGATTGTTATCGAAATGAGGTTGTTTATAAAGTATCTTGGAAAATTTAATTGTTTTCATAATAAAGAAAATCTTTGTAAATTTATTTTTGATTCTTATTTAAGAATTAAGCATGAAGATGTTTTTATTATAAACATGATGATAAAATTTTTGAAGAACTGAGTATTGCATCGTTAATCTTGAAATTGTATATAGTTGCGCGCCTACATACAATTTGGAATGGACTATGCAAGACTGATTAGTAGTCACCATAAAACTAATGAATAAACACTACATTTTCTTTGAGGATTGTGAAAGATTAAATTTTATGAGACCTGCAAAAAGTGAAAAATAGGGACATAATGTTAGAAGACATCTACATATGTGCCCGTGCCATCTATTCTTCTGAGTCGAATTTACTCATATGTGGAAATTGTCTTATTTGACAATTGACAATTCTTTCTTGTCCAATTCTCCCGTAGTGAAATTCTTAGGAAAAGTATTTGATTACCGAGTGTTGATACCCGACTGGATGTATCGACGTCCCTATCATTTCTTTCGATTTGATTTCATTTGAATGACCTGGGTAACGATCCGAGGAGCTTTCGAATGCGTACTCAAATTATGAAAACATGGAATATTTCATATTCGTTAAATGTTTTTGTCTGTATCTGATTTGAAATTTTATCGCGTAGATTATGCGTTGACCTTACTCTTTTAATAGTAGTTGTGTATCCTAATATCCCTGAAATTTTGAAGGATTATGAATTATTATTAGTCTTTTGAGAAGTTCACATCTTATCGACGACAATGCAACTAGAAAGTTGATAGTGCCCGTAGAATGGATTGATTGATTATGATATGACGACATTGTCTTAATTGATGGGAACTCGAATAGAATTCCCCTAAAAGATAAGATGTTGATTATAAAAGTGATCTAAGTAACTCTTGGTGGATGACCATATCCTGCATTTAGACTTGAAATTATACCACGAATGGTTGTGAATTAGTCATAGATATTATAATCTAGAAGAACCTAATATGAATTTATTAAAAGATGTTTCGGTTATCTGAAACTTTAGGAAGTATTTGTTGATGAATTAACTAGACTTTCGCCATTAAGGCAAGTTGAATTTGGTATTGATTATATTCTCGGTGCTGCACCTATGGCTTGTGCACTGTACGTCAGCACCATCTGAATTAAAGGAACTACCGTACAACTGAGAAAGTTGTCGGAGAAAGATTTTATTATACCAAGCCTGTCATCCTGAAGAGCTATGGTGTTATCTTTCCTTATATTTATAAGATTACTGTGAACTGAGTAAATTGACAATCGAAAACGATATCCATAACTCGAAATGGAAGAATTGTTCGATCATTTACAAGGTTCTAGAAAATTTGATCCATAGCATGGTTACCATCAACTTCGCATATGCGAAAGAGATTATCTATTCCAATCACTACATCCGGTACTTGTAATGAACGTTATGAGTTTCACGTGATGTCGTTTGGATTGACCAATGCACATGTAGCATTCATCAATTTGGTGAATCACGTGTGTAGGCTGTGATTTGATAAATTAATGCTTGAGATCATTAAGGACCATTTATTTGTTTAAAGAATAATAAGGAGTTAATAATTAATTATAGATTGCCCTGAATTGGCCGAACAGTGAAAACCTGAACCTTGAATAATTAACACGTGATTGAAGACTTGAATCTTTACATGATTTAAATATGTGATTAAAAGGATAATGGAATATAAATTGACTCTTCAAAAATTAAGAGCCCTTTTAAGACTTTGGATTTTTCCAAAAAAAATGGAAATAGACTTTGACAAATGTTTTTAACAAAGGATTTTAAAGGGATTATTCCCTTATACACTAAACATTTAACTAAACTTCTGTTTAGGGGTAAATGTTTGTGTATACCTCAAGATAATTTAAGAAGGATTGAGTAAAACCATTTAAACCATGACTTAAACTTTGAAACGACAATTTTTGCTTTTCAACTAAGAAAATGTTGACCAAAGTATAACCAAAGATTTTTCGAACATTTACGAATCTTAATAATTATTTTCAATAAATCAACGAAAATCTTGTTAATTAAATTCAAATTTATTTTTGAACATTATTATAATTGATCGAACTAAGAAAATTAATTTTTTTACGTTATGTTCATAAAAATTAAATGTTTATTATTTAATTAGTTGTAATAATTATTGACGCTTTTGGACGTCAGATTGAGTAAAACGGATAAAAATGATAGTAAAGACAAAACTAAAACATAGAATATATGAAGAAGGAATTTTGAATAAATACGGTTGTGATATTTATTTCATCAGGAAGGTAAACGTAATTACTGACGCATAATGTAGAAAGAATATCTAAGTGAATTGTGGACATGATAATTATATCATCATGAGAAGTGAATATAGATACCGACGCAATATGTAGAAAAGATAAAGAACCAGTTAGGACATGTTCCTTAATAATGAAGGTGCAAAATAAAGTGCCGAACAATATAAAATAGCCGATGTTTGTAAAAAGAATAATATAAATAGTGAAGGATTTCACGATTAATATGAACCATTAAAGATTGAGAAGCCGATAAACGTTAAATATTTTAAAGACCACTTATGGTTGCCTAAATATGAAGGACTGTGAGATATAGTTATGTTGGAATTTGTAAGTATAAGTATTATATGTATGACATTTGTGACTAAAAGTATCTTTGTCTGAAAAGGTTGTACTGATGGAAATTATGAAGGCAGACATCGCCTCATTCATTAGTAAACGTCTAGCTACTGCAAGGGTCATCATCTGAATTTAATTCGATTTGGGTCATCGTCGACAGACTGACCAAATCTGCTAATATCATTCTCGTTAATGATAAATGCAAAAAGAGTTATGTAAACATAGTGTGCTTGTATCAAACATCTTTATCAAGATCCTCGCTTCGCATCAACTTTCTAGAGATTTGCTCAGAAATCCTTGAGAACGAACCTTGATGAGAGTACTATGTACCATCCCAAATCGAAGGGACGAGGTAAAGTAACGATACAAAGTAAAATAAGTGTTGTTTTATGTTTGAATGATTGACCTTTGGTAATAGACCGTATTATCGTTTTCTTTTGGAGAGATTATCATTGATAATCATCTTGTTAGGATTGAGATCGAATCTTGTTAAGATCTATATTAGAGCATCTGTAAGCAAGAGTTGAGATGAAGACACCCGACATACACCCATTGTGAGTTGGACATGTATCTTAGGTTTAAGGTTTCCTATGATGGCGAACCTATCCTTGCAAAATACTCGACCCGCGAGACCTGAAATGATTGTTGAAGTTAGGATTTGATTATTGAATGCCGGTAGTGGGCAAGAGGTTATGTGAATGTGAAATGTAGACCTTGAAGTGCCAAATGGGTAGCGAAATTATGCCACAATTTTTAACCTTGGAAAGAAAAAAAAATGAATTCATGATCTGACAAATCATGGGATATAAGTCCCCGTTGTATGGGACCATTGAGATGATGTAAAAGTTGGGATTGAAAGGCATATAAGCTGGATCTACCCTAGGACTTCAAGAACTGCGTGAATTATGTTTCGTAAATCAAACTTGATGGAATATCTATCAAGTGAAATTCTGATTATTCTTAGTAGAGCTTAGATCGGCGAAAAGTGGCATTCATCAAAAACCCGTGAACATCATGGATAGAGAAAGTAAGTCAACATTTAGCCTGATCTTATTCCCGTAGTTATGTTTGATGAAACTCGCGTATTATAATGGATTAAACTTGTGAGAAAAGACCGAATGTGGAGGAAATACCCACATGGCTTTAACTCTATAAGAAGCGAGTAGTAAGATGATCTTTGAGGACAAAGATCCTGTTTAGGGGTAAATGCTGTGACAATCCGTGAATTTACGATTGATATTTTATTCTCAAATATTATTTGAAAACATTATTTTAATGTTACAATATGAACTCACTTATTTTTGGGAAGTAATTTGGACTTACGTCTTGAAGTAGCGTCGACTACGTCTAAACCGGAGGATTCAACGTTACGTGCTTACGTTTACCTACACCGTTTTGGTGACAGTCCGACATTTCAGAAAATAAATTTATCCGTGAATATTATTTTGGAGTTTTAAATTTGTGTTGTTTCATAAACTCACAAATTTACGAGAAGAGATTAGGACTTACGATTTTATTTTAACGTCCTTTACGACTAAACCGGAAACCTTAGGATTACGTATTTACGTTTTCGAACTCCGTTTTTGATTAGACAATTTTTATTAGATTCGTTTTGTGCTGTTGATTCATAATTTATAAAAACGTTTTTCGTAAAACGACCCGAGGGCACGCAAATCGAGGAAACTAGAATCGAGGAGTACCCGTAAATAAATGGGATGAGACAAGTGGGACACTTGTCCCACCCCACTCCAAAACCGGCCATAACTTAGCTAGTAACACCATGAGGTGTCAAAATGCTAGCTAAAACCTACACATGTAAGTATGCTTACAAGGTAAGCTAACCAAACCAACCAAAACCACCAACACCCACACCTAGTTTCATTTTCATCCATGCAACCACTCTCATTCTCTCCCCCCTTCTCCATGTTCGCCGTCCCCCATTCTTCACCATAAACCACCTTTCATACAAATTTTAACCATAAACATATGTTATCATCAACATATGTTAATCTCCATTCAAAAAGATGAAGATTGGTGCAACTTATAACATGCATGGAGGAGTTTTCATAGTGTCATGGGGCTGATTTTCCACAAGGAGTTCATGGAGCATGGTGGTCTTGAAGATGGTCATGATTATTCACAAGTTTCTCCAACAAAAACCATGTCCAAATCATAACCTACATCAACTTCGTGGTATAAAGATTGTCCTCCTCATCTTCTTGTTATTTTGATTATGTAAACATGTATTTTATTTCCTATTGTATATATTTATGATGATTATATGATGATAAAAATGTTATGTGGGGATTTGGTGTTGATAAACATGATTAAAAAGGTGAAAAACCATAAGAAACAATGTTAAAATCTTGGTTAAATTTGATGACTGTATAAAACAGTAAAGAACTATATGGTAATCTGATATAATGATGAAGTAGAATGGATTTACAGTAAGCTATGGGTCTTGTACACATGTGAGAGTTGGCCATGCAATGGAATCAAAATAATGAGTGAGATATGATCAAAACAAGTTTAGGGTATAAATCTGAAGTTACTGTTTTGGACGATTTTTAGAAAATATTTAGAAGATGATTCAACAGTAGCTATAAGCGAGTTAAATGTAGCACATATCATTTAGTTTATGTGATAAAAATTTGAGCTTCTATCTCCATATAGAACTCAAGATATGGCAGTTTTGGTGAAGATGAAGTTAAAAATCAGATTTTTGGAAATTAAAGAATAATACTATTATATAAGCACTCACATTTTAATATATAAAATGTAAAAATATAAACCCACTAACTTATAAAACTTATTTATATAAATGTATAAAAGGTTAATTAAATGGGTAAATTATATAAATGGTGGTAAAATAATATTTATAAGTAATAAAAACTATAAACTTGATTTTTACGACTTTTTCGGCTATCGCCGTGAAATTAACGTTTTTCGCCAAATAAAACTTAGACGACCAAACCCGTCTAATGTAAAGTTTATAAAAGTCATATACTGATGTATAAGTAACTAATAAAAGTAAAAACCGATAAAACCCGAACTATAAGAAATACGGACGTTAACGGACTAAATTAACGTTATTAGACTAATAATACAACAAAAATGGACTAGAACACTTATAAACTTATTATTGGACTTAACCCAATTGGGCCCAACTTAAAAGTGTATGTACTGATAATATAAGTACAAAAAGGATTAATACAAGTTAAGAACTTATAATAGGCTTATTGGACCTAAAACACGTAAATAGGTAAAACGAGAAAACTAGTATAAAAGTTATCAACACATAACTCTAAAATGAGTAAACGAGAATATGTAAACCCACTTGATCATCATATATATATATATATAATCATCATATGTATACATAATTGATATTTTATAAAGTCATTGGACAAACGTCTAAGACCGATTATTATTTTTCTAGGTTTCCGTGATTGAAGCACGTACCGTACGTCCGAATTGCCGATAACCCGCCTTCCCACATCAACGTGAGTTCATAGCCTCGCACTCTTTTAAATTTTTTATAAATGTTTTATAAACCCGCGAGGGAGATAACATGTTAGTTTATAAAAGTTTGGACACCATTTGTCCCGATTGTTTGTTTATTGATTTTGGACCCGAATGATTGAATGACCCGATTGTATGACCTGATAAATGATTAATGGACCCGATAAATGAAATTAAATGGATTATTAAAGTTAGGTTATGTCACTAAAAGTCCCATTAGCATGAATTGTGAACTACCGGGAGTTGGTAGACGCTTATGCATTTAATAGTACTATTTGGGGACGATCACCCCAGTTCGCGCCTTGACGGTTGATCCCCGTCGTGCCACATTGATTGGTAAGCGAATTAATGTATGAGAAGATTTCCATAGCGTGACCTTTGTGACGACACGCTACTTTAGATGGGCAAAATTGGTATCGGGTTAGCTACCCGTTTTGGTTTAGTAAGGTAACAATGTCATGCGGCTTATAATAATCCAAGTTAACAAAATAATATTAGACGCTTCGAATTACAATGTATTGCCTGACTAGCAATACAGGGTCATACTATTGATATTATGTTCGTGTTTTGGTTTTCATAACCATATTCATATAACGGATTTTATTTGAATTTATACGACGTCATAAGACGTATTGTATGATGTTTTTACGACATTGGCTCGTATAATGATTTTTAAGGCAAATGCCTATATTACGATTTTCGATAAGGATTTGTATAAAAATGACTTTGGCTATTTTATGGCCTATTACAAAGGTTTGTATAAAATGACTTTGGCTATTTTATGGCCTTTTACAAAGATTTGTATAAAATGATTTTGGCTATTTTACGGCCTATTACAATGATTTGTATGAATTGATTTTTGGTACAAATTTTATACCAAAGTTATATTGATGGAATTTACTAAACTCTATGAATTCACTCGGCGTTATCGCTGACCTTTTCTTTTAACATGTTTTATCTCAGGTACTTGAAGGTAATTCTCGGGAAGACGACAAGAATTCATGGCCCGCACTTAAACAATATTTTTCCATTCAAATACTTTGTAAAACTTTGTATGAAATATAATGACTTGGGACCGATGTAACTTTGATATTATTGAATGGAAATGCTTTAAAAATAAACGACGCGATTCTTATGCGTTGTCTATGATGTGAGTAATGTGCTATCCCGTAACACCAACTAGTCTTCCGCTGTATTGAGTTGTATAAATTTGGGGGTGTTACAAATAAGATGGCACTTGGTCTTTCTTCAGCACACTTAACACAAATTTCATAAATCTGAAAATGGGATTTACAAGTGCTTGAACAAGGAAAAACCAAAAGCAAACGTACAAGTGAGACCCTATGGCTTTATATATAGCCTTACAAGTGAAGTAAGAACAGATAAAAGTGCTAAACCTAATGCTTGAAGTCCCCAAGTTTCCCTTGCAGAATTTGAACTACTTGGCTTCATGTGACTGATTTTTGTTTGCTTGTTATAGCTGGCAAGTGAAAAGGTGATCCAAAGGCTTGTATTAAGCTTAAAAAGTAAGCTTCAATCCTAAACGTTGGATGTCTGGTGGTTTTTTGGCAGTATCCCCTTTGTGTGTAGCAGGGGAATCTCATGTGGGACAAGGGGGTGATGAGGTGTCCAAGTTTAAGGTTGGGATGTGATTAGTAGACCTTTAATCACTAATCTGCACAATTTTGGGGTTTAATTTTTGCTAAATCAAAAATCCCTAATTGTGTTCTTGAGTTGATGAACTTGGTTTTGATTTGTTTAGAAAGTGATTAGCATTTAAATAAATGTTAAGGTGCCAACGTTTGGTTAATTATTTAATCAGGGGTGAGTGGGATCTGATGTGGAGGCAGGGATGCATGTGATTGGTGGAGGTGGTGAGTGGGGTGAGGTGGCAGTACATGAGTGGTTAAGGTAAGTATCTTGTCTGGCCACATTCATCCCCTCTTCTTCTTTTCTCTTTTCATTTGCAAATAAATCAGCCAAACTTGAATTTCCTTTGTTAGCAAAGTTTCCAACTTCACACTTTTGCCCCAAAAACTTTTGTAAAATGATTTCAGGGGTATTTCTTGCCATTTTTGAATTCTTGAAGGACTGATTTGGTGATGATGGATAATGGTCTTGACTTGCATATTTGATATAATGGAGGACTGAATTTTCCAAGTCATAATGATTGAGGGACCATTCTTGCCAAATGTTGAAAGTCAAGGGTCCTTTTTGTAATTTTGGGATTTTCAAAGGACCAAACTTGTAATTTCTTGTACTTTGAAGGACTTCATGATGTCTTTGACTTTGTGGAGGATAATGATTGACAATTTAGCTTTGTTGAGGGGCTAAACTTGCCAATTCTTCAAAATAGAGGGCCCTTTTTGTAATTTTGACAAACTTTAGGGACCAAACTTGTAATTATGAAGATACAAGGGTATAAAGTGTCACTTCTTCCATATTGGAGGACCCTTCTTCATAATTCTTCAAATCTTCAAGGGTTAATCTTGGGAAAGTCTTCATTAGGGCTTGGTTCATTGTCCGGCTTCGTTTTCCGTGTTCGTTTTTGTATGATTCTTGTGATCTTTTGTCATTTTCTCAATATCCGTACCTAAAATACACAAGCAACAAACACAAGCATATATATGGATATTTTGATGATATTTAATGCATTTTAAGCCCTATTTGGACGATGAGACTATGTATAAAAGCAGTCTCATCAATATACCACGGATTCATCTAGAAGCATTTGAGGACAATATTGGAATTTCACTTCTAGGGTTTGTGAACAGTGTTAGCATAGCATTTACCTATAAAAGGAGACCTCAACCTGTGAGAGTCCCTTTGTTCCAGTTTTAGGCTATCAATCTTTGTAATCCCTTTTTAAGTTAATAAAATTTGATTTTCAGAAATTTGTGAAATCTCTTTTATGTTTTGTTAAAATTTGGTGTTAGAATAGCCTAAATCTGTGTTCCACTTATATGTTTGAAGGTTTTTGAGGCAAGGTTTTAGTAAATAAGACTTGTGTTTCAAAAATCAGAAAAGTGTTTGTTATTTGTTCATCACTTTGGTTTGTTCTTCTTAGCAGGTACATTGGAAGCTGGTACTTGTTCTGCTAGTACCTCAGCTCAAACAATCCAGGGCCTGGATGTAGGTTTTGGAGGTTTGCACCATTCTCCTTTTTCATTTTCTCTTTATTAATCTGAATTTTGGTGATATTGCATGATTGTTCTTGAATCTGTGTTACTTTGGTTAAATCTTGTTTGTCTGTGTTGGTTTGATGTTATTGGATTGTTATTGACTTGATTTGTGGGTTAAATCTGGATAATCCTTTGAAAATTTGTCAAAACAGATTATTAAGGGGTGTTTGGGTTAACTGCATAAGAAGGTTTTGTGGTTTGCTGATTGGTTGTATTGTACTGGTGATTGTTGGTATTTGTTTACCTGGTGTACTTGGTCATATATTTGCAGGTTTTGTGGTTTGAAACACCCAAATCCATAAAAGGGCTATAAAATATTTGTTTCTTGATAAAATTGGCTATAGTTTAAGGGACACCTAGATCTAATCATAGAATAGGGTTAACAAGTGATTAAACTAGGTTAATAACATCAGGGAAAGAGATTTGGATGCTTGAAATTGGATCTGTGGTCAATTAGATCAGCAAAGTGTGCTTATGTTCTTGTAGTTCATATCAGAAGGTTTTATCTGCTTTGATCTTGTTCCATACCTTCTTTCAGTGATTGATTTAAGTTTATTTGTGCTTATTCATAGTTTATATAGCCTGTGTATGCACCTGGTTGAATTTGGAGTGCTTATTCATGCTTAAAACTGCTTAAGTGTTCATAACTGCTTATTATCCAAGTCTGTGCAATATCTGTGGACTGTTTGATTAATCTAGGTTTATTGTGTGAACCAAATTATGATTTCTTTGTTGATATTGACTCCTTGTGATTCACTGATCACAAGGGTGCCCTTGTTTCAAATTGAATCCAACTAAATCTCTCTAAAAAGCTTGGTCAAATAGTCAAAGCAGTGGGAACTCCTTTCCCCTGCTGCTAGCCACTGCTAGTGTATTTTGGGTTTCAGCTTATCAATAAGCTAAAATAGCTTATTTTAACCAGCAACAACTTGGATTTTGTAATAGGTGCTCATTATTTGACCCATTTGTTCATACTGGAGCATTTGGTGTGTTGACATTAGGGTTTGACTAGAAAACCAACTTAATTGACTTTTTCATAAGTGCTTATTTGTTCATTCTGGCTTATTGGTGTTGCTTATTGGAATTTTGTTTATTGTTTTGGCTTATTGAGTTCACCTGTTACATTTTGCAAGTTGAATCAAGTTCTGAGGTGCCCTAAATCTCAAACCCGACTATTTTGTCTTTTAGTGAAATTGTACTTTGCTTATTTCTGGCTTATTGAGTGTGCTTTTTCAAAATTTCTTTTTACAGATCTCTTTAGTATCCCAAAAGAAGGTTGTGTGTCAAATTAGAGCTTATGGCATTAGCTTATTGCTTAATGGGCTAAAAAGCCCAATAAGGATAAGCTGTTTGTTTATTAAGCTGTGATAAGCTCACTTTCAGCTTTTGAGCCTTTAGAGTTTTGTGTTTAGAATTAAATTTTGAGTCAGATAGGGCTTTTCCAAGTCAATTGGGCCAAGTTTGACTTTTTGGGCTAAAAAGCCCATTAGTGTTGACTGTTTTTTGGTTTTGGCCCATTTGAGGGCCCAATAGGGGTATTATGGTCATTTCACTTTCATTTTCTGTTTAATTAGGTTAAAATAAACTAGTTTGCAAGTTTTTAGAATTTTTTAGAATTTTTGGATTTCTAGTATTATTTTAATATTATTTTATTATTATTTTTTAAATTTCACATTTTTGCACTTTTTATATTTTTCTCAGAATAAATACATTAAAATAGGATTTTTGCAACTCTTAGATTAATTTTATCATTTTTAAATTAATTTTTATAATTATTTTAAGTTTTAATAGTTTTTAAATCATTTTAAATAGTTTTTCTTAGTTTAAAATTTTCTAAGAATAGTTTTTAATCTTTTTAGGTCATTTTAGAGGTTTACCAAGTGATAAATCTTTATTTGGGCTTTTTGATAATTTATTTGATTTTTAGGGCTTTAATTAGCATTTAAAAATTGAATATTTAATTAATTAAAAGGTGTTTGATCATTGGTAAACTCTTATTTTATTTATTTTGATTTTTGGTAAATTTTTGGTAATTTTTAGAATTAATTTTTATTTTAGTTTATTTTACGGTTTTACGTTAAGTCATAGTAGTAATTAATTTCACGTCTTCGTCAACCTCTTTTCTCATCCCCTTCTAAACCAATATTAATCTCAAACCAATTACGAATTATTCACACACATATACCTCCTTGGGAAACGAACTTGGAACTTTCACTTAGGGTCATTTGTATACGGTTTTCCTAAACCGTCGTATTTAATACTTTTCCCTATTTTACGCTCTTTGTTTTCCTAAACAAGAGTTGTAATTTACTACAATCATTTTGGCGTCGCTGCCGGGGAGGTGTGTCGTGATTAATTTGTCTTGTTGTTTTTAATATTAAACATAAATAGTATTTGTATTAGTAGAAATCTACTAATACGTATTATCGGTTTTTTGGTTTTTCTTGTGCAATTATTATTACTATATTGTATTAAGTATCACAATAAATACAAAATATCTCTAAAAGTGTGAAAACACAACCTTAATTGGGATTTGATCTCCTAATTATTGTATTCGAATCTCAAACAAAAAGAAAAAGGCAAAAATAGATAAATACTTTCGTGAAGCTCGATTTTGAAAAATACAAACTATAAGGTGGGTATAAGGCGGGTATTATAAAATATACCCTAAGGAAAAAGGCTCTTAAGTGCTTCGCGCCGCCTCGTTTCCCCGCTTGCTTGTGAGTATTTTGAGATTGAAGGCTAATCGAGGGTTTTGCCGCCCAAAGTATTATTACGTATAATATATTTGCTTGGTTTTCTTTGTGATTAAAACCTCTTGAACAATTTGGTTTTCACCAAAGTTCTAAAGTCATTCGAAGGCGTTCACTCCACGTGATCGTTTTCATTCCTTTGAGGCTTCTTTAATCAAGAGTTTGATTCGAGGAGAGATTTGGTAGATTGTTGTCTACGAAGATACACCAAAATCGAAAAAAAATTAAAAACAATCAAAAACACAAAAAAAAAAAATTGAAAATTCACAAAACACCCAAAAAGAATCTTCTTTGCTCACCTCCCATTCTTCGTGAAGTTTATGATCACTCGTAATCAAGCAAAACGAGCTCGTAAACGTCTTCAAAAGGAAGCCAATCAAGAGACGTTGATTGAAGAACAAACTCCAATTGTTGAACCTATTGTAGAACAAGAAGTCATCATGTCTTATCGTACTATGATGGAGTTGCTACAAGCACCCACCGAGGGTTTTGGAGAGGCCATTGTGATTCCCGTCATCCTTGCGGAGAATTTTGAGATTAAGACGGGTTTAATGTCGATGTTGCAAGCTAATAAGTTTAGAGGTCATGAGAAAGACAACCCGCATTACCACATAAGGAATTTTAATCGTCTCACCGCTACTAGCAAGTTTAAGGATGTTCCACATGACGCCATTAAGATGATGTTGTTTCCATACTCGTTAGATGGACCCGCTAAAATTTGGCTTGAGAAAGAACCGCCAAATTCGATTTTGACATGGGGTGATCTCGTTTCTAAGTTTGTGAACAAGTTTTTTCCACCATCGAAAACAACACATTTGAAAAATGAGATTTCGAGATTTGTTCAAAGAAATAATGAAAGTTTTTCAATGGCATGGGAACGCTTTAAAGAAATGTTACATGAATGTCCACACCATGATTTTTCGGAATTGCATCAAATTGATACTTTTTACAATGGGCTTAATGATCATGAACGAGATTACTTGAATGCCGCCGCGGGTGGTAATTTTTTGTGCAAAACGACCGATGAAGCCTTAATGATTATCGAGAATATATCTAAGGTTTATAGCCCTCGTAAGACACCGAGTGTTGCCAATTTGGGTTTGTCATCGTCGTCATCGTCTCGTAGCATTAATGCCTTACATGATGAAGCTAATGAGGAAAATCGGTTTTTTGATAGATTTGCTAATCTTATGACTCATTGGAAAGCTCAAGAAGCTTCAAATTCCGCTTCGGTTAAAGCGGTTGCTAAGATTTGTTTGTCTTGTGGTGGAGCCCATGATCTTTCCGAGTGCATTACCGCGGATGGTAACACTTAGAGTGCTTATGTAGAAACGGGAACTTACTGCCAAAACGGCCAAGGTTCCCGCCCAAATCAAGCTCCACCAAATCAAAATGCTAATAACTATCGAAACAACAATCAAGGTGGTAATTATCAAGGCAATTCACGTAACTACAACAAGGGGAATTATCAAAGTGGGAATGGACAAGTCACTAATCAAAACCAAAACCATGATTTTCAAAACACTACACAAGGTTTTCAAAATGCTCACACTAAAAATCTTCAAGGAGAATTTTTGGATTATGCTAAAGCAAATGATGCTAAATTTGATAACATGCAACGTGAGATGATTAGCTTAAGATCCGAGTTGAAAAACGAGCTTAAAAACGAACTTGCTAATGAACTTAAAACTCATGCAAATAAAATGGAAGGAAATGTCCAACGTCTTCAACAAAACCAACAAAAGATGGAACAAGGACAACATGAGATTAATCAAGAATTGTTAAAAGCGGATGCTAGGCAATCAAAATTTGAGGACCGAATGGCAAAAATGTTTGAAGCAATCATGTGTAAACCCTCTTCCTCGGGTGGTCTTCCTAGTGATACCATTGCAAAACCGAAGGGAGAAATGAAGGTTATTACTACACGAAGTGGTAAAGCTTTCAAGGAACCAATCTCTCGTCCAAGTACTTCTACGGAGAAGGAAATCGAGAAAGAGCCCGAGGTGGTGGTCGAAAAGGAGCATATTACAATCCCACGAAGTACCACTCATACCACACCTACGGTTGAACCAATACCAATTGTGAAACCCGAGATTCCAAGGCCGTTGCCTAATGTCCAACCCACACCACCCTTACCTTACCCTTCGAGACGAAACAAAGAGAAATTTCAAGAACGTATCAAACAACAATCGAGCTTTTTATAAAAATGTTCCAACAAGTGCATTTTGATGTGAGTTTAGCCGACGCGTTGTTATATATGCCTCGTTTCACTTCCACTTTTAAAAGTATGATGAGCGATAAGGAAAAGCTTTCAAAGCTTGCTAATTGTTCTTCGGTTTATCTTAACCGCATACCAGAAAAGGTTGGTGACCCCGGAAAGTTTCTCATTCCTTGTGACATACAAGATATGAAAGAATGCCTCGCCTTGGCCGATCTTGGTGCGAGCATTAATTTGATGCCATTTTCCATTTAGAAATCGCTTTCGCTTCCGGCTCTTATTCCTTCGAACATGTCTATCGAGATGGCCGATCATTCTACAATTTTAGCATGTGGAGTAGCCAAAGATGTTTTCGTGAAAGTGGGGAAGTTCTACTATCCTGTTGATTTTATAGTAGTTGACATCCCCGCGGATCCTCAAGTTCCTCTAATTTTAGGTCGTTCATTTTTAGACACCTCGAGATCGCTTATCGACGTTCATGCAAGAACTATCACTTTGAGATTCAACGAAGAGGAACTTGTTATAAACGCTACTCAAAACTCAATACCTTCTCATGTTTATGCAATCGCTACCATCAATCACATTGACATAGTTGATGTGGTTTGCGATGAGTTTTCACAAGAAGTGTTAGGTTTTTCCGATAGCTCGTCAAGTAGCAATCTTGGATCCGATTCTTGCTAATTCTACACCAAATCTCACTCCATTCCAAGGAGGCGATCTCACTTCAAATGAAATCGATAATGAAGATGAGGTGTTGATTAGTGATGATACTTCTATACCACCATTTCTTCCGCCGATGGAAGTTATGAGTGTTGAACCAAAATCTTCAATCGAGGAACCACCTATCCTTGAATTGAAAGATCTTCCTTCTCACCTTTAATACGCATTCTTGGAAGTTGATGACAAGTTGCCGGTTATTATTGCAAGAGGTCTTGCTAATGATAAAAAAACCGAGCTCTTGAAAGTTCTTAAGGCTCATAAAGGGGCAATTGCGTGGAAAATTTCCGACATTAAGGGTATTGACCCAAAATTTTGTACTCACAAGATTTTAATGGAGGAGGACTACAAACCCGCAATTCAAAGTCAAAGAAGGGTGAATCCCAAAATTCACGATGTCATTAAAAAGGAAGGGTTGAAACTCCTTGATGCGGGAATGATTTATCCTATCTCCGATATCCCATGGGTGAGCCTAATCCATTGTGTCCCTAAAAAGGGAGGAATGACCGTTGTGCCTAATGAAAACAACGAGTTAATTCCCACTCGTGTTGTGACGGGTTGGAGGGTGTGTTGACTACCGAAAGTTAAATGACGCCACTCGTAAAGACCACTTTCCTTTGCCCTTCATGGATCAAATGTTGGAGCGACTCGCGGGAAATGAATTCTATTGCTTTTTAGATGGTTTTTCCGGTTACTTTCAAATCCCTATCGACCCTCGTGATCAAGAGAAGACTACGTTTACGTGTCCTTATGGAACGTTTGCTTATCGTAGGATGCCTTTCAGACTTTGTAATGCACCGGGTACGTTTCAACGGTGTATGATGGCGATTTTTCACGATAGGATCGAGAAGTCGATGGAAGTGTTTATGGATGACTTTTCGGCGTTTGGCAATTCATTCACGTCATGTTTATCTAATCTCGAGCAAATGTTAAAACGTTGTGAAGAAACCAATCTTGTGCTTAATTGGGAAAAATGTCATTTTATGTGTAAACAAGGAATCGTCTTAGGACATAAGGTCTCGAAAGCGGGGATTGAGGTCGATAAAGCTAAGGTGACGTCATCGCCAAGTTACCTCATCCCAAAACCGTTAAGGGAGTTAGGAGTTTCCTAGGCCACGCGGGCTTTTATCGTCGTTTCATCAAAGACTTTTCGAAAATCTCTCGACCTATGACACACCTTCTCGAGAAGGATGCTCCTTTTAATTTCAAAGAGGATTGTGTTAGAGCTTTCGAAACTCTCAAAAGGAAACTTACCGAAGCTCCCACTCTTGTTGCTCCTAATTGGGAATTATCTTTTGAAATCATGTGCGATGCAAGTGATTATGCTATAGGGGCTGTCTTAGGGCAACGCTATGAAAATCATTTCCGTCCTATCCATTATGCTAGTAAGACGATGACCGAGGCTCAATTAAAGTACACCACAATGGAAAAGGAATTCCTTGCCGTGGTCTATGCTTTTGAGAAATTCCGACCTTATCTCGTCTTAACTAAAAGCATCGTGTATACCGACCATTCGGCTATCAAGTATCTCTTAGCTAAGCAAGATGCTAAGCCGAGATTGCTTCGTTGGATGCTCCTCCTCCAAGAATTTGATGTCACCGTGCTTGACAAAAAAGGAGCCGAGAATCTAGCGGCCGATCATCTTTCTCGTCTAGAAGATCCTCACAAAGATGTTTCGAGAACAAGGAAATCACCGAAACATTTCCTCTCGAGACTCTCGGTGTAGTGAATTCTAAAGACACCACCCCATGGTTTGCCGACATTGCAAATTACCATGCGGGGAATTTCATAATCAAGGGTATGACGACACAACAAAAGCGAAAATTCTTTCGTGACGTCAAGTTCTATTTTTGGGACGACCCTTATCTCTTTCGGGTTTGTGCAGATCAACTCGTTCGACGTTGTGTTTTTGGTGCCGAAGCTTCTAATATCCTTAGAGCTTGTCACGAGGGACCCACGGGTGGTCACCATGGTGCTAATCTCACGGCTAAGAAAGTGTTCGATGCCGGTTTCTTTTGGCCTTCTATCTATCGTGATGCACACGCACTTGTGAAGTCGTTTGATTCGTGCCAACGTCAAGGAAAATCGTCTCAATGTGATTAAATGCCGCAAAACATAATTCAAGTGTGTGAGATTTTCGACATTTGGGGCATAGACTTTATGGGGCCGTTCCCATCGTCTCATGGTAACAAGTATATCCTCGTCGCGGTGGACTACCTTTCTAAGTGGGTGGAAGCTAAGGCTTTACCTACTAATGATGCTCGTGTGGTAGTGAAGTTTTTGAAGCAACTATTCTCTAAGTTCGGAACCCCTCATGCTATTATAAGCGATCGTGGAACCCATTTTTGTAATGACCAATTCGAGAAGGTCTTAAAGAAATATGGAGTTACTCATCATCTTTCTACGGCTTATCACCCGCAAACGAGTGGGCAAGTCAAGGTTTCGAACCGAGCTTTGAAGAGGATTTTAGAAAGGTCGATTAGAGAAAACCGTGCTTCATGGTCCGACAAACTCGATGACGCTTTATGGGCCTTTAGGACCGCTTATAAGACACCTATCGGTTGCACTCCTTATAAGTTAGTCTATGGAAAGAATTGTCATTTGCCCATTGAATTGGAGCACAAGGCATATTGGGCCCTTAAGCATGCAAACTTTGACTTGGAGACCGCGGGAGATCACCAGAAAATACAATTGAATGAATTGGATGAAGTAAGAGACAATGCTTATGAAAATTCATTGATTTTCAAAGAAAAGACTAAAAATTTTCATGATGCAAATATTAAAAACCGGGTTTTTAACGTTAGTGATCAAGTGTTACTTTTTAACTCTAGACTTAAGATATTTTCCGGGAAATTGAAATCTCGTTGGTCGGGTCCTTTCACCGTTACACAAGTGTTTCCTTATGGGACCATCGAGCTAGCTCAAGATGATGGTCCTAATTTCAAGGTGAATGGACATAGGCTTAAGCACTACTTTGGTGGGGAAATTCCTTCAATGGTTGACCTCGACCAAGTCACCTTCCCAAATGATAATTAGCATTGAGGGGATCGAGTCGAGCTCATGACTCGGTAATAAAAAACGAGGTGCCTCGTGGGGGAGATCCCATGCTTATCCTTTTATGCTTACTAATCACTAATTATAGGGGACTTGTACCCTTCCAACTCGTTGTCTCGTGGTTGTTTGTGATTGTGTTATCTAGATCATCATCATCATCTACGATTGAAGACTCTCGTGTTCGTTTACATGAGCCTCCATCGTTTGCTTGAAGAAGTTTTTCACGAATCCATTGACATATCCTTTATTGTTCTAAACAATTATCTTTTAGCATAATTGATAAACGGATTTATATATATTGTTGATCACACTTTCCATGCTAGATCCTTAGCATTCGATTCTTCGTCTCTAGTATGGGGGTGCTCCACCTTTAGACTCGAAACATTGAGGACAATGTTTACTTTTAGTATGGGGGGTGAATAGATACTTGCTTTGCTACGCCCTCACATTTTCCAACTTTCAATGTTATGTTTTGTTGCTAATAAGGCTAAAAATGGCCAAAATTTAAAAAATTTCTTAGTTTTCATAAGTGTTTTTAAGACACGAATGTATATTTTCCGATGGTTAGAATAAGAGCTAATTTTTGACTTGATGGGCATTTGGAGCCATTTACATTCCTTAACCCGCTCAATTCAAGTTTTGTTAGACTTTTATATAGGGAGCTTTAAAACGCGAAAGTCTTAGCACATACGGGTTAAGAACAATAACTTTTCGCAAGTTCCTATAATTGATCCTAGAAAGTCACTTATCAAGGGAACTCTAAAATGCATTCTCTAAACTTGAAAAAGTCCAAGAAAGTGCAAGATCCTATAGGTGGCTTGAAAACCCAAAACTTTGATTTGATATAGTCTTAATGAAAGCTAATCAAAAGTTGGCTTATTTTTTACTTGCATGGCTAAGTATTCACGAGTCTCTTTAATTAGAGGTCTTTATATAGTGAAGAACGAGGGATGATAGAGTTAGACAAGTGACCATGCTAAACGTAGAACATGAAAATGTTCTTTCAAAAACTCATATGTTTTTAATTGTGGCTTTTTCTTCCCATAAGATCAATGCATTAGGAACAAAAATAATTGCAATAAGTAAGGTCGTATGATTTGAAAGGTTACTTAGCCTCTAGCGCAAGATCGTTTAAAAGTTGCTCGGGGTTGAATAGAGTTCATAGCCAAGGCATAACTTATTGAAGCGGGACGTGAAGATTGGTGATCATCCAAAAAGGCCCTAACAAGGCATGAGGAGCTCTATTTTATTGCTAAAGATCCAAGATGATGTGAAGTATCATTATTCCTAAATCAATATGAAGGATCGAGACACACGACGAAAAGCAATTACTCCCTAAAGATCATGGAGAAAGTCTATCCGAAAAGACCCTTACAAGGTATGAGGATCAATATATCCAAGTCCGAAAAGGAGGCGGATCGTTGTATATCAAAGTCCAAAATAAAGATTGAAGAAAAATGATGAAGTCGTGGTCCAACTATGAAGAATCTCTCAAAAACGTCAAGTGAAGAAATTCCAAATATATGAAGAGAAGACCATAATTTCAAGAACGTCTTCCTAAGATTTGAAGTATGAAGTACATGCCAAATATCGGTCCGAGAAAGGTCTCAAATCGTGAAACGAGTTATGCCAAGATATGAACTTAAGGAGATACAAGAGAAGCCGTTTTAAAAGATTTTGTCCTTCGGCTAACTATCGATCAAATCGTGCCACTTTGCTTTCGGACTAATAACTACTCAAATAAGTCAATATGAATCACTTGTGATCCATGACAAATAGTTAAAAATGCTAGTAACCCATTTCTTTTTATAATAACTAGGATTACAGGGAGAAAAAGTATTACACAATTTGGACGTATGAGTAGTGTTAGCATTGTGACTTGTACCAACAATGATCTCATTTTTGCACTTAGCATGGAATGTATGACAATCAAGGATGACGAAATTTACTCTAAGGGACATTTACTTGTTTCTATTCTTTGACCCTAAAAGTCACATTCGTGATGAAAATCATACATTATGTCCTTACACATCTTAGTAGTATTGTTGCAAGTCTTTTACTCTTCAATAAAGGTTAATAAAATTGAACTTTGGTGATGCTTAGATACTCTATTCTAGCATTGCGTGAGGGCACGACAATGGCTTAGTATGGGGGAGTGATGAGATGGCATTGATACATGATCTCATCGTTCTTTTCGGGCTTTAAATGCACAAAAATGTCATAACATACCATATATATGCTTGTGTTTGTTTACTTGTGTATTTTAGGTATGGATATAGTGAAAAAGACAAAAGATCACAAGAAACAAGGAAAAACGGACACGAGAAACGAAGCCGTACAAAGAACCGGGCCCTAGTTCATGATTTATCCAACAATTACCCTTGAAGACTTGAAGACAGGCAAGATTGATCCTCAAACAAAGAAGAAATGACACTTAAAACCCTTGTGAAATCATAATTACAAGTTTGGTCCCTTAAGTTTGTCAAAATTGCAAAAAGGTCCTTCAACTTTGAAGAAATGGCAAGATTAGTCCCTCATCAAATCTAATTTGTCAATTATGGTCCCTCATGGAGTCAAAGTTACATTGAAGACCTTTGAAGATCAACAAAGTCCAAAATCAGTCCTTCAAATTTGCAAAAGTGGCAAAAACAACCCTTGAAACACTTTTGGAAAAGTGTTGTGCCAAAAATGTAAAGAATGGAAGTTCTATAACAAAGGAAATGAGTTTTGTTGCTGAATAAACACGTTTTACCCATTTTGCCAAAAACCAAGGACTAAAAGTGAGCAAGTGAAACATTTAAACTCAAAATTGCGCCAAACACATAAACACTCCACCAAAACCGGATCAAAATGTTTACTATTCACCCCAAGAACCCAGTTACCACTTCACTTAAAACAAAGGGTAAAAACAAATTACCCAGGCACATGCTTGATTCACACGCCCAGGAACCTATCCCACACACAAAACCCTCACTCCCACTCACCAAAGGGTCCCACACCCAAAACCGTTTCACCCATCATGTGACAACTTTCTTTCCAAGTACTGCCACGTGTCAAGATCAACAGCTGATAAGTGTGAAAACACTCATCAATAATGATCCATAAACCACTCAAAACACAGTCAAATACATTATTTTAACTTTAAAATATCAGAATTATGCGTGTATTTGTGTTTCATGTGTTTTCAGGTAACAAGATACAATTTTGGAGCTAATACACGTTTTTATCTCATTTTTAGTTCGTTTTTCTCGGTATCGATTCGAATTGATGTAACTATTCAAGCAAAGACTTAATTGTTTTTGGTTGTAAAACTTTGTTTGGAATTTATGTCTAATTGTCACAAAACAAGTAAAAATGTAAAAATATTAACTAATACTACGTATACGTACAATCTAAAAACACATTGCAATTACCAATTTTAAATACACAAAATGTAAAATTCAAAAATACCAATTTCAATTTTACACTACAAACGAGGAAAAAAAAATACCAAACATAAAATAAAAAAACCTAAAAGTAATTTTATATAACAAAAATTAGAAAGTTTATTACAACTACAATTTAACAAAACTAGATCTGCCTATTTGCTAATAATGATCTAGTGCAAATCTACTAGGCCCAATACTAACATCTACGAACGACACTACTCCAAAATTATAAACTAATACAATGGGAAAAATCAAAACTTAAAGAGAATGATAATAGTCCTAAAATAAGAACTTTAATGAAAATAGATTCGAAAAAGAACACAAACGATCCTTCAAAATTATAACAGCTTATTAAAGTAGAAAGATTTTAAAAGAAGTTGAGTAAAGAGTTATAACAACAAAAATTCAATGTACTAGTGGTAATTCTAAGTGCAACAAAACAGGGGGTCGCTAGTTCGATTTATCTAAATGACTTTTTATTCTTTTTATTCTTTTTATTCTTTTTATTTTTATAAAACTTATGTAACTATCAGTTACTCAAATTTCACTCTTACTAAGTTTTATCTTTCTATGAAAATTGAACCCCTGAATATATGAACTACTCCTATTCAAACTCATATATCCTATAGAAGTAACAACATTAAGCTAAATTGTACTAATAGTCTACAAATCAATTCAAATGAACTACTGATATTTCTTAAACTTGAACAAAAATCCTATCTTATCTCTCTAAGCTCCAAAGTCCGTCCAAACTTCTATTCTAACAGTCAACTAATGTATATCAGTGACTCAATTTCAAACTTAAATGCAAGTTTAAATGTAAATTTCTAAATGCAAGAATGACAATTAATCTATTAACAGAAGGAATGAATGAACAGTATATAAAAGTAAAATCAAAAGTACAACATGAAACTTGTAGTTACCAAAACTAAACAATAAGCTTCCACTAATCAGGGCAGAGCATATCAAGAGTAACATAAAACAAAGCAGAACAGGAAGAACAAATTGCAGGCAAGAATTGAACTCATACGCAACTACAGCGAGGAATTGCAGAAACATAAAAAAGTGACCTTTCGTCCAGGCCTAGTCCGTTGATGGCGAAGCTCGGCGCTGAGCCGGCTTGTAACAATCACACGCCCAACTGCTGAATACTATTGCATCCAAAAAACAGTAAGATAAGATCTTCTTATTGTATCAGCAAATCGAAACACGCCTATCTGATATGTAAAACCTGCATAAACTAAAAAAACCTTGGATTCTGATAACGTAAAGTTAGTTCTAAAGTATTATATCGAAACGCATAACAAAAATGCTCAATCCAAACTCTTCATAAACTTCAACAAGATAAACTGAATTGCCCTACTCCTAATGCTAATACACGTTTTCAAGGGATATTCATGATAAAAGACGAAGAAAAAGACGAAAAGATGATTCAAGGACCAATCATGCCATATTATTAAAGATCAAGGGCTGAACTTGCAAGTTTCTACAAAGAAAAGGATGAAAAAGAGTTTACATAAAAGCTTTAATATACATTTGGAAAGAAATGGAAAAAGAAAGGATTAAAGAAGAAATAAATGGAAAAGTTAGTATTTACTTTGGTCTGTTGACCAAAGACCGGTCAAACGTACACACATAAACACACACGTTTTCTCCTTCGTTCCCAAAGAAGAGAGAGAAACGAATTTCAGCTTTTTATCACTTCTATCTCTTTAACCTGCAAATCGAGATAACAAGAGATACACGAAGAATCAATCAAAGCTTTAAACAGAAAAAATGATCACCTTCCTCTCCTCAACATGATGGTATAAGTCAATTAGATCAAGACTCAAGGACGAAGAAAGCCCCAATTTGAAGAATGAAGAATTAATAAAGATCCTCGTATTTACACGTGTCCACTCCTTATTGGATCGAACACGTCACATCTTCTCCACTCTTCAGGCTATAAAATGAAGACGAAGAGCTCATTTTTCGAGGGTTAGCATAGGTGTAGATTACACATAGTAATAGGTGTAGTTAGTTAGTTAGTTTAGTTTTATCTCACTTTTCTTGTTAAAGTTTTGTAACGAAATCAGTTTTTAGTTGTAACCGAATCCTTTCTTTTCACCATTAATGAAATCTTTGAGTTCTTTTAATATCTTCGTTTCTGTTTTTGATTCAATAATAAAATCTTGTTTTCTCAATCTTTATCTTACTCTATTGTTACTGCCTTATACTACTGTTCATCGAAGGACTTAGTTTACTCTTATTCTCTTATTAGTTTAATCTTGGTTAAAAAATGTCATTAATGGAGTTTTAAGTCAAACTAGCTAAACTTTCTTATAGATATCATTCAATTTAGTTTTTGATAAAGTTCCTGTTAATCAGTTTATTTTTAATAAACTGATATGTTAATCAGTCTTTTGATCTGTTATAAGTTTTGGTTTCAATCTGTTAAGTTTCTGCTATAAGTTCCGATTTACTGTTCACGCATGATTGTTACCTTCAGTTAAACGCTTAGTCGGTTTTCGTAAAAAGTTTGTTAGAAAACAGGTTACTGATTTGAGCATTCTTAGTTTTTCAGCATTAATTAAGTTAGATGTAGGAAGTATGAAAGTTCTTGTTATTTTCTAAATCAGTGAGTTTTGGTTAAAAAGTTAGTTTTGATTTCAACTGTTAAAAGTTTTTCAAGTAAATGATGTACGAAAATCGGTGAGTTTTTGTTTTAAAAGTTTTTAGTAAACGAGAATTAGTGTAGACAGTTTGGTAGAAATCGCTCAATTTAGATCAGTTCGTATAGTTTCAGAATCGAGGTTTGTGTCCAGTTTTTTCTCGTTTGTTAGTGTTTGCAGGTTCAGATTCTTCGAACCTGTTTGGTTGTATTTCTTGTTTGTTTCAATCTGGCAGGTTTATGTTTTCGAGCTTCGGACAAGCCTGGATAGCATTACAAGTTCAGCAGTAGTTTCCTCGATAAGCGTGTAGATCAGTGCAGGCGTGTTTGGTCTCAAGCCGGTTCAGCGCCGAGCTTCGCCCACAACGGACTAGGCCTGGATGTGCAGGTTAAGCATGTTTTACGTTTTTCTGCGAATTATAGTGTAATCAACTAGTTACATCTTTTTGTGTTGTAGTGTAATATTACTTGATATCTGTTTGAATTACTCAGTTCGATGTTGGATATTGATTAATATGTTCTACTACTTCGAAACTGTTACATGATCTGTTATAGGAATGTACAATAATTCATTGGTTATATTTTTCTATGATCTTGAGTTAGTCTGCTATAGTATGTTTCAGTTGCAGCTTAGATTAGCAGTAGAGTTGATATAGAAGCGGTAGAAGTTGATAAATGATGACTAGTAGTCAAATGGTATTTCTTGTATTTGCTAGAGTCGAAAGTTCACTTAGTCTTATTATTCACTAGGTTTGTTATAGATTAGAGACTGTCATTTAACCCCATTTCAAGTCAAATAGTCAAAATTTTGGTGTCACAATAGGTTATATAGGTTAAATCTGTTTGAAAGTGCTTGTGAGTCAAAATTGAATTTGCAGCCTTTTTCTTTAAGACTTATGTTCAAGTTTTACTAGAGTACATGTTTAGTCCCTGATGTCTTACTCTTATGTTTCATTCGCAGTCCAATTTGTTAAAATGGTATGGACAGTTAAGTAGTTACAATTTTATGTACATTTTGTTATAAGTCACTTAGTGGGTCAATCTTGGTTATTGGGCCACTTATTTCTTTTGGGCTAGTTATTGGGGCTTAATGAATCAGTTACTTAAACAAATCTAAAATTTCAAATTTTGAATTCGTAGAATTTAATTCAAATTGTCATAAGTCTAAACGTTTTTCTTATATAGAAAATTAATTTTTACTCTTGTTAAAAAATTAGTCTTTTACAAATTCAGAATTTTCATTACTTTTAAAAATTAGCTTGTTAAAAAAATGTTAGAAAATTTGTTACAATCAACTAGTTTGTTATTTTGTACTTTGTAATTTTCATTTGTAGTATAAAATTGCATTTTATGATTTTTCATTTTGCGCATTTAATTGTGATAAGTGCAAGATGTTTTTAGTGTAGTACGTATAAGTAATAGTATAGATATTATTTTTACATTTTTTTTAGTGCTTTGTTTGTCAAGTAGCTTAAATACCAAAATTACGATTTTTAACCAAAAACAATTAAGTCTTTGCTAGAAAACGTTATATCAATTCGAATCGATACCGAGAAAAACGAACTAAAAAGACAAATATTAAATGGCGCCGCTACCGGTACTTTTCGTGAAGATTAACGATTTCGAGTGAGAAGATTGGATTTTGGGATCCGTTCACTTTGTGAACGTTATTTTTACGTATTATAAATCAAAAAGATAAAAAAAAAATCAAAAAGATAAAAATACAAAAAAATAGAAAATCACAAAAATCAATTCTTTTCATAAAGAATTGAACCAAAGAAATAAAAAAAATCAAAAAGTAATCTTTTTCCTAAAAGATTACAACAAAAAAATATATATTATATCGTTTTCATCGTTTTTACGTACATATAGTATTTTTCTTAAAAAATCAAATAAATACAAAAATATTTTCTATATATTATTATATGTAAATAAGTATACGTACAAGAACAACCAACTTACCTATCTCCATAAGTATTGCCGAGGCAATACACCGTGTGGAGGGGCGTTCCGGTCCTTGACACGCGTATCAATCCAATTTAATTAAGCAAGAATAGATAAATACTTCCAATTGGCAATAATTCGAAGAATACAAACTACAAAGTGAATAGAAAGGCGATGTGCTATAAAATGCCATCTAAGGGTCAATAGGTACTTAAGTGCTTCGCGCCACCTAACCCCCCGTTCACTAGTGCGTATTCTAAGAAGGAAGGCTTTATTGGAGGTCTTGCACCCAAGTAGTAATTATATATATTATACTTTCTTGTGGATATTTCATATCGAACCTCGAAGAGGATAATCCTTTTCTCTTCAAAAGTCGACCGAGGGCTACTCCCTCATTCCTCGTGTTTACTTACACGTGTACTCGCACACGTGTAAAAATACCACCTTTGGTGTATTACTTCCTTCCCCGAGGAAGCTTTTAAACGTCATTTTACTTGTATATACATTCGGCCACCTTGTTAAACATGGATACTCGTTCCATGTTGGAGATTTTGCAACAACGATCCGCCAACGCTAATTATTTGTCTTGTTCGAATTGTGGTGGTCCACACGATACGTATTTATGTGATCAAAATAATGGTTATTATGGGGTGGGATATGCTTATAATGGAACCGAGAACCCTAATTTTCAACCTAACATTCAAATGGACTACACTTGTAATGACTATATGGGCTATTCCGGTTTTTAATCACAATTTCCACCATCATTTCATGATCAAGCCTTTAATGAGCCATACCAAAACCAAGGATTTTCCGATTATGAGGGTTTTCAAAATAATGATAATTTTCAAGGCTATAATCAAGAAACCTTTCATAATCAAGGATTTTCAAACAATGAAGGCTTTCAAAATGATGAGAATTTTCCATGCCATAATCAAGACACCTTTCAAAATCAAGGGTTTTCACATTCGACCATTTTGCCACACATGGATACTCGTCCTATTTTGGAGATATTACAAGACGAGCAATATCGAGCTATGTATGGGCCTTGTGCGACTTGTGGAGCATCGCATAATGAAAATAATTGTGATCTATACGCGAGTAATTATGAGCAAGGGTTTGATGAGGATTTTCAAAATCAAGAATTTTTAAATCAAGGCGTTTTACAAAATGAAGAAAATTTTCAAAGTCCTAATAAAAAAACCGTTAACAATCAAGGCATTTATCATTTCTTGAGTAAAGACGCTTTTAATATGGTAATGCAAGCACTTGATTCAATGCAAGAGGCAACTGATCCGAAAATCTTAGGCTTGAGCACATACATCTTGCAACACATGAGACCGAACGATTCTTTACCTGACGATGAGCCTTCTTTGAGAGTAGATGTTGAGGATGATACACTTAGTGATGTTCCTATTATAGACCCTTCCATCTCTCCACCGACTATACTTGAGTCATACACACCTTCATCACCTTTACCTCACATGGGACCCATCGACTCTTTCACCATGGGGGACGAGCCTCTTAGCACTAATACAAACACCGATTTGGATGAATTAACCTCTTCTAGTGTTGAGAACCTTATCCCAATCCAAAGAGAGCTTGAGAGGGTTTCCAATGAACCATGTGATGAGCTTTGTGTTGATACCTCTTCTCCTCATGATCACATTGAGATTTTATCACATATTGACCTTCATGCTACTACTAGTGATTTTGGTGACTTTGATCTTGATGAATTGTTTAAAGAAAGGGATAATGAGATTGAGGAAGAGTTTGTGAAAGACGTGACACAAATGGAGGATGATGATTGTGATTCTAGTGACGCGTCTTATGCTATATCATCCAATGATTTGTCTTGTCAAGATAACATTGCTAATTTGGATGAAGAGTTTGCTCCTATAGGAAAAGTGGATCCTTCTCCTCTACCACTATATGCTTCTTGTGATGAAACCTTTGATGATCCTTATGATAGTGATGAGTCTTTTACTTCTGATGATGATGACTCCATTTCTTCTATGACTCCACCTATTCCTCTAAGTGATTTTGTGATACATTCAAATCCTATTTTTGAGACATGTTTTGATAATCCACTTTTTGAGGAGTGTGAAGAACCTAATAATGAGTCTATAGAAGAAGAACCCTTGATTGATATTCCTTCACTGGTTTTTGAGGATACACCTATTGATTTTCATGATCATATCATCCCTTTGAGTGATTTTCTCATTAATACACCTTCTTTTGAGCCTTATGTTCCCACCCTCCCGCCCTTGAAGTTGGTTATTGATGAAGATCCTTTCCTCTTAGAGATTGATACTTTTTCATCTAAGGCACCTTTAGAACTCAAAACCTTTGATATGGACTCTTTTATGGAGATTGATGCCACCATAGAGGATACTCTTGCACATTTTGATATAGAGGTCAACGATAGTGTTTCTAATTTGGAAGAGGAGGTTCGTCTTATTACTACATTGCTTTTTCGGAACATAGAGTCTACACCTTCTCCACAAGACACTATTAATCTTGATCCTCCTTTTACTATGCCTTCTATGGAAGATTACCCACCTTTTGATGATGATGAGGAGCCCAATATGGATATACTTGTTATGAATGTTTTGATTCATACACCTTCATTATCTCATGATGCTTTGATCACTAAGGGGGAATCTTATATGGTTGATACATGTTCATCTTCTTATTTTCCCATGAAGGGAAAGGTTTTTGATCCTGGGATACGTATATTTGGGAGAAATTAGTTTTCATCTACTCCATTTAAGAGTGAGATTTCGATTGATCTGGGCTTTTTGTATGAGCTTACTTTGGTGATGCTACCTATTTTGGAGTTGTTCACTTGTCGAGATGGAAACTTTGTATTTGATCCTGGGGTGCTTCATATTTTAGAGATTTCGTATGTTGGACAAACTTGAGACACGTTGGACCGTTCCATTTATCGAGGCGGATATTGTAAATCATATAGTAAATGGCAACGTGCTAAGTTTGAGTGGATCATGTGAGATGTGCTTCAAAGTGGATATTTTTTATTCTCCATGATGGTTTCCCCAAGGACAACCTAATTCGGGGCCGAGTCGAGCTAGTGACTTAGGGTTGAAAAAACTCAAGCATTGAATAACTAGGTTAGAAAACGTAGAGTAGATTTTCAATAGGTTAGGTTTAATTAAAAGGATGTTATAGTAGAGTTGAAGTGGAGGGGTGCCTTTCTTCGTCTTTTGGTGTTTGCCTCAAGGGTTGCTCTCTCTCATTTTATGCTTGGAGCTTATGGAGGAGGCCCGTGTATCTGGTTCACTTTGATTAGTTTTTGTTATTATGATATTCACACTTGTGCTTAAAATGAATACCCTTTAGTTGTCTTTTCCTTAACTTGGGTTAAGCAAAGTAATCAATGTAATAAGTGTAGGGGAGTTCACTCCAATACTCTTAAACATTGAGGACAATGTTTATCTTAAGTGTAGGGGAGACTTCTATCGAAGTGACCTTACCTAGATCATTGCCTTGTACTTCATGATAATTGGGAAAATTGATTTTTCAACATTTTTCAAATTTTTAAATCTACTTTGGCCACCAAAAATATGCATTCATATTTTTCATTAATCACTTTTCATTTACATAACACATTTGCATTGTATATATTTCTTCTTTTATGTTTCATCAAAAATATAAAAAGAAAAAGGAAAAAATATAATAAAACATGGTTTTAACAAATTTAGATTTCTTTGACATATTAGGCCCGCCATGGATATTTTGACTCAACCCGAGTTTGCTTATTTTAGCACTCTCTAGCTAGTATCCTTAACCATGTAGTCCTTCATTGGTCTATTAGGCTAAGCATCCACCAATTTCATTATTTGAGATTTTAAATTTGTAGAGAATGGGAAATGATAGAGTTGAAGCAAGTATAAAAGGGCTAGATAAACTTCATGATAATTACTTGTGGCTAAACCCTTCTCTTCTTAACCTCTATTTTCTTCGCATGTATATAATTGTTTATAAATAATCAAGAATGGTTTTAATCGGTTTGTAATCTCTTATGCATTTTTGTTTAATCATTCATGGTTGATATGAGTACGTCTTAAGATTCTAAGTTAGCACGTTTTATGTGTACTAGACTTATGTCATGCTCAATATTTAGCGGGTGTTTTTCCTTTTATTCTTTTCAAATTTCTTTGTGAGGAATAAAGAAAAATAAGAGCGGCTTATGAAAAAAAATGAGTGGCTAGAAAAAAAAAAGAAGAAAAAGAAAAGAAAAAAAATAATAATTATACAAGACTCCCAAGAGGGGCAGTGTGGTGTTAATTATAGTGACTATTGAGTTCCAATATTACCTTGACGGGTTGCGGGGATTCAATAGATTGCTCCAATCCAATATTACCTTGACGGGTTGCGGGGTTGAAGATCCAAAGTCTCAAAAAGATGGCGGATGTAAATTATTGCGTGAGTTTATTTTTCTTTCCTTAGTGAGTGTGTAGCTACTTATGAAAGCATGACATGAGGATTTTACACATAAGGCGAATGACTTATTATTCTTGAAACGGACTTATATTAATTGTGAGCGGTTTTTCAAGTAATGGATGAGAGGATTACTTAGGATTAAAACCGTGCTTCCTTATTTTTGGATTTTACATTTCTTATACTTCACACTTGAAATAATGACAAATTTGCTCACAAGCAATTTGCTCAAATAATAATCGGTTCCACAATTAATTGTCATGAATAAGTTGATGCACTTTTTACTTGTGAATACAATGATCCCATTTTTAAGCTTGGTATGGGGAAAGTGAAACTTGAGGGTGATAAATGTCCATGGTACCAAAGCCCTAATTCAAGTCATTGATTTCTTTATGAGTTATTTCCATCAAAATCATTTATAAAATAAAAAAAAAGATATAAATAGAATTGATTCTTTTGCATTGCATTGTAAATATTCAGAACCATTCATCATATAGCATAGTATAGTTTATTAAATCATAAAATGGCCAAGGTTGGTTAATTATGAGAAAAGTGTAACTTGGTGCTTTAAAATACTGCATTGCATGAGGACATGGCAATGGTCAAGTGGAGGGGAGTTGATAAGTGTGAAAACACTCATCAATAATGATCCATAAACCACTCAAAACACAGTCAAATACATTATTTTAACTTTAAAATATCAGAATTATGCGTGTATTTGTGTTTCATGTGTTTTCAGGTAACAAGATAAAATTTTGGAGCTAATACACGTTTTCAAGGGATTTTCATGATAAAAGACGAAGAAAAAGACGAAAGATGATTCAAGGACCAATCATGCCATATTATTAAAGATCAAGGGCTGAACTTGCAAGTTTCTACAAAGAAAAGGATGAAAAAGAGATTACTTAAAAGCTTTAATATACATTTGGAAAGAAATGGAAAAAGAAAGGATTAAAGAAGAAATAAATGGAAAAAGTTAGTATTTACTTTGGTCTGTTGACCAAAGACCGGTCAAACGTACACACATAAACACACACGTTTTCTCCTTCGTTCCTAGAGAAGAGAGAGAAACGAATTTCAGCTTTTTATCACTTCTATCTCTTTAACCTGCAAATCGAGATAACAAGAGATACACGAAGAATCAATCAAAGCTTTAAACAGAAAAAATGATCACCTTCCTCTCCTCAACATGATGGTATAAGTCAATTAGATCAAGACTCAAGGACGAAGAAAGCCCCAATTTGAAGAATGAAGAATTAATAAAGATCCTCGTATTTACACGTGTCCACTCCTTATTGGATCGAACACGTCACATCTTCTCCACTCTTCAGGCTATAAAATGAAGACGAAGAGCTCATTTTTCGAGGGTTAGCATAGGTGTAGATTACACATAGTAATAGGTGTAGTTACTTAGTTAGTTTAATTTTATCTCACTTTTCTTGTTAAAGTTTTGTAACGAAATCAGTTTTTAGTTGTAACCGAATCCTTTCTTTTCACCATTAATGAAATCTTTGAGTTCTTTTAATATCTTCGTTTCTGTTTTTGATTCAATAATAAAATCTTGTTTTCTCAATCTTTATCTTACTCTATTGTTACTGCCTTATACTACTGTTCATCGAAGGACTTAGTTTACTCTTATTCTCTTATTAGTTTAATCTTGGTTAAAAAATGTCATTAATGGAGTTTTAAGTCAAACTAGCTAAACTTTCTTATAGATATCATTCAATTTAGTTTTTGATAAAGTTCCTGTTAATCAGTTTATTTTTAATAAACTGATATGTTAATCAGTCTTTTGATCTATTATAAGTTTTGGTTTCAATCTGTTAAGTTTCTGCTATAAGTTCCGATTTACTGTTCACGCATGATTGATACCTTCAGTTACACGCTTAGTCGGTTTTCGTAAAAAGTTTGTTAGAAAACAGGTTACTGATTTGAGCATTCTTAGTTTTTCAGCATTAATTCAGTTAGATGTAGGAAGTATGAAAGTTCTTGTTATTTTCTAAATCAGTGAGTTTTGGTTAAAAAGTTAGTTTTGATTTCAACTGTTAAAAGTTTTTCAAGTAAATGATGTACGAAAATCGGTGAGTTTTTGTTTTAAAAGTTTTTAGTAAACGAGAATTAGTGTAGACAGTTTGGTAGAAATCGCTCAATTTAGATCAGTTCGTATAGTTTCAGAATCGAGGTTTGTGTCCAGTTTTTTCTCGTTTGTTAGTGTTTGCAGGTTCAGATTCTTCGAACCTGTTTGGTTGTATTTCTTGTTTGTTTCAATCTGGTAGGTTTATGTTTTCGAGCTTCGGATAGGCCTGGATAGCATTACAGGTTCAGCAGTAGTTTCCTCGATAAGCGTGTAGATCAGTGCAGGCGTGTTTGGTCTCAAGTCGGTTCAGCGCCGAGCTTCGCCCACAACGGACTAGGCCCGGATGTGCAGGTTAAGCATGTTTTACGTTTTTCTGCGAATTATAGTGTAATCAACTAGTTACATCTTTTTGTGTTGTAGTGTAATATTACTTGACATCTGTTTGAATTGCTCAGTTCGATGTTGGATATTGATTAATATGTTCTACTACTTCGAAACTGTTACATGATCTGTTATAGGAATGTACAATAATTCATTGGTTATATTTTTCTATGATCTTGAGTTAGTCTGCTATAGTATGTTTCAGTTGCAGCTTAGATTAGCAGTAGAGTTGATATAGAAGCGGTAGAAGTTGATAAATGATGACTAGTAGTCAAATGGTATTGCTTGTATTTGCTAGAGTCGAAAGTTCACTTAGTCTTATTATTCACTAGGTTTGTTATAGATTAGAGACTGTCATTTAACCCCATTTCAAGTCAAATAGTAAAAATGTTGGTGTCACAATAGTTTATATAGGTTAAATCTGTTTGAAAGTGCTTGTGAGTCAAAATTGAATTTGCAGCCTTTTTCTTTAAGACTTATGTTCAAGTTTTACTAGAGTACATGTTTAGTCCCTGATGTCTTACTCTTATGTTTCATTCGCAGTCCAATTTGTTAAAATGGTATGGACAGTTAAGTAGTTACAATTTTATGTACATTTTGTTATAAGTCACTGGGTCAATCTTGGTTATTGGGCCACTTATTTCTTTTGGGCTAGTTATTGGGGCTTAATGAATCAGTTACTTAAACAAATCTAAAATTTCAAATTTTGAATTCGTAGAATTTAATTCAAATTGTCATAAGTCTAAACGTTTTTCTTATATAGAAAATTAATTTTTACTCTTGTTAAAAAATTAGTCTTTTACAAATTCAGAATTTTCATTACTTTTAAAAATTAGCTTGTTAAAAAAATGTTAGAAAATTTGTTACAATCAACTAGTTTGTTATTTTGTACTTTGTAATTTTCATTTGTAGTATAAAATTGCATTTTATGATTTTTCATTTTGCGCATTTAATTGTGATAAGTGCAAGATGTTTTTAGTGTAGTACGTATAAGTAATAGTATAGATATTATTTTTACATTTTTTTTAGTGCTTTGTTTGTCAAGTAGCTTAAATACCAAAATTACGATTTTTAACCAAAAACAATTAAGTCTTTGCTAGAAAACGTTATATCAATTCGAATCGATACCGAGAAAAACGAACTAAAAAAGACAAATATTAACAGCCAATACTCTTTGCTTCACTCTAAAGCTATTTTAAACAGTTTGGATCATTTTGGACAGCATATACCAAGGATTCGTCTAGAAGCATTTGAGGACAATATTGGAATTTCACTTCTAGGGTTTGTGAACAGTGTTAGCATAGCATTTACCTATAAAAGGAGACCTCAACCTGTGAGAGTCCCTTTGTTCCAGTTTTAGGCTATCAATCTTTGTAATCCCTTTTTAAGTTAATAAAATTTGATTTTCAGAAATTTATGAAATCTCTTTTATGTTTTGTTAAAAGTTGGTGTTAGAATAGCCTAAATCTGTGTTCCACTTATATGTTTGAAGGTTTTTGAGGCAAGGTTTTAGTCAATAAGACTTGTGTTTCAAAAATGAGAAAAGTGTTTGTTATTTTTTCATCACTTTGGTTTGTTCTTCTTAGCAGGTACATTGGAAGCTGGTACTTGTTCTGCTAGTACCTCAGCTCAAACAATCCAGGGCCCGGATGTATGTCTTGGAGGTTTGCACCATTCTCCTTTTTCATTTTCTCTTTATTTTTCTGAATTATGGTGATATTGCATGATTGTTATTGAATCTGTGTTATTTTGGTTGAATCTTGTTTGTCTGTGTTGGTTTGATGTTATTGGATTCTTATTGACTTGATTTGTGGGTTAGATCTGGATAATCCTTTGAAAATTTGTCAAAACAGATTATTAAGGGGTGTTTGGGTTAACTGCATAAGAAGGTTTTGTGGTTTGCTAATTGGTTGTATTGTGCTAGTGATTGTTGGTATTTGTTTACCTGGTGTACTTGGTCATATATTTTCAGGTTTTGTGGTTTGAAACACCCAAATCCATAAAAGGGCTATAAAATCTTTGTTACTTGATAAAATTGGCTATAGTTTAAGGGACACCTAGATCTAATCATAGACTAGGGTTAACAAGTGATTAAACTAGGTTAATAACATCAGGGAAAGAGACTTGGATACTTGAAATTGGATCTGTGGTCAATTAGATCAGCAAAGTGTGCTTATGTTCTTGTAGTTCATATCAGAAGGTTTTATCTGCTTTGATCTTGTTCCATACCTTGTTTCAGTGATTGATTTAAGTTTGTTTGTGCTTATTCATAGTTTATATAGCCTGTGTATGCACCTGGTTGAATTTGGAGGTCTTATTCATGCTTAAAACTGCTTAAGTGTTCATAACTGCATATTATCCAAGTCTATGCAATATCTGTGGACTGTTTTATTAATTTGGGCTTATTGTGTGAACCAAATTGTGATTTATTTGTTGATATTAACTCCTTGTGATTCACTGATCACAAGGGCGCCCTTGTTTCCAATTGAATCCAACTAAATCTCTCTAAAAAGCTTGGTCAAATAGTCAAAGCAGTGGGAACTCCTTTCCCCTGCTGCTAGCCACTGCTAGTATATTTTGGGTTTCATCTTATCAATAAGCTAAAATAGCTTATTTTAACCAGCAACAACTTGGATTTTGTAATAGGTGCTCATTATTTGACCCATTTGTTCATACTGGAGCATTTGGTGTGTTGACTTTAGGGTTTGACTAGAAAACCAACTTAATTGACTTTTTCATAAGTGCTTATTGGTTAATTCTGGCTTATTGGTGTTGCTTATTGGAATTTTGTTGATTGTTTTGGCTTATTGAGTTCATTTGTGACATTTTGCAAGTTGAATCAAGTTCTGAGGTGCCCTAAATCTCAAACCCGACTATTTTGTCTATTAGTGAAACTGTACTTTGCTTATTTCTGGCTTATTGAGTGTGCTTTTTCGAAATTTATTTTTAGAGATCTCTTTAGTATTCCAAAAGAAGGTTGTGTGTCAAATTAGAGCTTATGGCATTAGCTTATTGCTTAATGGGCTAAAAAGCCCAATAAGGATAAGCTGTTTGTTTAATAAGTTGTGATAAGCTCACTTTCAGCTTTTGGGCCTTTAGAGTTTTGTGTTTAGAATTAAATTTTGAGTCAAATAGGGCTTTTCCAAGTCAATTGGGCCAAGTTTGACTTTTTGGGCTAAAAAGCCCATTAGTGTTGACTGTTTTTTGGTTTTGGCCCATTTGAGGGCCCAATAGGGGTATTCTAGTCATTTCACTTTCATTTTCTGTTTATATAGGTTAAAATAAACTAGTTTGCAAGTTTTTAGAATTTTTTAGAATTTTTGGATTTTTAATATTATTTTAATATTATTTTATTATTATTTTTCAAATTTCACATTTTTGCACTTTTTATATTTTTCTCAGCTTAAATACATTAAAATAGGATTTTTGAAACTCTTAGATTAATTTTATCATTTTTAAATTAATTTTTATAATTATTTTAAGTTTTAATAGTTTTTAAATCATTTTAAATAGTTTTTCTTAGTTTAAAAATTTCTAAGAATAGTTTTTAATCTTTTTAGGTCATTTTAGAGGTTTACCAAGTGATAAATCTTTATTTGGGCTTTTTGATAATTTATTTGATTTTTAGGGCTTTAATTAGCATTTAAAAATTGAATATTTAATTAATTAAAAGGTTTGAAAAACTTTTGATCATTGGTAAACTCTTAGTTTATTTATTTTGATTTTTGGTAAATTTTTGGTAATTTTTAGAATTAATTTTTATTTTAGCTTATTTTACGGTTTTACGTTAAGTCATAGTAGTAATTAATTTCACGTCTTTGTCAACCTATTTTCTCATCCCCTTCTAAACCAATATTAATCTCAAACCAATTACGAATTATTCACACACATATACCTCCTTGGGAAACGAACTTGGAACTTTCACTTAGGGTCATTTGTACACGGTTTTCCTAAACCGTCGTATTTAATACTTTTCCCTATTTTACGCTCTTTGTTTTCCTAAACAAGAGTTGTAATTTACTACAATCACTTAAACATTGAGGAAAATGTTTATATTAAGTGTAGGGGGGACTTCTATCGAAGTTAAGTGGGCTTTTCCATTATTTGTCCTTATTTTAACCCGAAAATTGATTTTTCGACATTTTTCAAAATTTTTGATCTATTTTGGCCTAGTTGTATTTCCCTTTGTTATCTTTCTTTTCTTTCATTGCTAGAATAAATTTTAATAAAAATGGTTTTAATGAGTTTAGATATCTTTGATATATTAGGACCGTCATGAATCTTTTGACTCAACCCAAGTTTACTTATTTAAGTTTACTTTAGCTAGTATCCTTAACGTGTTTAAATCAAGTTTTGCTAGACTTTTATATAGGGAACTTTAAAATGCAAAAGTCTTAACTCATACGGGTTTAAGAACAAGAACTTTTTGCAAGTTCCTATAATTAATCCTAGAAAGTCGTTTATCAAGGGAACTCTAAAATGCAAATTCTAAGAAGTTGCAAGATCCTATAGATGACTTAAAAACCCAAAACTTTGATTTAATAGGCTAAGCATCCACGAATCTCATTCCTTGAGATTTTAAATTATGGAGAACGAGAGATGATAGAGTCAATTATAAGTTTGGTATTCTTTCATGAATTTATGTGAGTTAATTATGAGCTTTTTCTCCCATCGCTTGTTAATAAATATAATTACAATTAATAAGATCGTACGATTTGAAAAGTTACTTAGCTTCTAGCACAAGATCGTTTAAAAGTTGCTCGGTATTAATTAGAGTTCATAGCGAAGGCATAACTAATTGAAGCAGGATGCGAAGATTGGCGAGTCTGAAAAGTCCCTAACAAGGCATGAGGGCTACATTTTGTAGCTAAAGATCCAAAGTGATGTGAAGAATCATTTATCAAAAATCAATATGAAGGATTGAGACACACGACGAAAAGCAAATACTCCCCTAAAGATCATGGAGAAGTCTATCAGAAAAGGCCCTAACAAGGTATGAGGATAAATAGATCCAAGTCCTAAAAGGAGGCGGATCGTTGTATATCAAAATCCCAAATAAAGATTGGAGAAAAATGAAGAAGTCATGGTCTGTTAGAGCATAATTTGGCTGGGCCGGTCTGACGACTCTCCAGGGCCATTAATCGTCTTCCCGGGTCCTGTGTAATGCTGCAAACAAAGAAGAACCGGTTAGACGTGGACCCGAGGCCGGAGCCCCAGGGTCTACCTCCGACGGTCAAGTTAGTATCGGTGTGATAAATTATATGAGAGGTGTGGTTAAGAGAGAACCTGATCATAATGAGACCCCCTACCCCTGTTTATATAGGCTTAGGGTTTCTTGAAGGATAGGTTAGGTATGTATGGGCCGCGGGCCTGTCGGGCCGGGCCAAATAACGACTGTACGTCGACATGTCCCCCAGTCTAGTATGATATGGTCCATGATCATGTTATGCTAGACTCGTCGTGTATCATGCTCACTAAACAGCCGCGTGCGGCTTGCTGCTAGGACATCCTCGTGGGTTGTCCGTAACATATGGCTCCACTCGTAATGGGCTTCCTTTAGCAAAAAGATGATGGGCTGGGATTGTGAATAGTGAGCATAGCCACTATACGCCATCATGTCCCCCCAGTCTAGTATGCGAGGTTGTCACCGAGGTTACTAGACTTTACACCATATCCGCTACCTGTAAGCATATCCACGTCGAAAGAAATGGGAAAACATGTATACGTAAGACGGGTGGCTGTGCTCGAATGCTTGGTTTCCCGTGATTAGACGGTAAGGACCCCGTAAGAAGAAAGCGTGTTCTATAGCCGGGGTAACACTGGCATTGGCAAGGTATCATTCTTACTCATCCCTAACGTGAGGATGATAAGAAGGTTTTGTGAAGGTGGAGGTGGAACCCGTATGCTTCATCGTGAATATTTTGAAGGCGTACTTCTTATACCCACTGATGATGCAACATAATGCGAATATTTCATTCGTCTTAAGGCCAACAAAAGACGTACTTCTGTGGCATGTTTATGCGGATATTATATCCGTCTTATGGACACGACTTTTGATAACGACTTCCAAAATTTGTCACGGTTTTTCCTGGATTAAACGTAGTTGATCAGGCTCCGCCCAATTAAGTACAAACGATATAAATTTTGGAAATTCACTCTTAGCCGGGCCAAGTAACTCATCAAGGAAGACATACTTCCGTAACAAAGATATGAACCAACAGAAGACGTACTTCTATGGCAGAATGAGCCAGTGGAAGGCGTACTTCCACGGCAAAAGATAACGATGCACCGTGGAAGAATACTTCCACGGCGAAGACAATAAGCCCATGGATGAGATCCTTCTACGGCGAAGATAATGAGCACGTGGAAGAGATACTTCCATGGCGGAAATAACAAGCGCGTGCAAGAGATACTTCCACGGCAAAGATAATGAGCGCATGGAAGAGATACTTCCACGGCGAAAATGACAAGCGCGTGGAAGAGATACTTCCACGGCGAAGATAATGAGCGCGTGGAAGAGATACTTCCACGGCGAAAATGATAAGCACGTGGAAGAGATACTCCCACTGCGAAGATAATGAGCGCGTGGAAGAGATACTTCCACGGCGAAAATGATAAACACGTGGAAGAGATACTCCCACGGTGAAGATAATGATGCGCCGTGGAAGAATACTTCCACGGCGAAGATAATAAGCCTGTGGAAGAGATACTTCCACGGCGAAGACAAGAAGCACGTGGAAGAATACTTCCACGGCGAAGATAACGAGCACGTGGAAGAATACTTCCACGGCGAAGATAATAAGCACGTGGAAGAGATACTTCCACGGCGAAGATAATAAGCATGTGGAAGAGATACTTCCACGACGAAGATAACGATGCGCCGTGGAAGAATACTTCCACGGCGAAGATAATAAGCCCGTGGAAGAGATACTTCCACGGCGAAGATAAGAAGCACGTGGAAGAATACTTCCACGGCGAGGATAACGAGCACGTGGAAGAATACTTCCACGGCGAAGATAATAAGCACGTGGAAGAGATACTTCCACGGCGAAGATAATAAGCACATGGAAGAGATACTTCCACGGCGAAGATACCGATGCGCCGTGGAAGAATACTTCCACGGCGAAGATAATAAGCACATGGAAGAGATACTTCCACGGCGAAAGATAATGAGACCGTGGAAGAGTACTTCCACGGAGAATGATAATGAGCCCGTGGAAGAGATACTTCCACGGCGAAGACAAGAAGCACGTGGAAGAATACTTCCACGGCGAAGATAACGAGCACGTGGAAGAATACTTCCACGGCGAAGATAATAAGCACGTGGAAGAGATACTTCCACGGAGAAGATACTGATGCGCCGTGGAAGAATACTTCCACTGCGAAGATAACGATGCGCCGTGGAAGAATACTTCCACGGCGAAGATAATAAGCACATGGAAGAGATACTTCCACGGCGAAAGATAATGAGACCGCGGAAGAGTACTTCCACGGAGAATGATAATGAGCCCGTGGAAGAGTACTTCCACGGCGAATGATAAGGAGCATGTGGGAGAATACTTCCACGGCGAAAGATAATGAGCATGTGGAAGAATACTTCCACGGCACATGAATAAGCCAACGGAGGAGATACCTCCGTGGCAAAGGCATAAGCCAATGTAAGAGATACTTCCATGGCGCAGAAATAATCGTGCGGAAGAAGTACTTCCGCAACGAAGGAATAAACCAATGGAAGAGATACTTCCATGGAGCAGAAATAAGCGCGCGGAAGGAGTACTTCCGCGGCTAAGGAATAAGCCAATGGAAGAGATACTTCCATGGCGCAGGAAGAAGCGCGCGGAAGGAGTACTTCCGCCGCGAAGGAATAAGCCAATGGAAGAGATACTTCCATGGCGCAGAAACGAGCACGCGGAAGGAGTACTTCCGCGGCGAAGGAATAAGCCAATGGAAGAGATACTTCCATGGCGCAGGAAGAAGCGCGCGGAAGGAGTACTTCCACCGCGAAGGAATAAGCCAATGGAAGAGATACTTCCATGGCGCAGAAACGAGCACGCGGAAGGAGTACTTCCGCGGCGAAGGAATAAGCCAATGGAAGAGATACTTCCATGGCAAAGGAAGGAGCGCGCGGAAGGAGTACTTCCGCGGCGAAGGAATAAGCCAATGGAAGAGATACTTCCATGGCAAAGGAAGAACCCGGCAGAAGGCGGACTTCTGCGGCAAAGGAATATAACCAAAGATATTTGTGTGTCATGCACGGAAATAGTGGTATTATTATACCCTGGTAGCCCCCAAGTTTAATGGTGCTAAACTCGATTAGTAATATTAAACTTAATCAAGTATTCAAAAAAAATTACGGTCGCGTAGACCAACGCGAATGGGCGTACCATAGCTGCGTACAAAAAATAGAAATTGGGTTCGAACGTGCAAACCAACGCGGATGGGTCTTGCCTTAACCGCTAATTGTCACATAGTATAAGACGTATCTTAACTAACTTATGAGATGAGTTATGCCACTACGTGCGGCGTACCGCTACTACCATAAGGACGGTCAAAGTTTTGACAAAATTTTGTTAGACGTGCACAGTGTGTCTTTTGCAAGTCCATCATGAGTCATGTGGTTTGCGTAACTTACTACAACGTCTTGATAGCAAGGTGTCTAACAAGGATACATGATCCCTGGTCGTTGGGGTTGCATCCCTCTTACACGACAAGTTGAGTTATTAGGTTCACTCAATCCTCTTATTCCACCTGGGAACGATGTGTACATGTACGCCCGTATGCAGAAGATATCCGAGTGTACGGACTAGCAAAGATGGACGTACCATGATCGCGAATAAAAAAAAACATAAAATATATTATTCAAATTATATGTAATAATAGATGAATGTGCAGACAAGTGCGGATGGATGGACCATGAGCGCGGATGTAAAGGTCGAGTCGAAATTTATATGGTAAATAATATTAAAAATAATATCTATTTTCTGATTTAAAATATATACGTAATATCTTTTATTAAAATAAAAAATATCGATAATATTTTTATAAGATATAGATAAAATCTTTTGTTAAGATAAAAAATATACATAATATCTTTTATAAGTTTAAAACATATTGATAAAATCTTGTCGAGAATTAAAAAGACATCAGTAATATCTTTTAAGATATCAAATATACGTCTGGTTGCGAAATATTACCGAAGGACGCGGCTCATGACCGCGATGAAAAAATAAAATATATCCGATCGTGCGGACTGACGCCGACAGATAAGTCATGACCGCGGATAAATAAAAAATGTGACATATATACTTCACAAAAGAAATATCATTGCGTCGGTAAAAAAATGTTTCAACCCCTCTTGGGTATGTTGAGAACATATTGTCATGTTAAGACATGCTAAGACAAAATTTTAATGAGTGAAGAAAAACGTCTAACAATTTTGATCAATAACAGTTGGATGGACATTTTTTAATAACAATTTTGATCAATAATAACAATTTTCATCAATAACAGTTGAAGAAACAGAAGCGACTAAATCATCTTTTTTAATAATAATAGGCATGGCTCATTATTTTTCTTTTAACACTGTGACTCGAAAACAGTGTTGACAGCAGCAAATCTCTACAACTAAGAAAAATAATAATACCAAAGGTTTTAGGGTTACCGACTTTCGAAACTGATCTTTGCTTTTCAGCAGTTTGAGAACACGAAGCATAGAGTATCATGGTCCCACGGATGGCGCCAACTTGTTGGAGCATAATTTGGCTGGGCCGGTCTGACGACTCTCCAGGGCCGTTAATCGTCTTCTCGGGTCCTGAGTAATGCTGCAAACAAAGAAGAACCGGTTAGACGTGGACCTGAGGCCGGAGCCCCGGGGTCCACCTCCGACGGTCAAGTTAGTATCGGTGTGATAAATTATATGAGAGGTGTGGTTAAGAGAGAACCTGATCATAATGAGACCCCCTACCCCTGTTTATATAGGCTTAGGGTTTCTTGAAGGATAGGTTAGGTATGTATGGGCCGCGGGCCTGTCGGGCCGGGCCAAATAACGACTGTACGTCGACATGGTCCAAGTATGAAGAATCTCTCAAAAACTTCAAGTGAAGAAATTTCTATTATGAAGAGAAGACCATTACTTTAAGAACGTCTCTCAAGATTCGAAGTATGAATTCAATGCCAAATATCGATCCGAGAAAGGTCTCAAATCGTGAAACGAGTTATGCCAAGATATGAACTTTATGAGGTTTCGAGAAGCAATTTTAAAAGATTTTGTCCTTTAGCTGACTATTGATTAAATAATCCTACTTTATTTTCGGCCTAAATAAACTATCGAAATAAGTCAAACAATGCATCCTCGCGGTCATTCAAGACAATAATAAAATATAAGAGATACACCTAGGAATAAGAGAGTCTAAGTAAATAATTGAGCCACATGAGTGAGTGTTAGCTTACTAACTTATAATAACAATGATCTCGTTTTTAAGCTTGGTATGGGGAACGTGAAACTTGAGAGTGATGAACTATCATGACACCAAAAGCCCTAATGTAAGTCTTAGATTTCTTTACTTGTTTTGTCCTTAAAATATTTTGTTATTTTCTATCCTCTTATTTTCTAGTATTTAATAAAGGCCAAGGTGGGTTAATTATAATGGGAAGTGTAAATCTTGTTTTGTAACTAATGCATTGCATGAGGGCATTGCAATGGTCAAGTGTAGGGGATTTAATAAGTGTCAAAACACTTATCCTTTTGCCACTTAATTATAATGAAAACCAACCCAAAACGTGTATTTAATGTCGTAAAAGTCGGAATTATGCGTGCTTTGTGTTTTTGTTGTGTTTTAGGACCAAAATATGAAAAGGAAGAAAACACGGGCTTTCACGGGCTTTTATCGAAGAAACAGACAAAAGACGGATTCAAAAGATCAAGAGTGCAAAAAGAACAGAAGTCAAAAGCTTATTCTGGAGATTTATCGAAGAAAAAGACTAAAGTCGGAAGTTTAACGAAGTCGAAGAACCAAGTCTAATAATAGAATAAAATTAGAAGACAAGTTAAATTTATCATTCGACAAATCCCGAGACCAAGTCGAGAAAGACGAAGAAATTAAAAGACGAAAAGACAAGAAGAAAGAGAGAAGCAACAACTTTCCTCCCTTCCTCCTATAAATACCCTCCTAATCCTTCATTAGGAGGAGTTAGTTAGTAAGTTTATTTTTAAGTAAGGTAATTAGGAGTAGGTGTTACTTTCTCTCTCTAGAATTTCTCTTTCAAGTTTGTTTAATCTTTCATCTTTTAATCTTGTAATTTGAATCTTAATAGTTATCATTAATTAAAGCTCTTTTAGTTTATTCTCATTCTTCCTTTCTTAATCATAATCTATTGTTTTGTCTCTTTAAACATGTAGTTTGTTTAATGATGTTGATTTTTTGATTGATTTGCTTATGTGATTGTTCTTATTGATTTGGTGAGTTTGATGTTTTATCTTATTGTGCTTATTGATTAATTAGTGTTTAGTTTATTTTTGATTAAGTGGTTTTATTAGTTTAAATTTTTTAAAAGTTGCTTTTTAATATTTAGCATATTTGGTGATTTTATAGTTTTTAAATTGTGGCTTATTTGCTTTTTCTTAACATTAGTTTGGTTAAAGTTTTTGTTAAGTCCTTATTTGATTTTAGCTTATTTTCATTTTGGTCATTTTTACTCAATCTGAACTAGTAAACCCCATTATTCCGGACTGTGAGTTTTAACAAGTTATTCCAGATTGAGTAATGGATTCGTATTCCGAATTAAAGGTGTGACACGCAGATTCCGGATTACATCCACATTGGCCATATTCCGGATTGATTGAGAAAACTCGATTCCGGATAGTGTGAGAAATAGGAATCCGGATTGTTAGTTTTACTAGGAATTCCTGATTAAGTGAGAACACTTATTCCGGATTAGGTTAAGCATTACTCATTCCGGATTAAGTTCAAGAGGTGTATTCCGAACTATTTGAAAAACGTGGATTCCGGATTGCTTGAGGAAGCTCGATTCCGGATAGTGACTAGGTTCGGATTCCGGATTACTTAGAGATGTCACATTCCGAATTGCTTCTATGATCTAGATTCCGAATAGTGTTTGGAATTAGGGATTGTGGATTAAGCTAGGAATAGGGATTCCGGATTCTGTGTTGATTGCACATTCCAGATTAAGTTAAGTTTTGAGTTTTCCCGACTTATGTTTATTTTGTGTTTTCCTGAATTGTTTTATTTTCAAATACAAATTTTCCCGCCATTTTTACTTAGCTTTATTTTAACTAGTTTTGTCTTAGATTATTTTCAAGTTTGCATTTTTAAAAAGTTTTAATTTTTAAATTTTACATTTTATTAAGTTTAAATTTACTTTAATTCTTTTATATTTTGCCATTTAACTTTAAAAGTTTTAATCTTTATTTTAAAATAGCTCAACGACATTTTCTTTATTTTCACCAAGAACAACTGAGTCACACTTTCAACCTTTTTCAATTCGAATCGAGTCGAGACAACTTTCAACTTTAATAAAAATCTACTTATTAACAGACGTTTCACGTCACATGTCACGTCCCACTTTGTATCGTTTGGTGCTACTTCCTCAGTTATCTCATGTCCACGATATGTTTCACATGTCATGTTCATTCCACGTTTCTCATATCACGTTCACGATGAGTTGCACGTATCATCATCCACCATATGTTTCTTATATTACAATCACCATATCTCCACGTATCACATTCACAATTGTTCACGTATCACGTTCACAATTGTTCACGTACTGCGTTTCAATAGTCTCGCGTCATTGCTAAGATGCTATTAATGTTAGCTATGCCAGATTATTTTGCATCGTAACGTTGCATTTAACTTGAGTACGTTAACTTTCATCCACTCAATCAGATTCATGAGGATCAATCTTACGTTGATGAACTAGAAACTTCTATATACCGTCAACTCAGGGTTAAGAAGATCAGGACTGCGACTTCGACAAGATCTTGTAGAGGAACTATTCCGGGCGGGACGCCACTTGGAACGGAGAAGCCATCCAGACTTCTCATCCTTTTCCTCCCATAGTTCAGAGATGTTCTTCTCAGTCACGTCGCATTCCATGTCCTTTACAGTCATATCACGTCCATGTCCTTAGCTTATCGTATCTCTAATTCGAGGATGAATTATTCTTTTTAGAGGGGAAGAGTTTCAAAACCTGCATTAAAATACCATGAACAGTAACCAGGAACAGTAGATACACGAAAATACGAATAAAATAAAACTTTCCATTTATAATTTATAACACGTGTCACAACATTAAAAAACAAGTATTACATATATTATAAATGTACAATGAGCACGACATTTAATTTACGACACTTGAACAAGAGACTACACGAATATTTAATAAGCTAGAAAAGATATGGAATTGTGTTTTGGGCCTTATGTTGCCATGACTAGGAGACCAAACAAGGAAGAGTAGGCCTTTGGCCCATTAACCAATATTAATCCTAAACTAATTATACTTCCAGGGGATTTATCTTACTACTATTTACAAGAAAACAAAACAAGAAACCCTACCCCCTACCCTAGGCCGCCGGTGATCAAGGAACACCAAGAGGTGTTTGTGGCTTTTGATCTTTGATTTTGGTATAACTATGTTCGTGTTCTTAAGCCTTTTTCATTCACGCATTTGGTATCAAAACCTTAATCTTTTTATCATTCTCTTTTAGTTATGTTCATGTGACTTAATAATAAAAACATAATTAAAAAATGGTATATGAATTCAAGAATCAAGAAAAGGTTTGGGTTTGGTCATGGTTTGGTTCGGCCGAGAGTCAAACCGAGAGCCCAAGGAGTAAAACCCGTAGTTTTCAGGTTTTGAATATGACATCATTGTACACGTCACCTTATTATATATATATATATATATATATATATATATATATATATATATATATATATATATATATATATATATATATATATATATATATATATATATATATATATATATATATATATATATATATATATATATATATATATATATATATATATATATATATATATATATATATATATATATATATATATATATATATATATATATATATATATATATATATATATATATATATATATATATTAACATTTGCATGAAATTCTTGTACAATCATATGCATCATACGTGAGCATACATCATTTTGATCACTAGAGCTTTGAGCATTTTATCATATCTGGGAATAGTTGAAACATTTGAGCAACAAGAACTTTGAACAATACATATGATTGTGAATATTCAATCATAGGATCACAAGAACAACATGTATGACTACATTTTATGAGCATGCAAAAATACTACACTTAATTAAACATTTAGTACGACTACATCTTTATGAGCATACAGGACATACAAACAATCATTTTTTGGACTATTAAGTCACCTATAAACACATGAGCATATTCATGCATCATTTTAGTGTTATGAAAACCTAAAACCATGATCACAGTTAATAACGTTTATCTAGTTTCACATTACTACAAAATATATATATTCTATATATTTTATACACATATTAAGTGTTACTACAATCATCAAGAGCTATTGCCACAATATAATTTTGTACCTAAAAAAATTTATAACATTTTATTTAAGTTTCCCATACTTTAAATAAATAAAACTATACGTTTATTAATTTAAGACTATACTTTCACCAAAAATCCTAAAACCTAACCAAATCGACTTAGACTCGAACCTACACTCACACTACATTACTTAGACTCCTAGTAACTCTACAAAATTACTAGACTTGAACCTAAAACTACCCTATACACCTTGTCTTAGCCTAATACTACCTATATCATATATACACAAACTTAAAAAACCTTACAAACTCATACTAGACACTACTTGACATGTACAACACTTCCTCATTAAACCTAACACTATACACACACCACTTGTGTCCCCTTGACCATTGTATGTGACGACAAGGAAGCAAGAAAAGGGAAAGTGTACTTCTTGGCAATTAAAACCAAGCACTAACAAATCTTATGTAAGATCACCTAGTACAATGTTAGATTAACCAAATCTACCCATTCTTCTCTCTTGGATGTGTATACAAGCCAAACCACACACCTTTTCTAAATCTAGATATTTAGCTAACATTAACATCCTTAAATCTCACTTACAACACTTCCATTTTTGGATCTCATGTCACCTAAACAGAAAACATATATTCCCTACATCATTTACTACATGAATCTTGGTCTCAAAAGCATTTAGTGAAAGTCCTCACTCGAATATTGGTGGTCAAGGCAAACAAAACCATTCTAGGTCGCGGTTAAGGAAGCTTTGACGCATATATCCATACGAAATCCTAGCTAGTCTCACTCATTTGTCACATCCTCACCAAACAAGTAAGTATATCATCCTCCTATCCATTATCAATTCTTTTTACATCATCAACTCATGAACTTATAAACCCATGCTAGATACATTAATATAAGACGTGATTAAGTAACATGCATACGTAAAATTTGCTAGAACTCAAACCACAAAATCATAGAAGCCCACAGCTTGATTTTTCTTTCATGATTAACATGCTCAAATCATAGATCTATGGAAACTAGTTAGAAAACTTTACTCTAAAACCCTAGATAATCTAGATCTAATAAGCTAAACGTGTACGCTAAAATACAAGCCCATAGGTCTCGCCTTATTTTTGAAAGCGGTTATAAAACATTTTCCTAATAAGTTATTAGCTTAAGTTAATACTTAGGGGTAGATGAATGCTAAAAATTAAGTTATAAGCTTACATAAGCCATATATAATCCGCGGACTAAATAAGCTTATAAGCCAAAATAAGCCACGCACCTAATAAGCCATAAGCCCATTACACAACTTATTTATTGGGTCGTGTATTAAGTTAAGCCCATAGGCCCACATAGTAAATTGGATTATTTAGGACGGCTTAATAAGCTTGTACTAGTACTAAAAAAGCCCAAGTGTGATCCCATTTAACTCAAAACCCAACCAGTCCATTTATGGGCCTAACGAGCCCATTTAGCTCCACATTTAGTATTTGGATACTTTTCGTGCCATTTTTGCCAAAGGGTGAAAGTACTAGTCAAAATAATAACATTATAAAACACATACATTTAATTCGTGACTTTTGTAAAGTCTAAGGACTAAATCTGCCAATTTTGAAAGTATAAGGTTGTGTTTTATTTTATACCGAGACTTTAATAAACCACAAGGACCATATGTGTCATTTTTCAAACTTATAACAAGCCCTAGATTACTTCCTTGTGTCTTATAATATTTTCAAGACTAGAAGGACTAGTTTCGCCATGTTACAAACTGTAACCGAGCCCTAGGGACTCGGTTTGCCAATTGCTAAAAGTTATTAAACCCTAGGGACTATATTTGACACTCTTCGAAACTATTGTGAGCCCTAGGGGTGTTTTATGAAAATAAATATAACTAACAAGGACTAACGATGCAAATACATTTAACAAACGAAACCCTAGGGGTTATTTTGGAAATTATTATCCTTACAAGGTCTAATGTATAATTTAGTTTAATTAAAAACATTAATAAAAAATTTTTGTAAATAAATGAAATTAAGTTATCTTAGTTATTTAAATTAAATAAACAATAAGAGTTTATTTACGACATTTGTATAACGAACGAACTATATTAGTATATCATTAAAGAAATTTGATGAAACATATTATTTTCTTACAATCACTTAATTAATTAAAAACATAGTTATTTAATTAATTACACATTTATCATACGAACAACTTAAATATATTTTTAGAAACTAAAAATATATTATTATCGATAACTTACTATAAGTTTAACGTTTAAACAATAGTAACAACTTATTAATTAGTGATCATGCATGTTCATCAGTTACATTTATTTGTGAATTTTTATTGTGCATATACTAAGTCATGTAAATTACTTAGGTAATTTTACTGCTCTGTGATCATACTATATCAGCATACCTAGTGACATTCTACCATTGCTTTATCATTGAGGTGAGTTCATGGCCCCATCTTTTACTGTTTTATAACTGGGGGAGAAAACATACTTAATTATTGTATATGCAAACACTTATAAACAACAATAGATTTACTGCCTATTGTTTGCCCCATTTATTCCCCTGGAATGTAATAGTTAATAGTGTAGCGCGAAATGTTATAAATAGATCTATTTGGGTATTGACAACACCTGGCCTACGTGACTTGCTATCAAAAAACGCTTAGGCCAAGCAACAGGTTTATTTCATTGTCGGACTAAGGGTCTCACATCAGGATGATCCAGATAGGCACCTGGGAAACATTGTCTAACATCTATTATAGGGCAATAGGAACTACTATAGTAGGAACCTTGGTGCTCTACTATCTTCGTGGTGTTTTGCATATCAGTACATTTACTTTATAACTAAACCTGTGAATTCACCAACCCCACATTTTACTTTTTATGTTTTCTTAGGAAAGTAAGCAGGTGCATGCATTGGATTCCAGCGTCAAAGGGAGCATTCATGTTTACCATCGGGCTAGGAAATTACTACCACTTATAATAAATGTGTTTTCAAGACAATTTATTTAAATTGCACATTTAGATTCACGTGATATGTTTTAATAACATTTTATCATCATTGCTCTATATACTGTGTGCTATCGATCCGCCAATAAAGTAACACCCCACGTACTGTTCCGCTGCATTTGACTATTTGGGGGTGTTACAGAAATGGTATCAGAGCGCATAGTTATAGAGAACCAGATCTAAACCTAAAATTTTTAAATACTAAAAATTTATAAATGGACTATACTTGATTTTAAAAATCAATTGGTTTACAAAAATTGAATTTTTGGGAACCCTTGTAGTTAGGCATACACATATAGAGTATACATATTGTGTGAACTAACTGTGCATTGATATATATAGCTTCGACTATATGATCACCTAAGTACCTACGTAATTTACACTACCACATGCATACATAAACATCACATATGCATCCTTTGAAAACTTTTTTGAATTATGTAAGCTAATACTTACTCAACTTTGAAATGCTATTATTTTCAGATTATCATGACGTCACCGACTACCGTGACTACCTTTGACGCTCTCATGACTCCCGCTGCTACGGCCGTATCACCGACATCAGTACTACACAGACTTGAGTCTGATGTAGAGTTTGGAGATCGCCTGACAGACGGAGTGATCGTGCTGTCAGATTCTCCCTCTTCATCACCACCAGTTGTACCTACTTCCCCCACCTAGGGAAGCAGAGCAAGTAGTACCTACTCTACCACCGCTACCACCACTATCTACACTTCATACCTACCCCACCAGAGCTTTGCCACCTCGCAAGAGGAGGCACACCTCTACTCCTGTCTCCACATTCAAGATAGGAGAGGGATCGGGAGTCGGCCAGGCAGCACCCGACACTATTCAGGCACATCTAGATGCGCTGAATGCTAGGCAGGCACAAGATACCGCTGTTATTGATGCCTTGCTATGCGTGGACCATCAGGGACGCGTGGTACTTCAGGAGAGACTTAACACTTCTGGTCAGTTGCTGTCGAGTCATAGGCTGCACAGGGTTCATGGACGACTGTCCAAAATACCCTGCAATGGCTACTTGAGGAGAACTCTTATCTCTGCCATCCCTTGTCAGCTCTTGAGGGTCATCAGTACGAGACCCACACTGCCGTCTTGACCCAGGAGGAGATCTTCAGGATCTTCTTCGACTTGGCTGAGGTTCGTCATCAGGGGACGACCGCAGAGATAGATTATCTAAGGATTGTAGACACCACTCGTCAGATTCAGTTTTTGGAGGATCTCAAACTCACCAGAGAGACCAAAGACGCTATGGTCGTGTTGTAGGATGCTCAGGTACCTATACCACCAGCTGCACCAGCCGCACCAGCAGGCAGCCGCACTAGTGTAGTTTAGATATCTTGTATATCATTCCAAGCATTGAGTTGCATCTCAGCTCGCATGATTTAGGAATTTTATACTATATCTATTATTTCTCAGTTGTATCCTTAGCACCTAACCGTAGTAGGTAGGTTATCTTTTGTTGTACTAAAAACATCTGTACCACTATTTCAGACAGGCATGTTGTATCCCTGTCTTAGATCGGTTGTACTTGTATGATATTGTTATTTGAATGAAATGACTTGTACCAACATTACTCTATTATCTCTTGTACTTATGTTATTATGAACTCTTGACAGTTTATCCAATTTGTTGTGAGTTCTATGCATACATATTTCCATTCAATTTAACATAACCATTATATTGATCAGCTAATAAATCTCATCCTTGTGTATTATAGAAAAATGGCACAAGAGCTACCCAACAAAATCCCAGAGCTGTTCCCACAACAACTATTTCAGAAGCACAACTTAGAGTGCTTATCGGTCAAGGAATAGCTGACGCCCTAGCCGCCAGGGAAACACATCCCATCAGAAACCAAGGCGACAGCCAAAACTCTAATGCTAGGAACCGAGTTGATAGAGGGTGTACTTACCCCGACTTCTTAAAATGCAAGCCCAATTACTTCAAGGGCAAATAAGGAGTGGTCGAGCTCATGCAATGGTTCGAGACAACCAATGTTGTGTTCCGTATTAGTGACTGTACGGAAGAGAACAAGGTAAAACCTGCTACCTGTACACTACTGGAACATGCTCTCACCTGGTGGAATTCACTAGTTGCTACCCTTGGGCATGATGATGCCCATGGGATGACTTGGACTGCATTGAAAGAAAGGCTTACTGTGAAATATTGTCCTCGCGGTGAAATCAAGAAGCTAGAGTTAAACTATAGAATCTCAAGTGCGCCAACTATGACATCACAACCTACAACCAAAGGTTTCAAGAGTTGACCTTGATGTGTACTAGGATGTTTCCTGAGGGAAAAGACAAGACCGAGAAGTACGTTAGTGGACTTCCGGGTTCTGTTCATGACAGTGTGCTAGCATCTCGACCCACTATAGTCGAGAGTGCCATCGAGTTTGCCACTGAGCTGATGGACAAACGATGCCGCGATCATGCAATCAGACAGACCGAGCACAAGTGGAAAGCTGATGAGAACTTCCGTAATCATCATCAGACCCAACCAAAGAGGCAGAACTTAGGGCAGATTTACAGTGTTACTTTCTCAGGACCACCTCCATATGTAGGCAACAAGCCTAAGTGTCCCACGTGCAATTTTCACCACTACAGTGACGCATCTTGCCGAAGGCCCAGGCAAGGCAATACCTATGTTTCGACTGATTGAAACAACTCTAGCACCACCTTCAGGCCCAACAACGAGAATGGCCAGAACTTCCGTGGAAATAGACAGCAGGGAAATCGTCCTCCCACAGGCGGAAATGATGTGAAACGGAAGGAGGTTCGTTGCTATGTTTGTGTAGAGACATGACATATCCGACCCGAGTGCCCGAAGAAAGCAAGCAAGAGTGGGAATGGTGGAGGAGCACCAGCCAGAGTTTACGTGATAGGAGACACCAGGACCGGCTCCAATGTGGTTACCGGTACGTTTCTTTTGAACAATCGATATGAATCCATTTTGTTTGATACCGGAGCTGATACGAGTTTCATATCTACCGAGTTTAGTAATTTACTAGACATCATCCCTACCCAGTTAGACAACTGTTACATAGTCGAATTAGCCGACGGTAAAATCATCGAAACCAATGCTATCTTAAGAGGTTGTACCCTAAACCTTTGAACCACCCCTTTGATATCAACCTAATCCTAGTAAATCTTGGTAGTTTTGACGTTATCATCGGTATGAACTGGTTAGCCAAATATCACGCAACCACTGTGTGTGACGAAAAGCTAGTCCGTATACCATGGGGGAAAGAAAACTTAATTGTACGAGAGAAGCGAATTTGGACAGGACTGACACCAGACTGAGTGTAATCTCATGCACAAAAGTCCAGAAAAACATACTGAAAGGATGTCCTATCTTTTTATCACATATTTCCCAAGCAGATAAGGAAGATGAACCAGAGAAGAAACAAATCAAGGACGTACCAATTGTCCGCGATTATCTCGAAGTTTTCCCAGACGACTTACCTGGTTTACCACCAACTCGTCAAGTAGAATTTCAGATTGACTTGATACAGGAGCTGCACCTGTAGCTAAAGCACCATACCGGTTAGCACCGACCAAGACGAAAGAACTCGCAGAACAACTCCAAGAACTGTCAGACAAAGGTTTTATTAGACCCAGTTCCTCACCTTGGGGAGCTCCAGTACTATTTGTCAAAAAGAAAGACGGTTCTTTCCGAATGTTTATTGATTACAAAGAACTGAATAAGTTAACAGTGAAAAATCGATACCCACTTCCTCGAATCGATGACGTATTTGATCAACTACAAGGATCAAGTGTGTATTCCAAGATTGACTTACGATCCGGATACCATCAGTTGAGGGTCAGAGAGGAAGACATACCAAAGACAGCTTTCAGAACTTGTTACAGTCACTACGAATTTTAGGTCATGCCATTTGGATTGACCAACGCACCAGCCATATTCATGGACCTCGTGAATCGAATGTGCAAAGCGTATCTGGATAAATTCGTTTTCGTGTTCATCGATGACATACTCATCTATTCCAAGAATGAACAGGAGCACGTAGAACATCTTGCTCAAGTACTGAAATTACTTAAGGAAGAGAAGTTGTACGCCAAATTCTCAAAATGTGATTTTTGGATTCCTAAGGTACATTTCCTTGGTCACGTGATCGATATCAAGGGAATTCAAGTAGATCCTACAAAAGTCAAATCCGTAAAGGATTGGGCATCACCTATGTCACCAAAAGAGATTCGCCAATTCTTAGGTCTTACCGGTTACTATCGGCGATTTATAGAAAGATTCTCTAAGATAGAAGTCCTATGATGAAGCTTACTCAGAAAGGCGTGAAGTTTGAATGGGGAGAAAAACAGGAATCAGCATTTCAAACCATCAAACAAAAGTTGTGTAGTGCACCTATTCTAGCCTTGCCAGAAGGCAACGAGGACTTCGTCGTCTATTGTGATGATTCACACAAACGCTTAGGTGTTATGATGATGCAAAGAAAGAAAGTAATTGCCTATGCTTCAAGAGAAGAAGCATGAACAGAATTACCCTACTCATGATCTAGAACTTGGATCCATAGTTTTTGCCTTAAAAATCTGGAGGCACTACCTATACGGAACAAAGTGTACTGTGCATACCGACCACAAGAGTTTGCAAACACATTCTAGACCAAAAGGAGCTGAACATGAGGCAACGTCGTTGGATAGAGCTGCTTAGTGACTACGATTGTGACATCAAGTACCACCCAGGTAAAGCCAACGTGGTTGCAGATGTACTGAGCCGCAAGGGAATTGATCCTCCTATGAGAGTTCGAGCCTTAGTTATGACCATTAGCTTGGATCTACCCAAGTAGATATTAGAGGCTCAACTCGAAGCACAAAATCCTGAAAACATTGGAAAATAAGACATAGGAGGAATGCTTAGGACGGATCTAAGCAAGGAGAAGTTAGAACAATGAGCAGACGGAACATTATGTCTACATGGAAGAAGTTGGTTACCATGTTACAGAGACTTGAGAAGTGTGATCATGCACGAATCTCATAAGTCTAAGTATTTCATACATCCCGGATCTGAAAAGATGTATCAAGACATGAAGAAGTTGTATTGGTGGCCAAACATGAAGGCAGACATTGCAAAGTATGTAAAGAAAAGTTTGAATTGTGCCACAGTGAAGACTGAACACCAGAGACCGACAGGATTACTAGTCCAACCTAAGATACCAAAATGGAAATGGGACAACATCACCATGGACTTCATTAACAAACTTCCTACTTCATCTCACGGTTTACAATTTGGGTAATCGTCGATCGACTCACAAAACCCGCTCATTTTCTACCCATAAGAGAAAATAACTCCTTGAGTAAGTTAGAAAAACTATACCTGAAGGAAGTTGTGACTAGACACGGTATACCAGTCTCAGTTATTTGTGATCGAGATGGTAGGTTTACGTCAAACTTTTGGAAAGCTTTTCAAAGAGCTTTAGGAACAAATTTGGATATGAGTACCACTTAACACCCACAGACCGATGGTCAGATCTTGGAAGACATGTTGAGGGCATGTCTGATCGACTTTGGAAAAGGATGGGTCAAACATATACCTTTAGTTGAATTCTCCTACAACAATAGCTACCATGCCAGCATCAAAGCTGCACCATTTGAAGCTCTCTATGGCCGCAAGTGCAGATCACCCGTGTGCTGGGCAGAGATAGGGTAGTTTCAGCTTACTGGACCAAAATTAATCCAAGAAACGACTGAGAAGATCACTCTCATCAAAAAGAGAATTCAAGCTGCACAAGACCGACAGAAGAGCTATGTAGATCGCAAACAGAAACCTATGGAATGCGAAGTAGGTGACCGTGTTATGCTTAAGGTATCACCTTAGAAGGGCGTGGT